>CM060980.1:17312500-17912500 GCA_030765065.1 Deroplatys truncata | reverse complement strand
CCGTTATACACATTACGTGAAATATTTTGAATCCTAGCTCCTATCGTTAGCCACACGATCCACTTTATACAAGAAATCCAACTTATGCCTGAGGTAGCACGTTACAATTATAACACTGAAATGTATTACAGAATATTACATCAGTGGTATTTATATTATAAATATTATAGTACTACACGAAGAGTACAATTAATAATACGCAAACGGTACTTCGGTCAGTTAGATCGATGTAACAATCCAAACTAAATTTTTGTACCTGCATCGAATACACTTACGTTGTACGCGGTGAAAATGTTAGTAATACCAGAATGCTTTTATTTAAAACAACTGAAACACGAGCAAGTGTATTGTAAAGATAAAATTCCTGATTTTGTTATTTGGGTTGCCTATTCGAACAAAGTGGCCTGCGATTCCCGAATACCGTGTACCGAAAGGTGAAAACAAAATAGGAAAAAGGGTTGCCAGAATTTCGGCTGTGATTTGCTCTTACGTGTCAAGAAATGACAATCGAAACTTGTTGCATAATAATGGACATACATTATATAACTAGAACATGGACTTCCTGTCCATATTAAGTAGGTAACTCTCCGGAGTATTCTTTGTTCATTATATGACCGTTATAAACCACTGAATTGGACTAATAACTGATGAGTCTATCATGTACAAACTGAACGGAAGGTTTGGATTATCAAGGTATCGTAGTATGTTCCAAAATTCTTAATTGCCGCTGAGTGTCTGAAAAATTTGACGAATAGAACTAAACCAAACGGTATTGGTTATGAAATTACTTACTGCATATAGTGGCTTTATCTCAAATTTTATGATTAACCAATACTCTTAGAAAATGCTAAATGGTTACCTACTATAGAATTGCATAGACCTGTGGAAATCTATCTTGTGGAGAGATCCTGCTATCTAGCGAATGAAACCCTAACCTCATGCAACAAAATGCTACGAAGTTTAGGGCGTAATGTACTTTAATGCAATTTGGTGCAAATTGAATATGTTAGGATGTAAGGGAGATTTTATCAATTTTTTGAGTCACTAAGATGCCATAGAAGTGCGAATACATTAAAGTGTAACAACCACAGTTATAAAGTTTGGACTATTCCATGTCCCATGCACTTTTTGCACTTGAGTCATTTCGTTGAAGTTCGGTGGGTATTTTTACTAGTACCGAAGAAACGCTTTACTTCCTTATAACAATAAGTATATGTATAATGTATATTTATTTACTTCAAAAATAGAGTAAGATCTTCCCGAAATAAGAATTTGGCAAAATGAGAAAGCATGCCAGAATAGTTACAAATTGCATTATGATTTGAAAATACTTCTTGAATTCAATTCATAGGTCATAATAATTATAATTCTTCAAAATAATAATTCAATATAAATTGTGAATAACAGTAGTTTGGAAAATTAACAAAGAACCTTTCTGCATATAGATCCCTCGTCATCAAGAAACAGCATGTCATTTTTTTAAGCTATGTAGAATTCCCTACGTTTTCTGCTACACATTTAGGTAATGTGATTAGACTTTGGTATTAGAATGGTTTAAATAGAGTAAAAGGCAATTTCTGTGTTGGATATTAGTTGGTTTCGAATCTGTCTGCTATATTATCAATCGGTGGAAAGAAACTAGGTGGGTTCAAATAAAACAAAGCACAGTTGAAATGCCCAGGTATTGTGGAACTTATGGCTCTGTGGTTTAAAATTAAATTGAGTTTTATTTATGGACGCTCTTTAACTACTATGGTTCTTAGCGTCCCAATCCATATTGGGCGTGAAAGACCGGTAATTTTGCTCAGAGGCCTCTTTATCAGGCTTGAGGTTCTTTTACGCACCGTAAATCTACGACACGGGACCACCGGCTTTACTTCCCTTCCGAAGGAAGCCATGCTAAGGATTTTTACGCCCGACAAAATCCATCGCCCTCCGCCGGGTTTGAACCCGCGACCTTCGGAACTAGAGGTTAGGCTCTGTGGTGAAACGCTTTTGTGTTTATTGAAATGTTTTATTTTGATTGGTTCGTTCTATGTCGAGCTATTTCTCACAGGGTATAAATAAGGTTGGATTATTTACGCTTATTATTATTACTACTACTTCTATCGCCCTTGTTAAACAACTTCGACTATCCACTTTTTTCTAGGTCTGTACATCATCAAACCTTTCACTTCCCATTCTCATCATAATAGACAATAAACAGTGTGCTTTGCAATGAAATATGACTGCTACAAACTTTTAACTTAGAAATTGAACATTACATTGTAGATTAATAAATATTTACTTTTTATAGTATACACTGAAGAATATGTATTATATTTTACTGAAAAGGCAATTAAAATTGCGAAACATTATAAAAAAATGCTTTACCTTGGTCAGAACACACAGGAAGATAAAAAAGTGGATACTTTAAGTTGCATAACCCGACCGATAGAAGCACCGATTATGAAGCTCGGGAGGGCGCGAAACAACTTTATTTATACACAGATGAGAAATGGGTCGACAGGAAATGAGAAACCAAGCTCAGCGAAGAAGCGAGGCAAGAATTCGATTAGAAGAGAAACAAACTCTGCATAGGAGATGGAAGTTCTGTTCAATTAATTATCACCTTTATTTATTGTTCTATAACTCGAGAGACCTCGAAGATGCGAGATAAGCGAAAGTAGGTAGCTTAACGTTGCAGAAATTAAGTGCGGTTTTTGGTTCGGTGACATTAAACGGGATAGCTATTGCGTTCCACTACGAGAGAAGTGATACTCTAGATTTTATCTACGATGAAATTTTAATTCAGTGTTGGAGCATCTTTACTAAGGTACGGTTTAACGATCACTTAGTGTAACATTTGACTCTGTTTATGGGGACTACTGGTGGTCCAGGAGTAATAAGGCTTGGTAAGTGGCTACAAACTTGCGACTATCGGAATTCTTTACCTTCACCACAAACTATCCGGAGCACCCACGATGAGGCTAGCAGTTAACTAAATGTTACAGCGGTAGGATTTTAATTCACTATAAAAGATTTGCTCAAACATTCAGTGTTATTCTAAATTAGTATACAAATTTGTGTATGCTGTGTGGAGTAAATTAGTTTTCACCACTCAATCTGTGTGTTTCTTCTTGGATTGCAAACCTAACAGGGTCATTATCCTCCAATTTTAGTGAGAGCACTAAATTGTGTACACAGCAAGAAAACGTACAGAAATCTAAACTATAATTAATGGAATGAATTTAATTATTAAACTTGGTTTATTTGGATTTTCTGTTGATTGTATACATCAGAATTCCAGTGTTCCCACTTTGGGCTATGTGTTTTCACAGACATCATAAATTTCATTAGTTCTTCATTTATACCTTTTCCTCTGATATTAATAAAAATTAAAACTTAAGGAAAAATTTTATCATAAACCTGTCTCTTACTTATGTTTGTAACGCGATCGGTAATAACGCTAACCATAATAATCGTTAACGTACAGTAATAATGCAATAATAGTAAGGAAAAGTTGATGTGGCCTCCTAAATATTCATCCTATTCCAATCTATTTGATAACTTATCTTGTTAGAAACGTCATGCTTACGGTTTTGCAATGCAAGCCTTTAAAACATTATTATTAATAATTGAAATATTACATTTCTTTAACTTTGCGCCACATTAGTAATCCTGCCATTTAGGAAACATACGGTGCAAAATAAGATGTTTTCTAAGTGTTACTTAGGCTATGCTATAACTAAGCGAAGTTTCAAGACAGTCGGTTTGGCCATTCTTGCATGAAAGGCAACGCATACGCTACGCACGGACTCATTGTGTTTTCCATTATCTTTTGGCGGTTCAGGGGATTCGAAACATGAGATTCTCTGTGAAAAATTGAAGCTGAACCAAAAAGTGGAAGAATAAGTGAACAGTTATCGTTCCAGTGCCAATTTTTCAATACTCTATCCTGTCCTGCAGGCTTTTTAAAACTTTTGAACGTCCAGCATGCTTTTGCATTGAACATTTTCGGTTCCCTTTGCAAGTAGACTAATGCAGTTAAAATTGTTACATTGTCGCGATAATGGTTTGTCTCTTTTGGTAATGGTTAAATGTCCCTGTAAAAATGTCCCTGTAAAAATGTCCCAAATTATTTTAAGAGTTATATTCAAGTGTAACATGTTTAACCTTTATTATGGTACTAATAAAGTTGCCTAAGTTGAAAGACATTGGTAGAAAAGCTTATCTGTGTAAGGTTTGTATGGTTAATTGCCTGTAATTATGGTTGAAGGAAAGATATTGTAATCTTAGCAGTAATTTGATCCATAAAGCTTTTGAATGTTACAAAATCCTGATCGACGATAGCTGGACACAAAGACGAGCCGACGGTGATGAAAGTATCAGTTTTGCTTTCAAGGCTAGTAACTAAACACCTTTTTTCGAACACAAACCTTCCAAATGAAATGATTGCAAGACAAATAGACAAGCTTGTCAACATATGTTTTTTTTCTAAGAGAAAGTACTGTTATGTGTTAGTTTTCAACTTCCAGTTTCTAGCGTAACGAGTTCAGTGTGCAGAAAAAGCCCAAGATGAGCACTACTATAAACTTAAAAGCAAAGAAAAGCTTCCGTCGCCGAGGAAAGTGCGTCAGTAGTAATTATGTCATGACTATACCTTCAAACGCGTGAAGAAGCTACGTCCTGTATTAGGAACGGCACTTCGTAAGTCGTTTGTTGTTGCGGGTGTGTTCGGAGATATCGTAATGGTCACGTAACATTTTAAGAGTACATTCTTGCTATCGAATGTTTACTGTATCTGCATATTAAGTAAAGAATATATCGAATTCCACCTTAAAAATTCGAAGTGGAGTTTTTAAGGAAAAGCTTGTTTGGGTTCCTCTGAATCCAAAAAAAAAACATATTAGGAAAGGTCCATGTGTGTGTAAGTGTGTAGTTGTGTGTGTGTGTGTGTGTGTGTGCGCGCGCGCTTGTCTGTCTGTATGTGAGCAGCCTAACTCTTGTCAAAAAATCGTGTAACTTGGTATTTAAGTTCAGTATCTTCCAAAGATACAACACGACTTTCAAAAACATCTCCCCCCTCAAACTACTCTTATGAAGCGACTTTGGTTCAAGTAGCATCTATTTGAGATATTTACATGACAGCGCACCCTCCTGAAAAGTGAAAACAAATTATTAATAACAGGCTCGACCGTTAATTCCTTTCCTTAGACACGGGTCTCCTCGCACAGCCTATACCTGCACGGATGTACTGTGTTCTATGGGTTACGTCCCCCTCACCTCGTAGGGACACCCAAACCGAAGGATTATGTGGCTCGAGAACCCGTGTGTGCTGGAATCCTACCTGTAAAAGTAGAACTCTCCCTCTCGTTCTCGCTCTCTCTCTCTCTCTCTCTCTCTCTCTCTGTATGGTAATCTCAAAAATCACTCAATCGATTTGGATAATTAATTCAGCACCAAGAGTCTCCTTTCTTCCAGACAGACATGGTCTAAATAATACCTAAATTTCCCTCTAGAATATGAACATCAATGAACATTTTTAGTATTATTACTTTCTCTACTATGTATAGTAAGTAGGGGAAGTATTGTATTCCATCCAAAAATTCGATACCTTGATTTCACCGGAAATATATGTATTGAGACACCCTGAATCCAAAAAAAGGCATTTTTGGAAGTATGTCCGTGTGTGTGTGTGTGTTTGTGTGTCTGTGTCTGTGAACAGCATAACACAGAAACGAACAGTCGGATAAACACCAAACTTGGTATTTAGGTCAGTATCTTCCAGAGATGCGACACGAAGGTTTTCAAAAAAATCCCCCACCCCAGATTACCCTTTACATTAAACATTTTTCGAAAATTTTAATTTTTTCAAAAATGGCTGTAACGATTTTGATTAAAATATCATACGTTTAAGATATTTTCATGGTAAATAAAATATATATATTGAATTTTCTGGGAATGTCTCCAAAAGTACTCATTGTGAACGATTTTGCATAACTGGTAAACCATAAGATATACACAAAATTTTACTGCACAGCAAATGTAGATCGCGTTAAAATACACAATTTATGTTATATACATTTTTTTGTTTAGTGAACCATTTTCGAGATATTGCTTGTTATTCCCTTAAATTTTTCAATACTTATTTTCTCAAATGGGAATTCGTTATTCATTGTTTTGTCTTGGATATGCAAAGAGTATTAATCTGTGGCAAAGAGAATGGTGCTGCACATAGCAATCATATATTAAGAGATATGTGTATGCTTAAAGGCTACTGTATTTCTATATTGCCCTTACAAAACAAGGGGAACATAGTAGGCCTTAAGGGACAGTCAAATATTTTTAGAGCTGGTCGCTATGTGTAAAATGTAATTCTCTTTGCATGTCAAAACATCGTTTCTGCAAATGTTTATCTCGATTAATATGAAATAGATGGAGAATAAGAGTTTGTAAAAATAGTTTGTACAAGAGTAGAGAAGATCATGTGAGTGTAACACATCAGATTTTTTTAACAAAACAAATCACGGTTTGGAACCTGGCAAAACTGATAAGCTATTTTGCAATTTGCAGAAACTGCCCCAATCCTCGTTTTCAATCTTATAGTACCTTAAAGGTTTAAAAACTATCATTACCCTTATTTTCAACCCCTTATGTTTAAAACTGTACCTCTTGGCCTACCGGGAAACAAATTTGTTCACTTGTACAATTAGGACTCGGTCAGAATTATGGACTGCATTAACCATGCTGTCCCTAATCATGCTTTGAAAATCTTAACGAACAAAATTGCACAATTTAATCAATCTAGACAAAAATGGGACACTTTATGTTTTATGTCTCAGCAAAAACTATAGGCTATCCACGTCTTTCGAAAACTCCTTATTTTGAAACCGTCGCTTACAGAATGCATCTGTGCAAAACATAGAAGGATAAGGCAGTTGTTAGGATTACTTTTTTTAATGAGTTTTAAAGTTATCCGTTTTAATGGCAACGTCTAAATACAATAGAATTATTTGGAGATATAAACCTTACGAGATTTCGTCACTCTTATTTATTGCGCTTTGTGAGTAGATCATTTATTATTAAGCCAACTTCAGTGTTACAATTTAAATATTTAACTTAGCTTTTTAGTACGTTTAGCTGTAGAAAATAAGACGTATATATAAGCTTTTAACTTTTTAGAAATTTTGAAATAATAGAATGCTTTTAAACACACTGTAATATGTATTGACTAATTTGCTTTTTGAAAGTACTACATTTTAACGAAATAAAACTGCACACAGTAATAACTTACCGTTAAAAACGTTATGCTAGCAATGTAATAATGACATCAATGATGATGATGTTAATAATAATAATAATTATTATTTATTTATTTATTTATTTCGAATTCTAGGCCAGAAGTGGCGAAGACGGGAACCGTGAGTCATTCGGACTCTTAGGCGCCGATGTCTGACTGGCCGTCCACTTATTTTTCATATGCTTCTGAGTGGGCAGCGCGTGTTGCATGTTTGGTGACTCTCGGAAAGAGCGCATTTTCGCCGTCCCTTGTATAACTTGCGCTGGTTTCCTTCTTGTCAATTGTGCTTATTTATCATTAGTAATGCAGCATAATTGTTGAAGGATAACAACTCAGCACATTATTCACTTCACAAAGTAAAGGTCCATTCTGAGGCTAGTATGTCAGCCTTTGAGTGGTTCGATTACTCCATCGTCTTTGGGATTGTCCCTGGGTTTATTTATTTATTTGTTTGTTGTAAGTTTAGCTTTATGAAGTCTATTGTATTTTATGGGTGTATCTTGCTATTTTTTCTGTTAAAAGCATTGGTTTGGTCTGGCAAATCGTATGATTTCACCAAAATATCTTATCGTTGGCAAACAGACGCGTTTTTATTTGGTTTTCACCATTTAAGTTGCACCTTTTGGCTCACGCAGTGACGATTTCCATAATAATATATTGATGTATAAGTGATAAGCTACACCCTTGCCAAAGATCTCAAATCATGTATAAGGCTTTCTTGGTTATCTCATCGAATTTTTTTAATATATATTTTATTATTTATACACAATGATTTTATTATTACAATAATAATTGTTAAAATATTTTAATATGTGATAAGTGTAAAGCACAAAGCCAGAGTATTAGATACAACATGAATGTCATTAAAACTATAAACTAATTTCAAGCTGGAAAATTAGTTGTTTCTATACATTTCTATTGTAAAATTCCCCATACCCTTCGGTTCTTCCTTTGTTTTCCTCTAAAGATAAGTTAACTACTTCTGTGGAAAATAAAATTCAGAACTTCTAAAAGCATCTGTAACACTAGCTCCATACCTCGACTGGAACACAGTAATATTAATTGCTCCTTTATAACAGTATTTTCATAGCCAATATTAGGATAATTCTGGACCCTTTCTTGCACTCCCTCCCTCTCTCTCAGAAACTTTTAGAACTATTCATTTCAACAGAAAGTTTAATTTCCTGATTATCGCTAGAGCTTTAAAAGCGCGTGTGTTACACTGTGTTATGGCGCGGGTACATGTGTACTGATTAGGAATCACGTTATGCTAAATGTCCTATGCTAAATTCTTAATGTGAGGGGAGCCATTGTGACGTCAAATGTCAACCAAGAAAATAATTAATCGGTCCTTTTCGAGTATCTGCAAAATTGCCTAAAAATCGAAACGTTGGAACTCCGTAAAGAAGTTTGAATTCTTGTTTTGGGTCTGTGATGTCACTCTCAAGTAGGAACATAGATTTTTCCTAAATTTCTTATGTTCCCTAAAATTAATTTATGTTTATGTCACTGAAACAGTTAGTTGCTCCTAATTACTATTTAAACTTAAACCCTAGCAGGCATCGACATAAATATGGCTAGATTCTATTTCGGGAGAATTACATTTTCTGAGGCTTGTATCTACTGTGGTGTTAGTACATGGGAGGAACAAAATAGGAACGATATCTATGAAGAGTTACAGGATATGTGTACAGGAAACGAAGATATAAGAGTGGAGACTAATAATTATTTCAGTATGATAAAATCAAACAACCGCGAGGACAAAACATGTGCCTCGAAAGATGATACGTTCTGAAAGGAAATCTAAATTACAAAGTCTTAAAGGTGCATAAAGATAGCCACAGTGTGAACAGAACTACCCATAGTTTAGGACTAACATTCCCAAAACGTGAAGCAAGTTGAGGCATCCTGATTTACGTAATGCAAGATACATGTTGTCACACAGGTTTAAATAACTTGACCTCTCTCAACGAAAGTCATTAATAACGTAGGACCCTAGGCTTGATAAAGGAAGTCACCATTTCTAATTAACATTTCTTTCGACTGTATGCAAGCAGCTTCCCCCAATCGGTCCTCCATCTTGAGTGACTTGACGCGACTTTCTCGATTTCCAGTGGTATCGGTGACGTAGCATAGCTTACGACCTAAATACCGGAATGTCATATTTAAATTCAATGGAATATCTAATTAAGGTCTCCCGATGATGGATGACCAAACAATAGACTCCATATTCTAGGGGCATTGTCGCACCGAGATGAAGTAACAGATACGTTCTGACAGAGTCACTGGCTGTGTACACAAACAAATTCCTTGACTTTGTTGTACTACACATCATGTCTGATCCGTTACACTCCGACACCAAGATGAACGTTAACGGTGAATATCAGGGATGCCCAACAATTACCTCCGCGGAGCCCACCCAAAAAACATACTTTGGCTCCAGTTTCAAAATAGCCTTTAACTTCCAAGATTTGTAGATATAAAAACTATCATGTAGTTTCGTAAGTAGTGCATATAATAAGGAACCAATACACCAAACCGACAATAAGCAGAACAGAGAACCTTTGGTTTCTATGATAATATATTGCTTCAAAAGTTTTAAAATTTGCGTACATTTGTAAGTCTCTGGACATTTACATTTTACACATTACCAATATATCGTAATGAAAACAGGTGTCATCCCTGTTTTGTGCGTCTTTAATAATACCCTTATACCTTATAAGCATGAAAGTATGTCCAAAAACATGGATGAACCATTGCTAAAAATAATTCATTGTGAGAAACCGAAATATAAAATGTTATTGCGCACGCGTTTTAGAGATTTATGCTGAGAGAAATGTTGATAAACTTTAACCGTTATTTTCTCGAATTCACCATTTTAATAGTATCATTTGTGTGCAGCCTGTAACTTCTTGTATCGGCGGTTTTGAGCTGGTAACCATCATTGCTCATTGCCAATGATGACCACTTGTTTACAGTTCGTTGGGTCTTATGTTTAGTTTTGTGTCAAACAACAAATCACAGACACACACAGACGTATTTCCATTCATACCTCCTTACACCAGGGAGGATAAGAAATAATCCAGGCTGAAGAAAAACCCCCATCCTCCAGTTAGGTATCGAAGTGGAATTTATGTGCTTGGAGGCTACCAAGCAAAATACCACACACCAGGAAAGTAGTTAAAATTTACATTTTTAAGCTCTTGGCTCCATTTTCTTTAAAGCTTTTTAACGCAAGAATCTGAAACTTCACAACATACTTTGGATTAATGTGGCCGTATATAGAATGAATTTTAATGGATAATAATAACGCCAATGGAAAATAAAACATTAAAATATGAACATTTTTTCACACTTCTTTCCCAATACCAAATAACACTGTAAAATATTTTCAATACAGAAAATCCTATAAATAGGCTCTCCGTGTACCTAAAGGTTTAAATAAAATTATAAAATGTTTAAATGTGTTGTAGAAAATATTTCGATAGAGACTAAGTCAGAGTTTAAAATATAATACTGTAGATGCATGCAATGCATTATTTTCATAAATGACTAACAATAAGTCCGAGTAAATTGCAAGTTACATGCTATAAATCAGACGATGGTCCAGATAGTAAGTATAACGAATAAAAAATAAGTCTGTTGATG
Organism: Deroplatys truncata; assembly: GCA_030765065.1. Lineage (NCBI taxonomy): Eukaryota > Metazoa > Arthropoda > Insecta > Mantodea > Mantidae > Deroplatys > Deroplatys truncata. The sequence continues at coordinate 17,901,570 of CM060980.1, read as the reverse complement.
AAGAATATTGTCTATGTGAACAGAAGGGAAAGGCGAATATATAATTTAATAATAAAGCGATTGTAATAAAGTAACATCGGCGCGAATTCTGCATAAAACACGGATCGTGTATTGAATGGAAAACGCAAAGCTTTCAGTTGTTTTCTATTTCTGTACTCTTAACAAATTTTATTACAAGTTTAAGCTCAGCTGTAATAAAAGTCGCTTTTAAAAATGCCAAACGTAAATTCAACTTGACCAACACAAAAGTAATGAATACAATTGTACTACATAAAGGGTATATACGCCTTCTTCGGTTTACATAGGATTTTTCATATAAACATGGATCGTTCAGATTACGAAAAGTGTATCAGATCGGTTTCAATACGCAAATAAATCGAGACCATTATTTCTATATTTTACAGTGTTTATAAGTTAAGAGCTTTATCGTGTCATTATTCTACACTCGCAATTTGCAAATAATTCTGATGAAACTATCTCCATTATGTTTGTATACTATTCATGGACCAAAAACGTTGATATTCGTTGTATTAACAGTCAGTTTTACGTGACTAAAAGGCCTTAATTTGTAATTTTCTCACTGTTATCGACTGTTGTTTGACTAAGAAGGATAGGATAGGACTAAAAACGGAGGGGGACTTGTACCTCGACCTAGGCAGATCTTTTGTGCCTATGCCCCTGACGGGGCGCCTCCGGGAGGAAGGAATGAGGTGATAGGAGAGAGAGGGCGGCCGGACCATAGGTACGACAGGCGGAAGGCAGGGTCCCTACCGTTGACAGATTTGAACTCCCCGGCTGGTGACTGATGCAGCCAACTCCCCTTCCTCCCCCTCCCCCTCATACATCTCCTGGAGGGCCCGGGATCCGGAGACCGCTCCCATTCCGGGGGACGAAGGTTTACTCAGAGCATCATTTTCCACCGATGCGTGACGCCAGCACTTGCAACACTGAAAGAAACCAAGCGGATGAAAGGTGAAGTGAAATGAGAATGGAGATGAAATGGAGAGACAGGAAATTCGGGGAATATAATGATTAGAGCTGCGACATCGGAGTCGTTACGTTTATTTAGAGGCGTCCTGCTGTCGACTGTTTACAGCTAGAGGGTTCCTGTACAGTTGAGTCAAGTCTATTTTACGTAGACGAAATGCCAAACGGAAGAATTCGAAAGTCAATAACGTTGCAAAACTATTTATTGGAGTATGGGGAAAACATGTTTTATATTATTAATGGAAACCTTTATTACAAATCGTGCAATAGCACAATTGCTTCTGCGCACAGTAGGTCGAGTAATGTGGGAAGACATGCCAACACAGAAACATACAAGCGTTGTGTTACAAAATGTGAGGATCAACTGCAACAGCAACTCATTTCCATCAAATCAAAAGTTTTGTGAAGAACTATGCACGGTGCTTATTTCTGTAGATGTTCCCTTATTTAAACTACAGTATGCTGGGGTTTGTAATTCATTGCAATAAACTGAATTAGAATCTTATCCATGAGCAGATTGTGACATAACGTTTTGCATTAACGATTTAATAAAGACATTTGAGATATATGTCAGCTATATATATTATAAATAATATTCCAGAAATAAGGTAAATATTCGCGAGACTTGCGTAATTCTTCTTGTATAGACTATACCGCCCTTATCACTACACCCTTACCTTCCTATTCTATACGCTTTCCTCCGCGTAGCGATTCCGATGTCGTATTTTTAGTAATGATCCTTCTCAACATTCGCCTAGCGACCCGGCGAAACCTCGAGAAAAACCCATGGGTCAAGAATGTTGGCCAGGGGACGCAAACCCACAATCTCCCGAATATGAGCCACAGTCGTTACGCTTGGGCCGACCCGCTAAGTTGACTAAGAATATTATTGATTGATTCTTTAAACATATTATCCGTATCTGTTTTAAATTTTGTAATTATTCATTTGTTTTCAAGTTCTGCTGAGTGACACTCAAGACTTTAAGACTTACGGCAGTCAAATCGTGACTAGCTTTCACACAAATAGTTTATTAGGCAAATGGACTAGTCAGCAGTTTTAGACACCGCTCTAGCAATTTTCTGTTTTATACGAACAATTTTCAGGCACCCTTCAGTCGCAGTCATCTGAAATGTGCAATCCTAAGGCTAAATAAGGTGGCCCATGGTATGCTCAGCACAGCAGGTTTTATTTAATTTCTATACATACTGAGTATGGCGAAATAACAGCGTTAATGCATTTAAGTTTTGAAATGATGCAATCCTTTGGCTATGTCAGGATACTTGTTGTTCATGGCTTAGTACATGTGGCTTGCATACTGATAGGGAACGTAGCTAGGATATACAGATGAGCCAAAAGACTCCGAACCGGCTGCGCGGTGTTTTTCCTGTCTTCGTCCTCAGCGCTCGTTGCCGTCTGCCGCCATCATAGCCATCAATGTATGGACAACGACGGTGGACAGTTTCAGCATCTCCTTTCGTAAAGTTGGTAAATAAAGCCATTAAAGGTAGTTTTAAAACTGTTGTATGGGTTCATCCGCGCCTTTCTATGATAGCGGCTGACGGCAACGAACGCCGAGGACGCGAACAGGAAAAACACCGCGCAGCCGGTTCGGAGTCTTTTGGCTCACTCTGTATATTCTGGATACATTGTGAAAAGCAGGAAGGATATTTGTCACTGTAGTCTCAAGTGCAGACCAACCCAGGATAAACTCGACTCGCTTGTAGTTTAGTGCATTATGGTCTCGGTTTTCACGTGCTTCACTTAGGCTCAGAGGAGACGCTAGTGCACTCTGGCTTAGGCCATTATCATACCATTCAGGTTTTCTATTGAATGCCAGTGCTTTGCAACTCTTTATGGTTTATGTTTGTTGCAAAGCATTAGCTACTCTTAATGCTTTAATATCAGAAAATCTGACCTGTACATCTCCCATGATTAGTCCTCTTAAAAGTTTAGCTCAGCACAAAGATCATAACAATGCACACTATAAACCGCGTGGATCATACAGAGTATGTGCAGAAAAGAATTAATTAAGTGAATAGAGCGTATCGTATATTTTGACTGCCTCCACGGTCGAGTGATCAGCGTTCTGGTTTGTCAAGCCTGAAGTCCAGAGTTTGATTCCCGGCTGGAGTGGTAGATTTGTCTTCAATAAAAATCCCTGCCTATCCTCCCCGAAGTCTGGAAGTATGAATTTAAGCGTGAGCCTGAGTGTGTTTGATAACAAAAAACTGAAAAATCAACGTTAAGAAAACCTACACTTTAGCGAGCAGTAACACCATCAGTTGTTTCTCAAGTCAAAGCCACAATTTGACCAAAGCATTTAATGGAGGCTATATGAATGAAACAATAAATTAAAAAATACAGATTTTACTTTAAGGCAAAGGATGTAAGAAATTATTTTTATATCAGTGCAGTTTTATACTTATAAAAGAAGTTCGAGCTATCAAGCCTCTTATTTTTAAAGTAACTGGATGGACGAAGAACCACTATTCTATGGCGTTATATTAATCAAAGGCAGCATATAACAATTTTGACACACATTCTCGTCTATGATGTATCTACTAACAAGTAAGATTATGTTACACCTGACAATATGCCTATTTTTTCCTGAGCCTTTATAAGCATAGATAATAACTTTAAAAAAATGCAAATGAAGATGTTTTATTGAAATACCTGTCTACCTGGACAAGAGCCTAAACTCAAGCCCCTTCCTAATAACCTAGGGTTAGCACCATCCGAGGGCTCTCCAACCGTGGGGGTTTCCCATGAGACCAATACCCTGTTTCCTAAAAAAGGCCCCCTGCCGCTCTTTCGCGGGACTGGAAGTGGGTACGCCACTTACGCGCGTCCTCCTGAAAGGGTGGTAGGGCCGACAGCAATCTAGCATGCCGTCTACCAACTTTCACTCATGGTTGGTGCCGGAGAACATCGAGACGTCTCACAACCCCACCTGGGCGGAAAACCAGCCAGACGTACTCAATCATTCATGGGTATCGGGAACCACTGTCCCGTCGAGTCCAACCCAATCCGAACAACTGTCTATCGGGAGAGGCTCGAATCTTTGACCCAGCATACTTCTAGTAACTTCAGAAGTACCATGAGTGCTAGGAGTCCGCAGCGCTCGTACCATGGCAGCTGAAGGGGTCGGTACCCCTCCCCTACGGAGTGAAATACTAAACACAAGGCACTAATATATGAAAATCCTTCATAGCTATAATGTGTAGTCCAGTTAAAAAAATAGGATTAGGATTAAATGGTGAATCGCCAAGATTACCATTAACATCTTAACACTGCGATTTTAACTATTGTGAAACAGTCATTAATATTCTGACGCGGCGGCTGTGCCCCAAGCTTATCAGGAGATCGCCACCGGGCAGTAGGAGTAAACAGCGATAAGCACCGCTCGCAAGCGTAAACACCGGCGGACAACCAGAACCTTGTGGAAGTTTCTCCCTCTCCTTCAGAACGTGCGTCGAAATAGTTCTAGAATGTTCTGTTGAAGATTCCACTGCCTATATAAGTGAAGGTTCTCACGAGAGCAGGTGGAGTGAGAATGTGAGTTGAGTTGCGTCGGTCAGTCAGTGAACCAGCGAGCGAGTTGGCGGGAAAGTTTCCCGTGCGACCTCAAGTGCGGTTCTCCGAGCGAGTTTGTGACGACTGCTGTGACGTGCAACGGGTGCTGCTGCGGAGCGACTCTCCAGCGAGTGTACCGTCCGGAAGAGGAGGCTACGGCATGAAGAACTGAACTAGTTCATCTTAGTGATGTGACAGTGAAGTGAAGTCCAGTGAAGTTGAACTAGATAAAAACAAAACACTGACAATGAGAACTTAGAAGAGTAACAGTTGGAAAGCTGGACAAAGACACAAAATATTATTGTAATAGCTGACTTACTCAACGTTGGAGCTTTGTTGCAGGGAAGGCTTTCTAAGCTCCAAGACGTCGTGATTAATTTCATTTAACTCTCCCCGTTCTTTATGGAATTATTGTAAATGATCCAGATGATTTTTATGCCAAATCCTCCCTTTACTCCTTATAATAGTAATTTTTAAATCATAATATTCATTCATTATCTGTTTACCCTCCTCTTATGTAGGACTTACACCCCCCAGGACTTACAGGCGGGTGCCTGGGCTCAGAGGCCCGTCGAGGAGCAGACACTCATGGATCAGACAGAACAGCCAGGATGGGGGATCAGCCCGATGCCTGGTATGGGATGAAGGAAGTAGATGAAACGAAATGTTGGTGAAATGGATGAAAGGAAAGGTGATGATGGAGCAGTTGGTGGAATGAATGGCGGGGGAAACCGGAGAACCCGGAGAAAACCCGCCCAGACGCCGCTTCGTCCACCACAAATCCTACATGCAGGTCCCTGGGATTGAACCCGGGCCGCCTCAGTGGAATGCGAGCGGTCTAACCACTCGGCCACGGCGCCGCCTTTAAATTCTAATAACTATTGAAAAATCTCCTGTATGCACGCAAAAAGATGTAGGTAACATATTTTTGGAATGTCTGATTTCAGCGACAGTCTTCAAGTTCTAGAACCCTACATAGCCTATCCGTACACTTTGGCGGTCATCGGTCGGAATGGTCGAGTAATTGTTACTTTCTCTACTACTTAGCTAGTAAGTAGAGGAAATATTGCATTCCAGCCGAAAATTTCATCTAAAGATTTCACCAGAAATATACGTTTTGAAGTTCCTCGAATAAAAGAATCGTTACAAAAAATTCGCGCGAGCGTGCAATTCCGTGGGTCTATGTGTTCATGTGTCTGTGAACGCGTTAGCTCAAAAACCAAAAGGTGTTGAAACATCACACTTGGTATTTAAGTTCAATGTCTTCCAAGATTGCTTCAAGATTACAGGAAAATCTCCACAAACCAAACCTCCCTTTGTATGGAAATTCTTTCCCTATGTTTTTATTTTCTCAAAAATGGTTGTAACGATTTTGATTAAAATACTATACGTCTAAGGGATTTTAACGACTAATGAAATGCATATGTTTAGTTTTCTGCGAATAGCCTATAAAGTCCTCTTCACTCTGAATAACTTTTGGATAATTGGTAAACCCCAAGAAATAAACAACAAAATCTTACTTCATGAAAAATGTATATCTTCTGAAACATACAGTTACGTCAAAAACATTTTGTATCGTTTACAATTTCCGAGATATTCTTTGTTATTGGATTGAGTTTTCGAATTCTTATACTTTTGCTTTCTCCACTACGTACATAATAGGTAGAAGCATTGCATTTAACACAGAAATTAGATATCCTGAAGAATACTTGTTGAAGATTCCTGAATAAAAAAAGACAAAAATGTACTACACGAAAAACATAGATTTCTTTAAAACAAGTTTATTTCAAATTCAAATTCAGTTTCTATATGCGGCTCTTTAACTGCTGTGGTCCTTAGCGTCCCATTCTACATATATTCGGCGTGAAATACCGGTAATTTTACTCAGAGGCTTGAGGTTCTTTTACGTGCCGTAAATCTATGACACGGGACCACTTCCCTTCCGAAGGAAGCCATGCTAAGGATTCTTACGCCCGAAAATATCCATCACCCTCCTCCGGGTTAGAACCCGCGATCTCGGGAACTAGAGACTACCATGGTACCCACTACACCACGGAGGACGACAAGTTATTTTCAAATGACGCGCCATTTCAGAGACAATCATTGTTGTTTGAATGTTCCAATACCTTCTTTCATTTCTTGAAGTACTGCCAAACTTCAGTTGTTTCTGGCGATGCTATGAACATAGTATAGAACGTCAAGACCCATGTAGCAAACCTGTTTAAACATTTTACTGGCACTATCTTATTTGTATCTATAGTGAAACGTGTAATGAAACAATTTATGCAAACATTTATCTCAATTAAACTGAAATAGAAGAATAAGCTTTTGCTAGAATATTTTGTGGAACCTATGTAAAATAAACGATAGTGGTTGGAGAAAGTCATGTGATTGTAGCACATGACCTTTTAAATAATCACACTAGGTAGAATTTTATACCTTTGTAACATCTCATTGGTCCCATAACCATTTACTAACATGAAAGCTAAACAGTTCTTGCGTAATACAGAAACCCTTAGCATATATAACGAAATGGTCAATATGAAGATTCTCCACTCTCAGACCGTCAAGTTAACCACTTTGTAAAATATACATAGTCCTTGACCATCGAGAAATATAATATTTTTATTTATGAATTATAAAATATCGGTTGACTGACTTCTGATGTTAGCTGGACATAATTACCTTCCGTCATACAATTATTTAGCATAACCTGCTAGTGCCCTGCTAATAGGATCTAACGATCCTATTGCAACATACCGAAGAAATTAAAAGGTGTTCTTATTGAGGGTTATTAAAATATGTTGGCATTGGTATCGCATAGGATTCGTTCCGTGTGTGTGTGTGTGTATGGTCACATGTGTTATCATATGTTGTTTGAAATAATCCTCGGCATTTGTCTTATTTTGCATGCATTTTCCCTGGAATAACATCAATTTTCTAATGAATGAAATTCTCAACGAAAAGTTAAATCTTTCTTCACTCTATGGGCTGAAATTATAGTGTTTTGTAGCCCAGATTCGTAGGAAAGAATAATGCTTATAAATTGTGGAAGAATTTTTTAAGTCAGTTAAGTGTTTTTTAAAATTACTCTACACATACATGCATGCATACCTACATACTCTATACATACATACACACATACATATTATTATTATTATTATTATTATTATTATTATTATTATTATTATTATTATTATTATTATTATTATTATTATTATTATTCCTTAGATATTTAAGAAAAAATAAGTAAATGTGCATGCGTTCAATATTTATGCCGAGTTTAAAACATATTATTTAACAGGATAAAATGAATAATTTAAGCTTGAAGTAACTATTCATTTAACGTCAATAATGATGCTGCCCAGACGCGGAGAATGCGATACCTAAATTATAGGATTTTCTTTGTATTTGCATACAAAGTTTGGAATGTATGGTTTCCCATAACCTGTGAAGGCTGCGTGGCGCCGAGACAAGCAGATGGGTGTACCAACCACCTGCACGGGAAGGAACACCAAGTCTAATGATGACTACGCCTAAGGAAGGGTCAAACCAAGATCAAACTACTTAATCAATGTGTGTTGTCCCTGGTTGTCATCCCGGGTAACGGTACCGCTTGTTGCTTTTACACCTCCACAATCGTCCCTCGATTGATTCCTCCTATGACCAGCCTGCAGCAGAGCTTATTTCCGTTTTCTCCAAACCACGCTTATCTAGCTGTTTGAATACAGCTTCCCTATCAGCACAAGACAATGGTGCAATTAACAACTAATAGATAATAGAAATATAACAAAGTTCTACATCTTGTCTTCCTTCCTCTAACCCTTAATTTCCCCCTCGTCCTTTAATGGTTCAAAACTTTAAATTTTGTTATTTACACTCAATTACATGCATTTTTCTTACTTACTCTACCGCTTACCTAGATTAGGAGTAGTAGGTACTGCACGTGATACAAAATTCTAGATTGATGTTTCACCACAAATACCCTTTTGGGGGTCCGTTTGAATAAAAAAAATCTGATGTGTTACACTCACATGACTCTCTCTACTCTTGTACAAACTATTTTTACAAACGCTTATTCTCCATATGCTTCATGTTAATCGAGATGTTAATCTTATTGCTAATTTTCTTGTAGGTGCAAGGGGAATTGGTAGGCTTTAAGCGATAGTCAAATATTTTAAGAGCTGGTTGCTATGTGGAGTATTCCATTCTCTTTGCATTACCACGACAAAAAAAATAACGAATTTGAGAAAAAGTATAAGTATTGGAAAACTTAAGGGAATAACAAGAAATATCTCGAAAATGGTTCACTCAACAAAACAATCTGTGTGTTACACTCACATGACTTTCTCTACTCTTGTGCAAACTATTTTTACAAATGCTTCATGTTAATCGAGATATTGAGATGTTAATCTTATTGCTAATTTTCTTGTAGATGCAAGGGGAATTGGTAGGCTTTAAGCGATAGTCAAATATTTTAAGAGCTGGTTGCTATGTGGAGTATTCCATTCTCTTTGCATTACCACGACAAAAAAAATAACGAATTTGAGAAAAAGTATAAGTATTGCAAAATTTAAGGGAATAACAAGCAATATCCCTAAAATGGTTCACTCAACAACAAAAAATGTATATGACATAAGTTGTGTATTTTAACGCGATCAACATTTTTTGTGTAGTAAAATTTTGTCTATCTCTTATGGTTTACCAGTTATGCAAAAGTCGTTCACAATGAAGAACACTTTTGGAGATATTCCCAGAAAATTCGAGATATACATTTCATTTGCCATAAAAATATCTTAAACATATGACATTTTAATCAAAATCGTTAGAGCCATTTTTGAGAAAATTAAAGTTTTCGAAAAATCTTCCATGTAAAGTATAATATGGGGTGGGGGATTTTCTTGAAAACCTTCGTGTCGCATCTATGGAAGTTACTGAACCTAAATAGCAAGTTTGGTGTTTATCCGACTGTTCGTTTCTGAGTTATGCTGTTCACAGACATACAGACATACAGACATACACACAGACACACACACGGACATGTTTCCAAAAATGCTTTTTTTGGATTCAGGGTTGTCTCAAAACATGTATTTCCGGCGAAATCTTGGTATCGAATTTTTGGGTGGAATACAATACTTCCCCTGCTTACTATACGTAGTAGAGAAAGTAAAAATTTAAAGTTCCCTTAATATTAGGTAAGATACTTAATGAAGCAGGGCATGATTTTCTAATAGGTAATTTTCCGCTATCCCAACAAACACACATACTATAGGATAGCTTTTTATTCTTTAAAAACCTTTTAATTTTAGTATCATGAATGTGAAAGATGTTGGCAATATCCAATTCAAGAAACATCTTTAATTTCCTCTAAATTATCAAAATTTTATGTATCTATCAAACCATGCAAGATGTACCGTAGTTTCCTACAAGAAAAAAATCTAGAACTTATGAAAATACACAGTACTTGCAAGACTCAATTTTCCGTAGCCGTTTCCGAAAGCATATTCGTCGATCTATGTGCAGCTTGTTTCGTGCTGAAGTTTACTTTTTACACAATCGATACAGCAGACTCGTGTGACGGTATGCACTACCATTCTGAGGCAACATCTCTGCAGGGTCTTTCCCCGGCAAAACTCGCTGAGATAGTTCAGAGTAGCAGCTCCAAAGTTGATTTGACGGTGCCGCTACATTCGCCTTATAGCTCAGCCCAGATCTGGCACCCTAGAAATCCATCTCTTAAAATCTTTCGAGGGTGGTGCAATATGGTTGATGCGATGAAGTTGCATAGGGCGGTACAAGTTGATGAGGACTTTGTGGGAAAATAGCATGCGGTGAAGAAACATTGATTTAAAATGTCATCACGTTTCAACAACTTTTTACATATATTCTGAGAAAACAGTTTTGAACATTATATAACGAACAACACATGTATATGAAGAGTTATTGTAAAATTCTTAAAAAGTGACTGTGAGATATACATTAGACTTATTGTTCAACATAATAACGGTATGCATTTAGGAGGAAGCCATGTTTCCACTGCTACTTTTCAAATCGACCAGTTTCGGATAGTACGCATAATGCTGGAAACGCTTATTATTTCCACTCTTCTTGGAAGTATGATATATCATCTATACTAAACTGTTTTCGGTTGGTAATTCTCTAGATATGTTAGTAAACAAGTCTTTACTTATTACTTTTTTCAGAATTAACACCTGAATTCTGTCTTTAAACTGTTTCTATATAAGTAGTATATAAGTGTATTCACATACTAAGATAATGTACTAAGTTATAGCGACATCTTGTAATTAACTTGTTGTTTAACGCTATGACAGTTTTTACTATTTTTCATAAAACCGCAATAATGTTGTTGGAGAAATATAGGAAATTAAATTTCCATATCAAAGAGTCTGTTTTTTCTCTTTGATTCATTTGCGTTTAATTACCTCTGACGCAACGGCCAAAGCTCATGTAGGAATTTTTGTTTACATCTGGATAATTAATTAGGCATAACGAATCCTCGTAAATTATGGACCAAGAAGAACAAACAGGTTTTGCCGTGTGACTCTTGTCAACCAAAATTTCAAGCAACGACTGGAATAAGAAAGTATGGCCTCTAGGATGAGGCTAAGGCTAATATATAATAGAATAAATAAGTCCCGTGTTGGCAGCAACCGATGTTTGTCTGGCAACTTTGTTTTATTTTGGGTTGTTTAGTGCTGGGGCAAGGTGGCTCTGTAAAGATTATGGGGGTTCAGTTAACCTTCGTCACAAAACTTAAATACACGAAAGAACTCTGGTTTGCAACGCTTCTGAAATCTCTGAACCCTTTATGTGAACTTTCGCTTACCTTCTTATTCTAGATAATGCAATATAAACCCTATCTACCCTTTTCCCAAGAGTTGCTGAGATAGAAGTTAATTCTGAGTTACCTTAGCGGCCATGTCCCTGCTTTTACAAGCTCCATACCCGGGTTTGAATCGGTCAGTTATTTATGAAGTGAGAATTCCAGCAAATTGAGTTTTTTTCAATTATTTAACAGTGACCTGCTAAACAAATACTACAACTTGATTGAATTAAAAGCATTAAAAAGGAACCCTTATATCCTTTATAGGGTTTTTAATCAACACAAACACATAAACTATTCTGAGAAACCTTCGATCCTCCCTTCTACCCGTTATTTGATTTAATTAAGGTGTATTTTGCTTTCTAATAAGGCAGACACTTAAGGGCAGTATGTTCGGCCATTCTTTACATGGGATGCGATAAACACGTCGTATTTCATCTTAAACGCAGTAGAGAGGAAAATGATAAATAAGCTTTAAACTGCACAAGCAAAATGAAGTACCGTTGAGATACATACCATCTAGAGCGCATCCACATTCGGGAGGTCCCGGGTGACCGCACACTCTGACCCATAGGCTTTTTCGGGGGCTTTACCGGGTCTTCAGGCGAATGCTGGAGTGGTTTCTTTCATCCCCCGAATATTCTGTCCCTGCGTTTCCTTCCATCAGCCATTTCATTCACCCTTTACCCCGTTTGGTCTGTTTCAAGTTATATGTGTCAGCGATGGTGTTTCGGTGCAGTGTGGCAGGGGAAAAGGATGCTCTCTGTGAAGTTTTTACAGTCCTCGGCCTTCGGCTGGTTACCGGGGTATAAAGACCGCTCCTTGGGGTGTTAGGCCCCGGTCTGCCTGTCCCACTGCAGGCGGTTCTATATCTGGAAATTATTGGGACCGTGTCATTGCTGTGCTGTCACTCCTAGTTCAGGCCGCACAGTGTTGCCTCTCAACTCATCCCTCCCTTCCGAAGGCGTCCCCTCGCGGGGCGTCGGTACAATATCCTCATTTCTGGATCGGTGCGAATTCCCTCCGCTTTACAAACCAATCCAACAATCCAATCTAGAGCGCATAATGCGAGGTTTATCCCTGATCCCTTTCTGGTTATCCAACCTATCTAGTTACATTAAGGCAGAAAACTTATATTTATATACATTGCATGTACAGCTGAAAGCTTTATACGCTGTTACACAGCGTTATAATAACTGTAGGTAGAGTTACTTAAATGGAGCTTTTCGATCAAAGATTTGTGATAAAACATTTGCAAATGAAGGGAATTTCATTTGAAACCCACTCAAGAAGCGTTAGGTAACTATAGACGAGCATGCCTAAACGTGGTTATTCATCCTGTGAGAACCAACATGGTTACTGGAAAACTGTTTAAATGAAAGAGGCCATAATAAAGGCGCATTTAACATTGTTGGAAAATCGGCGCCTGGTAATTACAGTCATTAACTGAAGGGCGTGTACCTCGAATGTTGATATTCAAAATAGGCTAAGGGTAAACATTTGTATTAGCATCTTAAACTGATTCGTATACAAAAAGAAGTTTCTCGATAGTTTGTGACTGTATGAATCATGGGTTAATCACTGAGAGCCATGAGTCTAAGATGCAGAGCAAGGAATATATGCACAAGGGATTTTCATTCCCTAAGAAATTCGAGTGGAACCATTAAAAAAGAAGATCTGAGTGTGTTTGTTTTTAGGATGCAGAAAATACAATTCTGCTTGATTGCTTGCAAAGAGAAGTCACACGCCACGTGTTATACGCCAGAACTTTCAAATTACGAGATCCAATCAAGGAAAAACGTTCGGGAAAATTTATGCAAAGTGTACCCTTCCTTCAGGATAATGCTTCGAGCCACAAGTCTTTCGTTGCAAGGGCTGCAGCTAATATGACTGGGTACAGTTGCAGTATCCTCCGTACTCTCCAGAGCTAGCTACCAGCATGTCAAAGCTGTTCCCAAGACAGAAGGAAAGCTTTGAAGGTAGAAAAACATCAACAGATTGTGAAGTCGTGAAGGCAGTGAAACAACGGTATGCAAGAGATGGTTAACCTTTCTTCCAGCAGACTTAGAAACGTTAGCTGTGACAAACGCATTCAGCCTTCGGGGGAGCATATTGAAAAGTGAGGTAAGAATGAAAGTTTAGATAGACTAGAAATATGTCAGCGATTACCTTAGAGATCAACCCTCCTAACTTGAACTTACCAACTAATAGTCTACTTTTTGCAATACATTTACTTCAACCCTCCTCGTTCTAATAATAATCGAAAGATTTATTTATGTTTCAGCTTCGCCCATTCGGGGGTTGCCATTATAAACAAAGCATGAATAACAGTTGCTTAAATACACATAAAAGTTGTTTAAATTTACATGAAACTGTTTAGAAAGTGTTCATGAAAGAAAATAAATTTATATAATGTAAGTATAATTGGAAAGTAACATATAAAGTGAGAAGGAGAGAGGGAGGGAGGGAGGGAGGGAGGGAGGGGGGAGGGAGGCAGGGAGAGTGCGCTATTTGTTATGAAGTTTAGAATCAAAAGTGACCCTTTGACCGCAGCAATCGCTATTTCTTGTAGTAGGATTTCATGAATGCTGAATTGCCTACAGGAGTTCACTAGCTGGCGAGGTGTCGTCTTTCTAGCTCCGATCATGAATCCAATCACTTGGATGGAGTTGTGATGGGATTTCTCCTTGTAATATGGAAGTGTAGGCTAATATATCCTAAAGTTTTCGGCATGAACTTCTGCCTGCTGATTTAATATTGTTTCACCACCAGATTTTGAGACGCCCTGAATAAGAAAGAATAGTTTTAGAAAAAGCTAATTGGGGGCCCCACTGCGCATCATATCTTAAATAAGTAAGAATATATTAAATACCTAACTTCGTATTCAAGTTGGAAAATTTTAAAAGTATAAGGTGAAGATTTTCAAGATGTTTCCGCTGCTGTAAACAGTTTGGTATGATGAATAACTGGTGAAGTTCTCTTCATTCTTGGCGAATTTTATGCAACTGAAAAATCGTAAAAGATACAAAAAGTTTACTGTGAAGAAAACATACTATTCATATGCTCGTATTCGGGATGTTCCGTTTTCAGAATAATTGTACTCACGTTACTTAGCCCCATCTCTGGTTAACATTAGAAGCGCCGTATAAATTGTGTATCTACCTAAAAGTGCCGTTGGGATCATTTTGATGCAAGATGAGTATTATAACCAGAACTTTAGTTAGGACAAAATATAGCTGTCATCATAGCTATTGTATTTTATAAAGTAATTGCAAATTACATTAATAATGCAAGTAAATAAATAAGACGTTAATATGTGGTTGAATACAGAAGTTGCTGGAAACAGTATTTCAACTACAGAATAGATTTTCCACCATAATGTAATATTCTAACGTAAAAACGAATACCTTTCTAATATCACGGATACTAATATTGTATATTCCGGGGAATTCTAACATTCCACTGAAAAGTAGGCATTTTCTATAAACAAATTGTGCACACTGATAACACTCCGCATTGTTTTATTACAATTATAATTACTTTTTTAATTGTTGTGGAAGTACCTAAACTCTCGTCACTAATTCGAGGCCTGCATACATACATTTTCCTTGAAGCCATCCTGCACAACTGACGTGTGCTAAATTTCTGATCTGTTGCATACTTCAAACATTGCATGCAAATGCAACATTGTAAAAGCAACATGTATAATGTAACAAATAGTATGCTTCACCCAACATATCAGCAATTTAAAATATCGCAACAATATTCTTGGTGAAGGTCTGCTAACTAAGTGGGTTCAAATGACCCGAACGCCAGCTCTAAATCCTGTTTCTTATAACCTTGCCGCGCAGACATGTATTATTTTGCGCTGCGTTTCCTTCCCCTTTCCACTGGCTGGCTAATGTACACCTTCGATTCTTTTTTTTTTAAGTTCCCTTGTTGTACCCAGTTTATACTTCTGTGTTTTACTGTTTTAATACCGCTTATTTCCGCAACACACATATACACACAAATACCCATGCTCGTGGCGGGACTCGAACCCGCGACCCTCAGCTTGGCGGAGCGCCGGAGCAACCACTCCAGCGACCACGGCTACGGGGGCCGGCAGAATGGTGACAAGCAAGACGAGTGCAGTGCAAGGGGTGGCGATAAAAGCGACGTAAATACATTGTCGTGATAGATTCACACGTTTTCTCATCCTATGCGGCAGGTTTAAACCGAAAGATCCTCCCATGTATTTGTTGATAATTTACATGCATCCCAGATACATTAACCGTGTTACGTAACATATTTAATGCATAAGGTTATGAAAATGTAAATTTGACAATTATCTTCGAATGTATTACGGTAAATTATGTTAAATAATGAACTATTTTGTATCACATAACAAACTATTTCACGACAGTGCTCACTGAGGGGTGACTAGTACATGTGACTGTTATGAGATACAGAGTAAAGCCATATGGAACAAACCTTAGGTGGAAGTAACTTTAATAACATTGGGAGGTGCTATTTGTTCAAATGAAATAAGCACTTAACACCACATTCTGAGAAAAGCAGTTAAGTTTCAGTTCCTAGCCTCTTTTGAAAAGGGAGCAGTAAGCAGTCAAAGTTTAAAATCACTCAACGGAGCTCCTACTATTAAAAAAAAATACAAAACTACCAAGAAACCTTCTTCTAGTAGAATTTCTTTCAGGTTTCACCGATAGCTGCCTCAGAAATTGAAGCAGTTTTGGCCCGAAGTGAAGCCACTCAACAGAGCCTTTCGCTCTCTATGACGTTGCTGGCTCATCCTATTCTTATGATCTTTACAATGACCGAGCACAAGCTGAAAGCTCAAACTTTTAAAGCCAAAAAACAGTCCTAAATATGCCTTTGGACCAAAATGGTTTCGATTTTATAGAAGTACACTAACTCAGTCAGCTAACCTCGAACCCGAAAGAATGCGTGAATGTTCCTTGAAAGTCGATAGCTACCACACTTTATGTATGCAAAGGAGCTCGAAGAAAGTTCATTGCGATATTATTTCGGCTAAACAAACAGCGAATAAATAAAATAAACATTTATTGTCGAATTTCATATGAGCCTGGCTGGCATAATCTACTGTTTAGGTGAATAGTGTTTCAGCCTCATGTGCATTAAAAAGTTAAATGAAATGGCAACTGATACATTCTTCGTGAACAGTGTTTAAAGCCTATTGTTACTACATATGCCACCACAGGCGTTAGGCGCTGATGACCATAAACTGGAATGATAATTGGGAAAGGAGACGCTCAGGGTGTGTATTTAAGATTCCTCCCCAGCATTTGCTAATATTGAGGAAACCTCGTTAAAACCTCACTCAGGGAGAACGATCCTAGAGGGAATTAAACCGCGAACCTGTTCATGAGACCGTGCCTTAACGACTTCGATCACCCGTGTCGGTGTGCGATAGAGAAATCCTGTGATTGTGAAGCATCAGAATTTATCTTAAAGTTTCTTAGTATTTAGTCCATTGCTGCATGCATTAAGTCCACATATTGTATCACGGTATAAAATCTGTCCCCAGTATCACCACATGGATGCTCTCTTCAAGACCACAGTCAAAACGTTCTCTTATCTTTCTTCTATTGCGTTCACCTACAGCTTTCGTTTAACATGTTCTAAAAGTTGTGCTCATCAATTAATGACGTTTAAAGCTCCACGTGTAAATCATAGAATCTAGAGCAAACGTTTCCCTTAAACCCATTCCATTTTACAACACACCCTAATCCAAGCACGAGAAAAAGAACTTCTCAAGTGTTCTACCACTCAGCACGACCTTAACCACTAGGTTTGCGACGTCCAGATTGTCTCGGTCGGCTTATAAACCGGGGCACATTACAATGCTCATTGTCATCGCTGCTCTCAGGCATATTCGTTCACAATTAGATCACGAGAAGGATGAAACAGAATTGTTTATGGATTTCGAATATTGAATATGTTGCTATTTATATGCTTGTTTAACTTTTACACATATTATCTGATCTTTGTTAATGTGCACGAAGTTTTGCCACAGTTCAGGAAGTGACATTTATTCCCTGTTGCGCATTTACCTTGTTTAAATTTGCTCTCTGCTGGAATGTTTTAGCTGTTGATTGAAATTAATATTTCATAAACCTATATTCGATTTTAAGTGAAAAATCACATCCACAAACACGTTAGTATGTTTCATTATGTGTGTGCTGCCAGTGATCTTTGCACATGCTGGATCGCATCAGACACGCTATAGGTATCTCTCCCGTACAATAGATTACATTTCACTGATGGATATAGTTGCTGGAACCAAATCCACTGGCGTTTACTGTTTTCTTCTGCGAAATACAATGAACACTGATATTTAGTTTCTATTATTTGTGAATGTAATAATTGGTAGTTTCGATTCACACAGAAACAAAAGAAATATGTCAACTCCAAACTGCTGGATACCTAGTAACTGCTCAAACAGTTAAAGTTCCTTAAAGGGCGCGAAGCAAAAGTAAATAACACAGTGCTACACCAAGCACGTATCATAGGTTGGTCGGTGTTTGGTGTTTATAATGCAAAAGTTACCAATAATCTGTCTTGGTTTCCATCCTTACCGTTTACTGCTCCTTCTGCTTCGAAACGTTTCATTTTGGCCCCCTAGGTCATCGGTAATATACTACGAGAGAGGGCCCAGTGTTTGATTCCCGGCTCGTTCCAGAATTGTTTTTTAAAGAAGGTTTCGTGCAAAGTCCGTATGTGAATGTGAGAGTGTTTGTGTGTGTAGTTTGTTTTTTTATGGATTATTTAATAACCAATTCGCTCAGTAACTACACACACATGCCACCAAACACTGCCACAAGTTAACAATATTAAAATAAGGGCTCAAGTCTTAGCATACGTAGCCATGGGCTCAAGGGCTTCAGCATGTGTAGTCATGGCAACGACTTAGGCTCTAATTTATGTCGAGTAGCCAAATATACAATGCAAATCCAATGTAACTTCATGAAACATACTGTAGATCCTATGAACAAATGTTTAAAAAGCTGGTGGAAAGTTGAAAAGTTAAGAATTACACAATTTATCGTTGCACACTGCGAAAATGACTGTATGACGCTTCACTTTACAGTCACTCCGACAAAATGGGGAGTTCACTCCCTACGGTGTTGAACCAATTCCATGAATTTCAAAATTACTGTTATTATCGTTTAAGCGTCCTCTAACGCACATGCAACTTTCCCTTCGTTTAGATTTTAAATTTTTTACTAACGAAATTTAAATCTAGAAGTCTAGTATTGACAATTTGTTTATTTTAGCTAAAGGTCATATAACCTCTCCAGTGCACTGGTGAACGGGTGGAATTATGTTATACGCATCATGTGTGACACGTAATTTTATTCGGACATTTACTGCTGCAAATGGTGATACCCATTTAAGACATTTTGTCTCATCCGTATTAGACATCAAATGTTCATGCATTTCACACTTGGCAGAGGTGATGACGAACATATAAAAATAGTTTTGAAAATAATTATAAATTAAACATTTTTAGCTATACTCACGTTATTATCAGGAAACTAGAACATACAACACTTTCATTTGAGAAATTGGGCAAATTGAAAAAGGAAATTCATAGAAGTACTGTTAGAAACGTTATGCTGGATAAAAACTTGAGATGCTCAAACGAAGAATAAAATAGATAAACAAGAGGATGTTTCATCATAATATTACATGGGAGAGGAAGGCAGGGATTACAGTAACATTTTATAGCCTTTATGTTTAGCAAAAGCTTCACAAAACACTGCTTGAAATCTTTCTCTTAGTTGTAGTAATTGGTTTACAGCAGTTTACATATAACTATGTTTTTCCATAAAGAAGGGGAATACGATCTCTAACATTTTAATTTTTGGAGAATATGCATATTTCAGGGTAAGATGAACATTTGGTTCCGATACCTGGTGCTTCTAACAGGGAGAAGAAGGGGGAGAGATGTACTAAATGTAATGGATAACATGAAAATTGGCATTATACTCTGGAATGCGAGGACACGGATAAAGGAAGAGAGAATTTAATACTAGAGAAATGGAAAAATTTACCAATAGAACTAAACGTTAGGACGATTCTTAATACAAGATCAAATAAATATATGGAGAAAGTAGGAAAATTATGTGAAGCAAATTTGAGAAAATACAGAAAAAGGGTAACAAGACAAAAAAATCTGATGTGTTACACTCACATTACTTTCTCTACTCTTGTACAAACTATTTTTACAAACTCTTATTCTCCATCTATTTCATATTAATCGAGATAAAAATTTGCAGAAACGATCTTTTGACATGCAAAGAGAATTACATTTTACACATAGCGACCAGTTCTAAAAATATTTGACTATCGCTTAAGGCGTACTATGTTACCCTTGTTTTGTATTTGCAAGGGCAATATAAAATACAGTAGCCTTTAAGCATAGACATATCTCTTAATAGCTGGTTGCTATGTGAAGCATCATTCTCTTTGTCACAGATTAATACTCTTTGCATATCCGAGACAAAAAAATGAATAACGAATTCCCATTTGAGAAAATAAGTATTGAAAAATTTAAGGGAATAACAAGCAATATCTCGAAAATGGTTCACTCAACAAAAAAAATGTATATGACATAAATTGTGTACTTTAACGCGATCTACATTTTTTGTGTAGTAAAAGTTTGTCTATCTCTTATGGTTTATCAGTTATGCAAAAGTCGTTCACAATGAAGAATACTTTTGGGGACATTCCCAGAAAATTCAAGATATACATTTTATTTGCCATGAAAATATCTTAAACATATGATATTATAATCAAAATCCTTAGAGCCATTTTTGAGAAAATTAAAATTTTCGAAAAATGTTCCATGTAAAGGGTAATCTGAAGTGGGGTATTTTCTTGAAAACCTTCGTGTCGCATCTCTGGAAGATACTGCACCTAAATACCAAGTTTGGTGTTTATCCGACTGTTCGTTTCCGAGTTATGCTGTTCTCAGACACACGCAGACACACACACACACACACACACACACACACACACACACTCGGACATGTTTCCAAAAATGCTTTTTTTGGATTCAGGGGGTCTCAAAACATATTTACGGTGAAATCTCGTATGGAATTTTTGGGTGGAATACAATACTTCCCCTACTTACTGTACGCAGTAGAAAAAGTAAAAGTAAATATTGGAAAATTATACTTCCCCATTACATATATATACAACAGAATGTTAAATATAAGGGGAACAGAAATAATAAGCAACTTCATTGTATAATAAATGTATAAATTGCAAGTTAGTACAAAGTAGACAGTAAGTCATTCATTCATACCTGGTGCTGCTACCACAATACCAGACTGGTCTTCCGAAAAAGTTCAATATTTCATTACAGAAAGAGAAGTGAGAAAATACTTTCGGGATCCAGGTGACAGGCTTTTGATGTGTTACATTCATATGTATTTTTCTAGCCACTATCGTTTATTTTGATTTCTTATAAAAACCACTCTAATACAAGTTTATTTTTCTAATTTGGGTATTTTAATCGAGATAAACGTTTGCACAAATGGTTTCATTTCACATTACGTTGTAAGTATAAAGAAGTCTGAAACGATGTCATATCTTTAAAACGTGTCTCCCTATATGCTGGCTTCGAAATTTCATACGCTTTGTGCATCACGAGAAACAAAAGAACGGTGTGTTAGAATTTCAAAAAATATAAAGTACTGCAAAATTAAAAACAAAACCAACGAATATGTTGGAAATAGTTTATTCCACACCATTTTGGGAAAATAAAAAATAACGAACATTTTTCTTTCTACTGGTTAGCTTGAGATAGGGATTTTGTTGAAAATCTTCGTGTCGTATCCTAGGAGGTAAAACAGTATCAGAAACCCTCCATTACTACTAATCAAATCGTGAATAATTACTGTGTTATTAATTAATGCATTCATGTTTTATTCCATAAGGATACATCTGTACGTCTACTTCATTATTAATATTATTTCAACGTTTTATAGGGTATTTGCATTGTGATACTGTAACTAATATATTGTTATTTTAAGTTAGCATTAAGAAGGCATCGAATATATTTCTGATAAACTGCTTCAGAAGCCACCGTTTCTTTGTGTTAATTTCAAACCCCAATCGAAAAGAAAGCTGCAGACCCTTAGCTGAAGTTGAAAAGGCTACATATAATAATGACGATGTTGGAGAAAGTTCAATGTCGGTTTACAAAGCCAACGGTATTCTTTTGCAGAACTTCGAATATAGCATTAGGATAGGCTAGGAGAGATGACACGTGCCAGAGCGGCCCAATGAAATGTAGCATTTAGTTTAAACCAAGTAAACCAAAAGTAGACGCAAAGCTAAGAAAGCAATTACATCTACGAATCAGTCTTTGATCAGATTCACGATGTAGAGGAAGTATACGCTAGTTAGCTTCATTGTACTTGCGGTGTAATGTATTGTTCGTTATATTTCTACTTAATTCAGAATATTTAAGACAACAGCTACATCCTGATATATTCGTCAATCAAATGCGTAATTCTTATAAAGTGATTCGCGAGCCTAATTAACTCCCGAAAACAATATGCATATACTCGAGCTACACATTTTAATATATTGTTAGTGCCACATTCCTAAACTTGTACAGTGAACACTGAATAGCGTATGCAGCAAATATCATTGATTTTAATTTTAAATTCATTTTAAACTTCATTTTAGAATAATTTTAAATTCAACTCTACGTGTGTGTTTATTCATACTTTACGAACCGTAGCTCCATATCGCACCCTAGCTAGAGCAAAATACTACCGACAATATAGTAAGCCGCGGCAGCATAATGCAATTACAATAACTCTGAATATTAAACACATACTACAAACAGACATACCCACGCTATTTACAAAGTCATCACCAACACATAATGACAGGGACAACGAAGGCGCCAATCCTCAACGTGAGCCGGCCCTCGTAGCCGTGGTCGCTGGAGTGGTCGCTCCGGCGCTCCGCCAAGCTGAGGGTCGCGGGTTCGAGTCCCGCCTCGGGCATGGGTGTTTGTGTGTATGTGTGTTGCGGAAATAAGGGGTATAAAACAGAAAAAACGCAGTAGTATAAACTGGGAACGCCAAGGGAACTTTAAAAAAAAAAAAAAAAAAAAAAAAAAAAACCTGAAGGTGACACCATCACCGTAGGAACTAAAACCAAGGTAACCCCCACAGAAGATGCTGAACTGTAATGCCAAGTTGATATTTTGTTTTAGAATTATACTGTTCTCCCCCCCCTCTCTCTCTCTCACACACACACACACACACACATATATTTCAGCTGCCCCTAGGTATTCGCAACCTGCAGTTTATAGTCTAATGTGAAAACATTGACCCTTTTAGCAAACAAACTGTTATTGAAGCTCTACTCTCCTATTCGGTATTATACGTAACTAGCATTAATGATTAAAGGCCTGAATGAGAACCAAGGAGCTGCAAAGGGCTTAAAAAGGGCGGCTGTTAATGGATATAACGCTTGCAAGGAGGTAGAGGAATGTTGTCACAAAGAACGACAGAGAGTGAGTTAGCTGCCGAAATCTGGTGAAGCAAAGGTTAGGTTCGAATCTAATACAAGCATTAAATTTTTTGGTTCTTTTTTCTTTCTTTCTCCTTGTGTATTTTAGTATACTAATTTATTTATTTTTGTTATTTGCTCTCCTGTGAGCCAAAGACACAGCAATTACAAGCAGATAATTGTGCATCATGTTTACCGTAATAATCTGTACCATATCTGGTGTTTTAAGCGTGATATGTAGTAGCTTTCATTCTCTTGGTCGGAAACAGAAGGTATTAAATGTAATAGTTTTTGTTTCATGTATAAACCTTATGTTTCACTTCTTCTACTGACAAAGGAGTTGTAAATGTGCCAAGTTCACGGGTAAACAGAATAATAAATTGTTAAAGAGCGTGGAATTCGTCAACGAAGTAAATATTCAAAATGATGACACCCTTCATCAACGCACATTTGTGACATTGCCTGAGAGACCTTGCATGCTGTAACATACGCGATGTAATCTGCCTGCATTCTTCGCGTATGAGTGCCCGTAGATGTGTTGGGCTTTGCGGTGGAAAACATGGCAATTATTCTATTTTGTACACACTTATGTTATCAAAAATGTTATTTGTATCATAATATCAAATTATAGACCAAAAGGGATAAAACAAAAAGGTAATAAAAAGTTTGAACTTAACCCGAACTGAAATGGACAACGCTACAGTAACCGTGATAATACCATTCGGCTAATGCTACCTTGCGATCTTTGGTTCCTATACGAATTAGTAATCGCAGAACTTGACCCCACCTCGAATCTTTACACGCTTTTTGCAGCTTCTTACAGTGTTTTGAGCTCGGTTTGGTAGTTTTAACTCAAATAAATAGAGTGCGTTAGTCATTACAGTTACTGTATGAACCGAAATATGCCATGGTTTATGACAAAAGGGAAGTTATCTACCTAATACTTAGCATTTTTTGCAAAGGCTGTACAACGAACCTTTGTTGGCTGACGTCTTAAATCCAATTGGTTGCACTACGTAAATCTGCCATTTTGTTTTCAAATGGTTTTGTCCACCGATGCCTGTGATAAATTGTTCCTTCAGGGGCGCTTTCAAAGGTGTGTAGGAATGTATGCTAAAGAATAAAAGTTTGTAAAATCAGCTAAAAGTGCTGCTACAGCTCCCAGTGTCCGGGTGGGATGTTTTTGAAATCGACATACATGGCGATTGCATTCTGTCCTGCTAAACACTTATGCACTGAGTTATCTATCCCTCCTCTATAAAGTGTTATGCAAATCAGCCTTTAGAAGCAATTCAAGAAAGGCGTAAGTCACATATGTTGCTTAGCACGTTGCATAATTTCAAAAATAAATAGGCGCAGCTGACTCACCTGGTATATATATATATATATATATATATATATATATATATATATATATGCATTTTATAAACATGCTCTTTTGGTTCAATGGACTGAAAACGTGTATTTGTTCTGAAATCTGGATACCGGAATTTTGGATGAAACACAATACTTGCTCTACCTACTACAGGTAGGTGATAAAGAAAGTAAAAGGAAAAACTATTAGTTAAGTTTTCCTGAAACGTATTCTCGAAGCTGAGTGTAGAAGAAAGTGGAAGTAGGTACCTAAAAAGCCAGTTCAACTTGGAGATGGTAATTTCCTTGCTCACATTCAACCACTTTTCTTGTTGTTCCTTGTTACTATAGCTATGTCTATTACTTAGGTCAACAATAAATGACATATAAGTACGATCTTTTCAAAATTAACATTTAATTTGTTTTCTATACACTAAGCACATTTCGCATCGAATATGCGCTAAAATAGAAACTTAAAATGTCATATTCATACGTTAATTCGGGCTATAAATCTCGTTATGGAGTGCTTCATACACAGCATTATAACGTAGAATAATTCACTGTAGAAGCTGACGGCTTCTACAACGTTGCACATTACTTTCGGTAGTTTAATACTTCATCACGACAAGATGAATGCTGGACAGTAGACTGAAAATCATTTCCACTACAATTACTCATACCGTATTTCATCCTTGCTTCATGTTAAAGAGTTAGCTAGAACGTTAAATCCCTATAAAATGCTTCTTAATTTACTTTTAATGTATTCTCTCGTACGTATAACGGCGTGATTGTTTTCTTGCTCATGAGAATCAAATAAATGAAAACATTCGAGAGTCTGTGAGAAGACACAAATTACTTTTTTGTGGCTGTCAAGTTGCCGAGGTGAGTGGCAAGACCTTTGGGGCATATTTAAGTCACACATATCCTCCATTTGACAATCGTATAATTAAAACCACCCACTCGACTCCAGGGTCACGCAGCTCGGTGGGGAATTCCTTTTCACCTGCTTTATTCTTTTGTTTTCCTAATGTCTTTTCCTGGCCATAAGCTGTTGCAGCAACTGAACACACACATCTTATTTGTGAATAACGTTCATGGATCGAAATTGGATGTAAATCATAAATAGATAAAAACAACAATTTTCCTCAAAAAACGTCGATGATCATAAAGTAATTCAGCTTGGAAGTGGTTTCGCTTCTCTATCATATTTAATATGTGACTTCTCCCATTGTCCAAAGCTGCACGAGAAAACAATTTCAGGATATCAGATCCTTATTTTTCTTCAAGTATGTGATGGTAACATATACACGGTTTGGGTAGAATTTGAAAATAAAAAAAGCATCTGATTTGTAGCAATCGCAAGAATTTCTCTATCTGTAATCATCTATTTTCAATGCTGTTCTAAATATTCTTTAAAACAAAGCCTATTTCTCTTTGTACTTCCTTTAATAAAAATAATCATTTGCTGGAAATTCTTTCAGTGGATTCAATCTAAAGATAATTAACTTAAAAACAAAATAAAGAAAACGAAAAAATCTGATGAAGCATTCAAACGATTTTCTCTACCCATGACAAATTCAGGTATCTCCGTTATATATTTCTCTACATAAAACGTGATTTCTCCAGCCACGTTACGTTACACGTTTAACAACCGTTTGACATAAGTTGTTAATATTTTGTGTGCACTGTATACTTTGTTTTCTGCGCATATAGTAAAAAAATCAAAGCAATCAGAAGAAAACCGTAGATGTTTTACATACGGATTGCCTTAAATAAAATAACTGAAACAGATGGAACCGGTCCTAGTAAGCAATGATAAAACAGCAAATATATTTTACTATCCCTATACCTATTCGAACAAAGTGGACAGCGACGGAAACACTGTATTATTTTCTCTAGTGTGTACCTTAAGTAGGTACTAGAGGAAGTCTGGTATTCCACCCAAAAATTCGATGTCAAGATTTCATCCGTGATACAGCTTTTGAGCTCCACTGATCTCAAAAAAAGGACTCTAAAATCATTTTATATCGCTTCATTAAGTATAATTTAAACTTAATTCGCAAACATTATTGTACTTTCTCCACTACTTACCTATAGTAAATACCCAGCGAGATGGCCCAGGCGGTTACGAATGTGGCCCACATTCGGGAGGCCCCGGAATCGATCCCCTGCGACCGCCCACCTTGGTCCATGTGTTTTTGTAGTTTCCCCAGGTAGCTAGGAGAATGCTGGGGTGGTTCATCTTCTACTACGACTCTCTTTCCTCTCATTTCCTGTACCCATCATCTTCCTTGTCATCTGTTTAAGAGTTATAGGACCGGGCGACGGTGTTCGGTGGGTTGTGACTGGGTGGTGGCTTGCCCGCTGTAAAGGTTTCTTCCCTGGCGTCGCTGCGGTACCGCTCAGTTAGGTCGCTCCTCAGCGTGGGGCTCCGCTCCGGGGAACCCTGGAGGCTGGTGGCCGGGCGGTGTCCGGTGCATTCTATCTGGAAAAGTTAGAGATCCCGTCCATGTATGTGCTTGTCGGCATCTGAATCTGGTCGTCATCCTTCCCTCCCAGGGGTCACGTTGGAAGCATAAAGGGCTGACTGGCCTGCTTGCGGTGCTCTGCGCCGATTCCGGGGGCTCCTCCTTTACGTTTTCCTATGTGGAGGAAGCATTGCATTCCATCCAAAAATTGTATACTGAGATTTCACCGCAAATATACATTTTGAGACTACCTGAATCCAAAAAAAGGCACTTTTAGAGAAAGTATGTGTATATTTGTACGATATGAACAGTACAACTGAACAACTAGAAGTTGGATGAATAACAAACCTAATATTTAATTTCAGCATCTCCAATGATACGACACGATTATTTTGAAGAAAATCATACTTACGCAAACTACCCTTTACGTAGAAATATTTCTGTTTACTTTCTCTACTACGTATGTAAGTAGGGGAAGCATTGCATTCCACTCAAAAATTCGATACTGAGATTTCACCAGAAATACATGTTTTTAGGCCTCCCAAATCCAAAAAAAGTATTTTTGGAAACATGTCCGTGTGTATGTCTGTGTGTGTGTGTGTCTGTCTGTCTGTCTGTGAACAGCATAACTCAGAAACGAACAGTCGGATAAACACCAAACTTGGTATTTAGGTTCAGTATCTTCCAGAGATGGGACATGAAGGTTTTCAAGAAAATCCCCTCACCCCAGATTACCCTTTACATTGAACATTTTTCGAAAATCTTAATTTTCTCAAAAATGGCTCTAACGATTTTGATTATAATATCATATATTTAAGATACTTTCATGACAAATAAAATGTATGTCTCGAATTTTCTGGGAATGTCTCCAAAAGTATTCTTCATTGTGAACGACTTTTGCATAACCGGTAAACCATATGAGATAGACAAACTTTTACTACACAGAAAATGTAAACCGACTTAAAATACACATTTATGTCATATACATTTTTTGGTGTTGAGTGAACCGTTTTCGATATATTGCTTGTTATTCCCTTAAATGTTCCAATACTTATACTTTTTCTCAAATGCTAATTCTTATTCATTTTTTTATGTCCTGGATATGCAAAGAGAATGGAATGCGTCACAAGCAACCACCTCTTAAAATATTTGACTATCGCTTAAAGCCTAGCAATTTCCCTTACATCTACAAGAAAATTAGCAATAAGATTAACATCTCGATTAACATTAAGCATATGGAGAATAAGCGTTTGTAAAAAAGTTTGTACAAGAGTAGAGAAGGTCATGTGAATGTAACACATCAGATTTTTTCACTTTCTCTACCATGTACATAATAGGTAGATAAGGTACTGCATTCCACCCAAAAATTCGATAACGCGATTTCAACGGAAATACATACTTTGAGGCCCACTGAATAAAAAAAACCTGTAGAAAAAGGTCCGTGTGTGTGCATGTGTCCGTGAACAGTATTAATTCAAAAAGAAATAAATGCCAAACTTGGTGTTCGGGTTCAGTATCTTCAAAGGATGCGACACGAAGATTTTAAGAAAATTCCCCAACCTCAAACTGCCTTTTTCATGGAGGAATTTTCAAAATTTTTTATTATGGCTGTAACGATTTTGTTTATAATATCATACAATAAAGGTACTTACATTACAAATAAAATGTATATCTTGAATTTTCTGGGAAAAGCCTGTAAAGCCCACTTCATACGGAAGAAATTCTGTATCATCGTGCATGATGGCAAACGTTGATAGACGCAAACGTACTAACAGAAAATGTAGATCTCTTAAGTCACACAATTTATTTCAAATAACTTGTTTCTGTGGCATTAGTCATTTCCGAGATATCCGTTATTGTCATTATTTTCAAGTTATTTTGATATTCAGTTCTTTCTCGCGTTTGCACGCAAAGAGCATGGAATTTTAAGGCCAGTGTATAGTGCCCAGCTCCTAAATATTTGACTATCACTATTTCCAACACTTTGGAAAGATTTCTCCCTGTCGCTCGGTATGACGTCAAGGGCCCTTCCGGGGTCTCTAGGAGTCCCCGGGCAGTTCACAAGCTACGGCGTGTCTAGCCGTCGTCAGAATGTGCTCCGTCTGTAATCGTTAGGGACTCCGCCCATAGTCGTATGGATACGCTCGCTCTTTGGATATCCCCCCTTATTCCTCCCACCCAGGGATCACATTAGAAGCAAAAAGGGCATTTGCCATGCTCTACTCCAAGTTTCTGGAGGTCACTCCGTGTATACACTCCTACTCCTCCCATTTATTTAATTGAATTTTGCATAATTTCATATTACAAGGAAATGTAACCTATTGGAAAAATTAGCTCATTAAAATACCGAATTTGCTTTCAACATTTTTAGAGTCACAATTTTGGAAATCACATTCCATGCTAAGAGCTAAGAGAGCATGCTAACAAACATTCCTCGTATAACGGACACGCTTCGAAGTTTGAAATTTCTGCTCCCCCTCCCTTTCTTTTCCTTGTTACCATTTGAATATCGTATCCACATGTTATAACAATTTGAAATCTTACATAGGTAAGTCCGCATACTTGATCCTACTGTTTTCAGATATAGACGCAGAAGGACAGGTAGCCCGGGGTCCCCAGGTCGAACGGCGGCCCTTATATCACGACAAACAGCCGAAGATGAGGGACGAAGTAAGTGAACAGAGAGCATCCTTTTCCCTGCCACGCCGCAGCACCGGAACATCATCGCCGACATTTCAATGCTGAAATAGACAAACGGGGTGAAGAATGAATGAAATTATTAATGGAAGAACAGGAAATTCCGGGTATGAAAAAAAATCACTCCAGCATTTGCCTAACGATTCGGGAAAAACCCCCAAAAACCACGGTCAGAGTGGACGTCGCGGGTCAATCCTGGCACCTACAGAATGCGGGTCACAGACGTTATCACCTGAGCCATCCCGCTCGGTATCTATGAATAATTATTTACTTCTTGTTATAAAACGGAAACGCAACATGACTTATGTGTCTAACAGCCAGAAAGAGGTTGATAGTGTTACAAATCACAGCGTTTTAAGTGAAAATTGACGAAAATCAGTAGGATTATTTTCTCGGCAGGTTGCAGAAACGTAAATGTGTTGTAGTGAGCTAGAAAGTAGGCCTCGTTGGAATTCCCAGACGAAGATAAGCCTAAGAAAGCTAAGAGCTACGCTTCTTTCGTCGCGTTTGTCTTGTCATATTTATCCTGCAGAAGGGTCATAGTTGGGTTAATGCTGAATTGTAACCGTTTGTTTGCCGGCAGTCTTTGAAAAAGTGCATTACAGCGACTCGAAGCCAGATTATAACAATGCATCGCCCCACACCCCGCGGAACATACAAAGGAAGTTTTGGTGACTTCAGATGTGGAATTAATGACTAGAACTCTCCGAAGCTCTCGGCCAGACAGCATGGGTCATCATCTTTTTTCCAACCCAAGAGTGTAGAGGATCTGAAGTAGTGAGTGCAGTGCCTTCAGACCGGTTTCTTTAAACTGACGTGCAGAAAACTTGCGGAGAAACACCTCCAGAAGCGGGAAGTATTTGTTTTAATTAAGTAAACAACAGATTTGCAATGAGATGTAGCAAAACTTGCAATGTCAGTGAATAACAATGAACATTCTAAAACTTTCATCTTGTACTATATAACATGGCGTAATAGTTGCCTGAAATTTACCTACTGAATACTTTACGATGTGTCCTAAACTGGGTAGACGTCGTGAACTAATATCACAACAGGTTGTGAGGTCAAACGTAAGTAATACCTAGATCGATATTTATTATGATTACAGCAAATCACAGAAATGATGTCGTTATTGTTATAAAGTATACACAATAATGTAATACCTACATACCGTACGTTTAAAACAAAACACTGCATCTCTACATATTTTACCATTAGTACCATGTGCGTAATTACAAAAGTAAAATTAAATGTTACGTTAACACTAAACTTTTCAAGCTGGTTGCGCATACAAATTATATTTCTCGGATACAGTAATAACTGTTATTACAGTTTGTGAATTTTCTATGATGACACTTGACCAAAACTGAAAGCTGCCATTTAGTTTCCCATCTCCCACAATTGGAAAACAATGACTATATTTTCGCTCAAAAAGATACGATTATCGGATGAATCACATTATCGGCCGTGAGACAGGATTATGTTGTAGCTTATCGCCTACATCGTTAATCTTTACAAAGACGAAATAATAAGAAAATTAAAAAACACTTCCTCCTAGGAAGAAAATATTAAAATGTTTTTTTGCAGGCAGATGACTTGACAATCATCTAAGATAGAAGACGGACGATCTAAAGGTACACATTTTTTAATTTCAGCAAACCTTTAAATTGTATAATTTTAATACATCTATCCTTGAATAAAAATAAAATAATGGCTCTTAAGAGAAAATATTCTCAGACTAACAATTGTGTTATAAAATAACGGCATACTTAAAATTCGCACTTAGGTTCTTAAATAACATACAAAAGGACATAGGGATCCTAGATAGAATTCACCAGTTTCAGAGGTACCTTATTATAAACAGAACACTAAAATGGAAGGCTAGAAAAAGTAAATCAGTAAGATTCTACAATGTAATGGCTCTTCCAAAATTATTTTATGAAAGTAAAACATGGACCCACAAAGTAAAGGAGCACAAGAAAGTTGGAGCTGCTTGAATTAAATCTTAAGAGCACTTAATAGTCGCGCAACAATGTATAAATTCAGAAACGAATAAATTAGAACAGAACTAAAAATTACAGAATCAGCACTAAAAATTTTCTATAGTGTAAAAAAATGGAAGTCACAGAGAATGCATTCCATATAGAATATATAGAGCACTACGTGAAAAGAGAGGTATTCAAATGTCGCGAAAACGATGGATCGAATGAAGCTGGGACAGGTTTTAGCCTAATTGTAAAGCAAGAAGAAGAAGAAAGATCCAAGAGATTATGGTGGATCGCTTAAAGATCCCAATACCAAACAACTTCATTAATGTACTTTAACAACAACAACTTAAGGAAATGTTAACTCATATAAATGAAATACAAATCAGGCGATTGAATAAACGTTTCTAGCTATGAACGTAAGTAATGCAAGATCACACGCAGAGTTAGAGATTATTTTACACTAAACATATGGCCGAGCGTAAAGAGGCGAGCCAATTTAAATCCCAGAAGCGCTTGAAGTTCCTTTCCGGCTCAAAATCACACTATCTATGTCTAAATAACGCGGTTTCTTGCGTTAAATTTACAGACACACAGTAGCTACACTGGTTCTAGTACTTGAGAGATATATTTTGACAAAAGAAAAATAAGCTTTCTTCATTTGAATGGAGGGAATTAGTGAGGTGACCATGTGTTGAAAACTTGTGTTTGCTGTTTGCGTTTTGCACGTGTTCTGCGTGGTTTACTCCAAACAAAGGATTAATACAGATTTATAATACAAGCTAAGTATACGTATAATAATAATGTTATTTTTAAGCTAAAACATACAGTATAATAAATTGTAGAGATTATAGTTGGTGCTTTTAGATATAGAACACCAAGTTATTGGGAAGCTTCAAAGTTTGATATACATTTTATTAGTAATTGGTTTCAGTGATTTTTGCACAACGCTTAAAATAATGGGTAAAACAGATTAGAAACGGTGTCTAAGAGGGTTTTAGCTAGTAGAGAAAATGGTTTGAAAAATAAAGCAAGTGTAAGTAATACAGAATATGACATGAATGATGATGAAACAAGAGTGGTACCAGCAAGTGAAATGATAATGAGAAAATGAATAAAACTGAGAAAGTAGCACCAAGCTGTCATTGTTCACTACTGACAATGAAGAGAGTGAAGAAACAGATGACAGATTATGTGTTAACGGATAAAATTTGAAGAAGTTTTGTTTTCTTACGTTATTTGCACCACGCTTTGGGCGTCAATTTGAAGTAGTTATTTTGTTGTAGGAGTTTGCACCATGTATGTAAAGCCGATTTGAAGTTATTTGTATTGAAGGAGTTGTATTATATATTAACTGTTGAGAGCGGAACTTGTAGTAGTTGCAATCGTATAGTACCCGCTTTCCGGTAGCCTTCGCCCAAAATGTACTTTCAGGTGGCCTTTGCCCCAAATTTAAAAAAAAAATATTAACTTTGTAATTTGACTGTTTCTTTACATATTATATTTTTATATTTGCCTCGGCTGCGTCAGTATTATTGTTAGAGACTCGTTTCTCTTAGCAGGGTTGTGATGCGACAAGAATGTAGGCTTACACAGATTATAATTTTACTTCACTCCTTTTATTAATGCTTGACACGCTTTAAATAACACTTCACTGATATATAAAGAGAGCTGTGAGATTATTTTTATTAATTAATTACACTTTTTAACACGTAAACTTATTTTTCGTCTCACAGGAATACATATTATATTTCTTGAGGACACTTTTTGCGTCTGGTTAGTAACACTGTTTGCAGGAAGCTGACTTCTAAATTTGTAAATGTTTCTCCTTTTCAGTTTCTGATTAGCTAATCCTAATCCAATAGGATACCTTCATTTAACTAAAGCTTTTTCTGGTTGTTGATTGGCTATTTTATAAACTGTCACTAAAATTATATTATTGCTCCCAAGAATCAAAGTAACATTTAAGCTTTCTAATTCATTATTGCCTCAAGGTTACCTCATTGTTACCTCATTGTTAACAACTTTTAACATATTATTCTCACAGCTCCTACATTATTAAATGACGTAATGCATTCACATAACATTATTGAACTTGTTTACAATAATATAAGCATATGCAAGGACTGTTACATACATTTTACAAATTATTACTTACACATATTGCTTCAAGGCGGGCTGTTATTGAATTTACATATTATATAATTTGACTGAAATCATTTAAGTGTTAAAAATGCTGTCTCAAAGTACATGGAGTAATATTTTCAACCCATTAAGATGTAGTGAATGTGGGGCTGAGGATCTCAATACCTGTGTGTCGGAGGGCATGAATTCTGTCTGAATTACTAGTGAAATGCTTTTCTTGCGTAAACTTATAAATTATTGTCAAACGTGGAAATTATTACAGAAGTACAAAGGAAAAAACATCAAATCTGCAGTTTATGCTACCATTTACCACTGTGGGTTCATAAATGATTACTCAAAATATTTTAATGTCCTGAAGGGAAAACTTCACGGTGTTTTTACAATTGTGCTATTTCCAAAAGTGAGGATCCGTAACTCATGAAGGCAACAGAAAAACATTTCTGTTTTCTGATGTGGTGGAAGCTGTTATACCAGTGCATGAGAGATTGGCATCCAGCGTAGTATGGGCAAGATGCACAAAGGATAAAACACAAAATGCTAATGAGTCTTTACATAACATTATTTGGAAAAAGTATCCAAAATAAATATTTGTGTAAAAAAGGAAAACTGAATTTGCTGTAATATCTGTTGTGCTGTGAGTTTGATACAGTGTATCAAACGTGAAGCTCAAGTTATAAATCCCAGTGTAATTGGGGAGAAATTAAGTTAAGTTAGAGATGGTGTCGACTGAATACTAGACATTCAAAAAGTGCATACAGAACTGCTAATAGGAAGCCAAAAGGAGCTCTGAAGGTCCCAAATATGGTGCAGGCTAGTTATTATTAAATATAGGTTTTGTTGCATGGTTGCCAAACTTTATTTTTCTTCGCTTAGATTTTCTGATGAGTATGTTCAAAATGCTCCTTAAAGAATAGTTTTGCAGCTATTCTCTTGAAACGTCGTACACATATTTTTTGAAACATATTAATTAAAATGTACAAAAAACCTTTACCGTATCTTAATTCAAAAAGCCTCTTATTTCAACCCAAAGTTGCAGCTACAGTAACATTTTCAGACATTGGAGTGTATGACTTTCAGGTATGTCTTTCTTTCAAACGGCACAACATACAGATACAAAGTTGTATATTGAAGTGTTTATTTGTTGGTAGTTAGAAGATGTTTCATTTTTATCTGCCGCGCGTATGAAAGACAGTTTGTCGCGGTCACTTCGTGTTATCTTTTACTGAGCGCCTGTTATTGTATTTAATTTTGAGTTCACTGTCCTCCGGCTAGCTATGATTTCTCGGTCAAGCACTTATATTTTACAGGTGTGTAAACGGAAAGGAGTTTTTATCCAAAGATAACACTGATGAAAGAATTTGTTTTACACTTTTATTGTCGTAACACATTATTCACTTTCACCTATTAATCTTGACACTCGCCAAACTGAAACTGTTATAATAACTTCTTTACTGCACATTATTAATTCGCGTACTTCAACTTTTTGTGTAATTAACTTTACGACACGAGAGATTTTTCACAAATTTGCTACGCGTAACCTTGCTGAACTTCATGCGATGCATACTCCATGAATGCCTTCGTTGAACTACGTGAAACTTGATTCTGACACTGAATTTATACTTCCTCGCCCCAATATGCCTAAAGATTATAACCGAGCTGCTATTCGTTAATAAAACGCGCCAACATTAGCGTCTGTATTTATATCCATTGAAAATTACGAAAACATATGCTCTGGGGAAAAATGTTCCAGCAAATTCTAAGAAAAACGCGCCACTCTGACGTCACTTGCTCGTCTCTAATAATGATAAACAGCTCACCCCCTCGCTACATTATTGTCAGTTTCAGTAAGGCCGTATAAACCCACTTCTTCGGCAATAATTATAATCAACAAACATCTCAAATCAATGTCACACAACAATGCATATTCACACTACAATCACTCTGACATTTACATTTGTGTGATACAAATTACTGCATCAATATCATGAATTAGCTGTAAAGCTTTAAATCCATTTTGTTGAAAAATATTATCCAAGGATCATTTTTATGGTACTGTTATAAACATTTGAAAGCCAATACACACATTTCAGCAGTAAAATAGAGCCAAATTTCTTGTACTCCTGCGTAAGTGCAACTAGCATCCTGAAGTAACATGTGTGCATACAAGTACATTTAGCACAGTTTTCCAGAAATAAAAATATAAAAATGCATGCTATTTTGAAACAAGCAATTTAAGTTACTCATGCTGAATTTAAATCGCTGAATTTCCGTTTTAGTGAGTTGGCTAGCCCGGGTTCCCGCGAAAACTTCGTCATGTCGAAGTCAAAGCGGAGAAATAATCCAGAGAAGACTATAAAGCCAGTACTTTCTGCTGCAACTTAACTTCAGTTCGTACGCTAGTTATGAAGATATCTCTGAATTCTGAAACCCAACTTTAAACTATGTAGAGAACGTAAAAAAAATACTACACAAATAAGTGTACTATCCTTACAAGTTCGTTGGTGAATGCAACAGAGGAGTCACCAATATTTCAACGAGAATTAGGAAACAGAGAAGTGTTAACCTCATTTGCTAACGTGACAGAGACATAGACAATAGATAATAATACCTGAAATTTTCTGGATAATGAGGAAACATTGCCTAAACTTCATTTTCACTCCGGAAAGGCGAAAAGCAATATCAGAGATTCACTGTTGTATCTTTATTCATTAATTTAGGGAACCTGCATCGCATGAAAAGAATATTCGAAGAATTATGAGACAAGAACTCTCTGGCATTGTCATTGGGGCTAAAGAAGAAAGACGTTAGAACTCATAAGAGTGTTAAGAATCACTAAAAAAATTTAATTAAACCTGATGATTTCTCTAAAAAGAACTAAGGCCAGAAAAGAGCAGCAATAGAGAAGAACATGAAAAAAGATAATGAAACAAAACTAAACAATAAGTTTAGAGGAGGTTGTTCTTCCTGGTAATCCCTGAAAATCATCATGAACGGCCTAGGAGCAGTTTCTAAAGTTGCACCAAAGAAAACCAACGATTCTTTATGAAGTTAATTGCTTGTTCACGTAAGTATTCAGGTAGGCTTTCTTGTTACTGGTTTTTGTGTACGATATTATATAACAAACTCCAACCTCATTACACACGGTTTATGTAGAGAGTGACATTTACTCACTAGTGATTAATACCTCTGATATACCAAGCTGAAAATCTGAGTGTGCGACTACATTATATCTACTATAAACTAAAAATGCAGCCATTTTCATTTAATAGAACAACGCGTTTCACAGCAATATTTTCTTTGGTTAGGAATTTCACTACGTTACAGGAGTTTCCATTTATAAAACTAAACTTACATATTGCGATGTTGCTGGAATTCCAAAAAGGCGAAACAGTTGAACAAGATTAAATTAATACTGCCTTCTGGAAAACTAATTTCTCTTGTTTAGTATTCCATGATTGAAGTCTCTTATATCGGAAGAAGAAGATATAAGTATCTTATATCGGACTACGCGTTTCGCTAAATGCAGAGTATTCATAACTTCGCATACAACCCTTCAAGATATAGAGTATAAATAAACGTCTGCTATATGTATGAGCACCCCTCATAAATTTAGAATTTCGTCGCCAAGAATTCAAATTTGTCAATTTCTAATTCAAATACCTGAACGCAAATTTAATACTTTAATGAATACACAGGTACACATGACCAGGAGTATCTGGCACTGAAAGTCACCCGACCTTTATTACTAGAATGAGGGCAAATGTCAAAGAAAGCAATAATTTGTCTCGGTCGGGATTGAATCTGAAGTCATAGATTGAAAGGCAAGCATGTGAACGAATGTAAAACGTGCAACTAACGTAAAATTCAAAGAATCCAGGAGTTTCTTGAATACTGATTTCGACACCCTCATCTGGATGTACATTAGACCTGCTACATCCCTCCAAATGAAACACATAGGAATTAGTTGGGCAATCAAGGTGGTCATGGTAACACAAATTCAAACTTTATTGAAAAACATTTCCATTTAAGAGGTTGCTGACAAATTAAAAATTTCAGGGGCACCCAAAGACGATCAAATGACCTTTTAAACATGTGCTTTCTTATGTGCTTAATTATCTCTTAGGTAATTAATCACAAAAGTATGAATACTGTCTAAACGATAATCAATAAAGAACTTTTAAAGTTCTGAATTGTTATTTACTACCAATAAGCTTGTCCGTTTAGCGAAAGCCAAAGTTGCAGTAAGGATAATGAATACTAGTTAATTAAATTGAGGATTGAACGTTATGGTTAATTGTATTGATGAATGAAGGCAAATAAAATACTAGTAAAATACTACAATAAAATACTACTAAACATCTAGTCGCTCGACTCTATTGTTCTGCAAGTAGCTTTTTTTTTTTAATTATAGAATAGTGTGAGATAGAGCTGTCAAGGACATACGTTTTGCTCATTCGTTTGATAGGATACATAGTGAAAACTCGCTCATTTCTTCCAGCTCAACTCGTTCGAAAAGCAGCAACGAATATACCGAACTATGGTTGAGATTCTGATCTATATGTACTCTAGTGGGAATGGGCATTTACTCGTTCGACAGGTCACATCATAGCGTTGCTGTCACGCGTGTTACTTCAGTGAGTTATGAACAATGAATGACAATAGTACAGAGTGAGCCAAAAGACTCCGAACCGCCTACGCGGTGTTTTTCGTGTCCTTGTCATCAGCGCTCGTTGCCGTCTTCCGCTATCACAGAAAGGCGGGGATGAAACCATACAACATTTTTCGAACTACTTTTAAAGGCTTTACTTACCAACTTTACGAAAGGAGTTGCTGAAACTGTCCACTGTTATTTTTCGTACATTTTTGGCACACCTCCTTAGGAAACTATCCATCACTCGCCGTGGTTCACGTTGAGAAATTTCCTGGAGGATATTTTGTTTTAATTCTTCCAGGGTGTGTGGGTTTGTCTTGTACACTTTATGTTTTAAGTTACCTCGGAGGGGTATTTTATGAACAATATTACCGGCTGCACGGTGTTTTTCCATTGAGCGTGTGGAAATATAAAAACATGATAACGCACTGGTGCTATAAACAAGGTCACGCTGTTGTGGTTTTGCTGTGCAGTGTGAAGTGCAGTTTTGAGTTGACGGTGATGTGATGTAGTTCAGTTATTACGAGTTATTTATTATTTTGTCCTGTACTTAGTCACAAAGTATATTATGGCTCAGCATATGTTTTCTACTGCACAGCGTGTATTTATTTATAATTCATATGTGTTAACTCCGTCAGCTCGCCAAGTGAAAGTACGATTTGCAGAAAGATTTCCAGGTGTAAAGGTTCCAGGCCGTACAACAATCCATGAACTTTACAGTAAATTTCAGGCAACAGGAAATGTTCAGGCTAAGAAATATAAAAGACGGCGTACGGTTCTTACCAAAGAAACACGACATCGGTCATCTTTTGAAAAATTCCACGATGTATGGTTACCTAAAGAGGTGCCAAAAATGTATGGTCAACGACGGTGGCCAGTTTCAGCATGTCCTTTCGTAAAGTTGGTAAGCAAAGCCTTTAAAAGTAGTTTTAAAAATGTATGGTTTCATCCGAGCCTTTCTATGATAGCGGCAGACGGCAACGAGCGCCGAGGACGCGGACAGAAAAAACGCTGCGCAGGCGGTTCGGAGTCTTTTGGCTCACGTTATATGCCATACTATTGCGTTTTCGACTCTCTTTCTACGTACTGTTGGGGTAGTGGTTGGTGTTTACACAAGGACCTTTTTAGTATATTATGATTCACAAATTCAATTTTGTCACATTGTCTTCTGCCATTACCCCTAAGTAAAACGTATATTAAAACATATATAAGATAGGATACAAGTTTTATATAAATTTCATTCGGAATTTCTGTGAGAGGAAAAAGAACTCAGATTCATGTGTGTAATATTTAGTCAAATAAACATTAAAAACTATGTGCAATACGACACATTAAACGATTATTCTTTATAACTCAAGAAACTGTACAACTGTCGTTAAGTTAAAGTAAATTATGTTACTACAAACCTTTAAAACAAATAAAGGTTAATTAACTCAAACGTTTTTGCTTTATCTTATGCTATGCATAATTAGGTGCGCTACTGAAACTAAACCGTGTCTCTACTTTGTTTTAACGAGGCACAAATTAACAAACTTGAGAAAAAACTCGGCAGTGAAAAAAATCTCTAATGAAAACTATGGAGACTTGCGAGCACTGTATGTTTTACAATACGAAATCTGAAATAAAAGAGAATGATATCAAAGATTGTTTGTTTAAAAGTAAATCTAGAACACTTTTAAGCTTTTTATTATTTAAATTTTATTATTACTATTACTTCTTTTCTCGACAATAACCCCGAAGCTCCTCCACACATCGTTTCTTCCGGTTTGGTGTTCTGATAAATCCACATTTAATTTTAAGAAATGGTTTTCACTCGTGTCGCTCGACTCCACACCGGAATATAACGCGCATAAAGCAATCCCCTTAGTCTGGTCACACCAAACACCAACTCCTTCGGTGTATTATACGGAATGGACTGAGAGTAGTACACCGTTCTAAGTCTGGTATACCCAACTCGACCGTACACACAAGCTTATTTGTTTCGAAGGCATGGATGGTAGAAATTAATGGCCAAAACTCATTCGATGAACAGCTCTATACTGCATTCAATCTTAGCTTGATCCGCAGCAAAACAAACGCACATGACCAGTGGTAGCGTGGTACAACACTGTAGCAATACGTGAAGGAAAGTAGTCCCATGCCAATAATCTAAATTTTAGAATAAATTTATCCTTAAATGGTATAATATTCTATACAAATTCCCAAGAGTTTAATTAAAGCTAATTTATACCATCAAAAGTATAGTCCCAGCATAAAGTTCATGCAAGTAGCTGATATTCGGGTATGCGCAGAATAATGTTTACAGCCAGAAAACAGAGCTTCAGTTTAATATCACGGGGACCGCGATTTCTTCTTGCGTTTTCGTCCACTTATGTAAATAATAAGCGGGCAAACCATTGACTAGTGTTGAATAGACAATAATGTTGGAAGTTTATTGTAACACTTATATCTAACACTTCCCATGAAAGAAGTGGTGAAATTAACTTCCGAGTTCAACGGTGTTTCGAGTACAAGTATAAACAGTGCTCGTAAAGAAAACTCTGAAATGGGAAAGTGGTTACACCCGGGAAAAGCAGAAAGTGTGTGAAATACGGGATGCAAGAATGTGACAAGAATGCAATTCACGTAACAATACACAATTGTTTTTCAAAAATGAGCCGCCAACAGTTGATAAATTGCCGCTTACAGAGAGCGAATAAATGTAAGATATCGCATACCTGTTACTTTCTTTTTCGATCGTTGCTTTTGGAATGAACTATTATTACTATTACTATTATTATTATTATTATTATTATTATGTTTATGTGCAAACGTTTATTTTGTTGCAACTATCAATCTTATCACCTTCAACCCTAACAGAATAGCTAATCACCGTTTAAGTTATCGGATTCTGTTCTTTTTGCATTACGTGCATGGTCATGAAAGTGTGGCTATTTCTGGCGCGAATGGCGGAAGGATACGTTATAACGGTGCACTGGTCACATGGGTTTTGTTTTGGTGCGGATCAACCTAAGAATGAATACAGTTTAGTATAGGATTCATCGGCCCTTTTGTTTTGCTTTGTGTTCGCAAATTTAAGCTCAGAAAGAATAAAATCTGTTTTTTTTAAATGTCAAACACCATAGGAAATGTTTGGCAAGGTAACCAACGTAAATTCATATTGACCAACGAACTGTAGTGTTGCGCTCAGAGAATTCAAACCGATGTGCTCGTGTAGAATTTCGCATGAAAAATTGAAAACGGGGATCTAATGAGTGTGGAAAGTGGTTACAAATAAACTTTAGTTCCCATGTAAGGTAGAGAATAATCGCGAAAGCAGTACAGTATCATACAACAGGAAAGAAAGAATTTCATAAAGATCTTTGTTCTGTTTAATTAGGTTCCTATTACTACTTGCGTGGTTACTTTGGCATTGTTGCAAACTCGTTATTGGAGCAAACATAATGATATTTTCCCATATAGCAATCGGTATTTCCGCATTGTTTATTGGAAGGAAGTAAGGGTTGCGCTAATTCAGCATTGTTTATGTCGCGATCGCAGCTGAGTGTATAGTAGATCAGAACAATGCAACATAAAAGTGGCAAATATTTAAAAATGTTAAAAAACGAAGATTTCAATGTGTTCACTTTTTGTTTGAATGTTGTGATAAACTAGCTGTTAAGGATGGCATCACTTCTGATTACGAGCTGGGTACCGCGCCTTTACCCGAGGACTTTGACACGTACGTTTTTACTAATAAAATATACTTCATAAAATTTTTTCACCCATTCTTGAATTATAACTTTCAATTTAATAAGTATAAGGGGTATATATTTCTTTAATACTCAGTGCTGGTGCAGTGAAATATAGCACGTGGTTCAGATAACATTAAGAAGTAACAATGGCACTTTCTTGAAGTCCGGTAAGTAAATAGCTAAGCAGATGTTGAGGGGGAAGAGAACACCTTCTGAGAATGGTTCATGATGCTGCAGGTGCTATTTATAGTCCGCAACACGACAGTCTTTATTGAGCCATATGGTGGGCTGTTACATAAGGAAAAAATCTTTCAATGCAGCTTCTTATCATTTCTTTCTTGGTATTTATTAACTTCAACGGTTGTTTGGCACAAGCAAACGTGCTTTCTGCAGACTTCACTTTGTTTTGCTTGAAAATGCATATTGCATACCTGTCACATGACAGAAGCGGTGAGAACCATATTGAATAAGTAACATTTGACGTGTCAGACGCACTTAATGAAGAAAACAGCTTCACAGTTTATATAGCACTTTAAAGCTGTTGTCAGTTATTCAAAAGGCTAATACCACAGTAGGTGCCAGAAGGGGATGTTTTTGTGGAATGCGATTTGAGAAGATATTGTCTTTATGTTGTTATTTGCCCCACATTGGGCGTCAATTTGAAGATGGTAGTTTCTGCCCCACGTATGAACGTCAATTTGAGAATTATTTGATTAGCTCCACGTTTTGGGCGTCAATTTGAAGTAGTTTGTATTTAAGGAGTTGTATTATATTTCAACTGTTGGGGAACCGAGCTTGAAATTCGCTGCAACCACACGTATAGTACCCGCTTTCCCGGTAGCCTTCCCCCCAAATGTACTTTCAGGTGGCCTTTGCCCCAAGTTTAAAAGAAATATTAACTTTGTAATTTGACTGTTTCTTTAAATATTTATATTTATGTTTGCCTCAGCTGCGTCAGTATTATTGTTTAGAGACACGTTTCTTTTAGCAGGGTTGTGATGCGACAAGAATGTAGGCTTACACAGATTATAATTTTACTTCACTCCTTTTATTAATGCTTGATACGATTTAAATAACACTTCTGATATAGAGAGAGAGAGCTGTGAGGTGTTTTTATTAAATACTTGCACTTTTTAATACGTAAACTATTTTCGTCTCACACGAAAACGTATTATACTTCTCGAGAACATGCCTCGCGTCCGGTTAGAACACTGTTTGCAGGCAACCGCCTAAACTTGTAAATTTCTGTATTTCAAGTCTCTGATTGGCTATTCCTAATCCAAGAGAATACCTTCATTTAACTAACATTTTTCTGGTTGTTGATTGGCTATTTTTAAACTGTCTAAAAATTTACATTATTGTTGCTCCAATAATGACTAGTAGCATTTAAACTTTCAAGTTGATTATTGCCACAAGGTTACCTCATTGTTACCTCATTGTTGGCAACTTTTAACCTATTATTCTCACAGCTCCTACATTATTAAATTACGTAATACATTCACATAACATTATTACACATGGATACTATAATATAAATATATAAAATGACTGTAATATACACTTTTTATATATTGTTACATACACATATTGCTTTAAGGCGGGCTGTTATTGAATTTATATTTTATATAATTAGACTGAAATCATTTAAGTGTTAAAAATACTGCCTCAGTTTGTAAAATCTTGTGGATTTCGGGTTCCTATGGTGTTTACACAAAGAGAAATTAATAAGTAAAGCTTATATAAGAATAGAGCGTTGCAAAAGATTCTGGAGTATAGAGAGGTATAATATACGTGCTTAGATAATTAGGTGACACTGAATGGAAATGTAAGGTGTGAACAGTACAAGTACAATTCAAGGAGTCCTGTGGCTTGTTAAATTTGACAACGTGCACTATGTTCGTCCTGAGCGTCATGTGTTTCATCGAAGAACTATTTAATGAACGTGGTGTCAAAAGGACCATTGTAAGATTAAATTTTTAAGGAAGGAAAGTAGAATGCGAGTATTCCCTCACGCCAATCATGCTCTTCCTCACTGGTTTCCGTTTTAAGAATCAAGGTTCAAAGGTTTAATAGTAAACCTTTCACTTTTGTTCATCGCGAACACCTTCACACTTTCCTTGTACGTCTGCTTATTCCAAGAATCACATATCTATCTGAGTCTCTCTCTGTTTGTGGTTACCAAATTAAGAATGCCTCAAAGCGCGCCAAGTGCCATTGTTTCCGTTGAAAGACTGACTCCCTGTCTCTCTTCCCCCCTCTCTCGCTCTCTCACAAGCACTCAAACAAACAGCTCTATTATGGCTGTTAATAATACACCTCTGTAAGAAGTGGATTTATGAGACTTATATCAAATACATACACTAATTTTAATCTTAATCAGAAACTATTTTAGCTTGCTTGGATAACCTTCAACAAATAGGGAAAAAATAACTGTAGCTACTTCATGG
Source organism: Deroplatys truncata (assembly GCA_030765065.1). NCBI lineage: Eukaryota > Metazoa > Arthropoda > Insecta > Mantodea > Mantidae > Deroplatys > Deroplatys truncata. The sequence continues at coordinate 17,857,123 of CM060980.1, read as the reverse complement.
CTTATTAGAGCAAAATTGCAAATTAGTTCTCTTTAAAACAGTGAGTGAAATAAAACCAGTTTTATGAGGGAGGCAATCATTATAACAGATCGCTCTGGGGATAATGGACATCCTTTACCTTATGGTAAAACATTATTAAAATCTAAAAGTCACTTAAAAATAGATACCATTATTCAGCAAATAATTTTATTACTTTCTCTACGTATAGTAAGTAGGGGAAGTGTTGTATTCCACCCAAAAATTCGATACCGAGATTTCACCGGAAATACATGTTTTGAGACCCCCTGAAACCAAAAAAAGCCTTTTTGGAAACATGTCCGTGTGTGTGTGTCTGTGTGTGTGTGTATGTGTGTGTGTCTGTCTGTCTGTCTGTGAACAGCATAACTCAGAAACGAACAGTCGAATAAACACCAAACTTGGTATTTAGGTTCAGTATCTTCCAGAGATGCGACACGAAGGTTTTCAAGAAAATTACCCTACCTCAGAATGCCCTTTACATGGAACATTTTTCGAAAATTTTAATTTTCTCAAAAATGACTCTAACGATTTTGATTAAAATATCATATGTTTAAGATATTTTCCTGACAAATAAAATGTATATCATGAATTTTCTGGGAATGTCTCCAAAAGTATTCTTCATTGTGAACGACTTTTGCATAACTGGTAAACCATAAGAGATAGGCAAAATTTTACTGCATAAAAAATGTAGATCGCGTTAAAGTACATAATTTATGTCATATACTTTCTTTTGTTGAGTGAACAATTTTCAAGATATTGCTTGTTATTCCCTTAAATTTTTCAATACTTATTTTCTCAAATGGGAATTCGTTATTCAGTTTTTTATCTTGTATATGAAAGAGTATTAATCTGTGGCAAAGGGAACGGTGCTGCACCTAGCAACCAGCTATTAAGAGATATGTATAAGCCTTTACTGTATTTCTATATTGCCCTTGTAAATATATATTCTCCTTACATCTACAAGAAAATTATTAATAAGATAGAGTCTGCAAATGTTTATCTCGATTAACATGAAGCATATGGAGAATAAGCGTTTGTAAAATAGTTTGTACAAGAGTAGAGAAAGTCATGTGAGTGTAACACATCAGATTTTTTTATGTAAGCGTAGTGTTATTGCTACCAAATTTGTAACAATCCAGTAATAAGTGCATTTGACCCAGAAATATGACACAGAATTATAACCAGAAACACACATTTTAAGGCCTCGTGAATCAAATAGGATTAGGATTACGCTACGGAGGGGACACCTAGTACCTCAACCCACAGCGATTTTTTGTGCACACACCCTCGGGAGCAACGGATGAGATGAAGGAACCACAGGTGACGTTTGGGATGCGGGATCGGCCGACGCAGGCGACAAAGACGCGCAGAGGTCCCTAAGAGTTACTACAGACTTGGCCATCCAGCCGAAGAGCACTCAAGGCAACAGAAGGTGGATCACTGGATCCCCTCCAGCAGAGGAGACTCGAGCGGCCTTCATCTGACGGGTCCGAAAAGATGTTCCAAACCGCGATTCATCTGCGCCATCTATCCGCAGTTGTCTGATACACAGCCCCGGAGCAACCTGTAACGTGAAAGAAGAAGATGAAACGAGAGGGAATGAGGGAGAGAGCAATGATCGTTCCCAGCATTCGCCTAATGACCCGGGGAAATCCCCGTAAAAATCCATTGGTCAGGAAGGTCGGCCGCGGGAATCGAACCCACAATCTCCCGAATGCGGACAACAGACCCAACCGCCTGCGCTATCGCGCTCGGTCGTGAATCAAATGGGCATCCACCTTAGAGCAGCAAAACTCATAACGCTAAAAGTTGGATGCACACCAAATTTAACATTAAAGCTGAAAAGGTAACTTAATTGTGGTAACAAAATTAAACATTTTATTTTTAATTGTGATTAGGATTTTAATTTATAGAATAGAATATACCCAAAGCTTATGTTATATAAGGTCAGTGCTCCGATAGCTGCAGGCATACGAGTTCATGTGGAAACTTAAAGTAGACAACCAATAGGAAAGAAGGTAAAAATCACGTGATAATGAAATCGGGGATTGAAAAATTCGAAATAAAGAAACAGGAGAGTTTTGAAAATGGTATTCGTCGCATTCCCTTGAAGGTTGTTCTAAAAATACAAATGTAGGTGTATTTCAAAGCAAATTTATAGAAAAGTGTCGGTAGGTAGGCGCGATAGTACGAAGTACAGCAGTAAGCGCGGTGCCCAAAGAAATGCGTGAGTGTGTGGCGAGGCTACATTAGGAATCAGATATAAAAAGGTGACGGGAAATAAACGGGCAGGAAAACGAACCAGTCGTATTAACCACCAACCCTAGATCCAAGATCCATGCGAGAACCTGGATTAGCATCGAACCCGGAACCATTCCTAAAACTCCCGTGCCGCCAAATTAGCGTACATTACCTCCTTTGCCGCATACCCTCTCACTATAAGTATGACTGAGAGTAAAGAGGGCAAGTAGTACCGCTTGTGTACAACGTTGTGACACTCCATATGCGGAGAGAAATGAGAAGTGATGAGAGTGTGCAAGTAATAGTAATATTCGTTCTCCTCAATTACGAATTTCATTATTTGCGAAAGGATGGCGATGTTTGTGAGTGATATGCCGGGCAGCTCTGCAGTTGTGAGAGGAAGAGGAAGCAAGCACAGCGAGTGAGAGTAAACGGAACCTCCACGAGTATTACCGTGCATATAGATACCGTAGCGTAGTGGATCTTCTGCTTCACAAATTGTTGCTTTTTGGAATATGTTTAAATGAACATCATAAATAAATGCAAAAATGAACAACAACAAAAAAACTCATTTACTCACAGCCGTGATTTGAACTTCCGACCTTCACCATGTTAACTACTGCGCTACTGGAGCACGTTAACGAACACCACCGTAGCCCTAACCAGCAGGCTGATCAGTACGGTTTCAGCATCTGCATTTAGCATCGTCTGTATAATGCAGGGCTGCCTATCACCAATCCTTAGGATGAGAAGACTCACGCGATATATATATATATATATATATATATATAATACTTTATTAAATGTCAAAATTAAGGTGTAATCAAGGATAAGGATTTTATAAATGAGCCCTAGATTTATTTGAAATGTGTTATTATAATGTATATTCGAAGTTTATGGTATTAGTATTGGTTGTATAGGTGAGTACTAATAGAAAGAGGTCCTTTTAAGGATGCAAGGCAAACATTTTCAAAACATGTCCTCAGTTCAAGCTGCATAAATTTTATTCCTTTTCTTCTTTTTTTCTGAAAAGTGGTTCTAATAAATTTTTAATACCGTCTTATGGGTTTGAGATATCTATTAATATAACAAATCAAATTTATAGTTTAATTCTTTTGTTAATAACCAGTAAATCTCTCTTTATCTCTTTGGATTTTATTTGAAATCAGCATAGGTAGTATTATTCGTGATTATCTTAAGCGCAAACCCTGCATTGATTTTTATTATAACAGTTATTCAAGTTAATTCGGTATAAATAATAAATACATTTATTATAAAACATACGCATTTTGTTTAAAAAAACAAATCGCTACATCGTGATCAAGTATACTTACCAATAGTGCCAACTACTAAATTATGAAAGAAAATAGAAAAATTTAAAATAAAATGTTGCATTAACACGATAAAAATAAAAATTCTCTCGAAGAGCTATATATATATATATATATATATATATATACACACACACATATATATGTGTTTGTTTATGAGAGTGCGTGTCTTTTACCTTAAACTGCTGTTCCGTTTTATTCAATTGTACTCTTTGTTTTAAAAGCAACCCATAATTATGGGTAGATTTGTAAAACAAAAGGTATACTTTATTTCCACCTTTACAAATTATTCTCGGATGTGATAATTTCCCTACAATCCGCATTTGGTTAATATCTAAGGGTTATTAAACGGTATTCGTTCATATCGTACCTACCCAGTATGAAGGAAATAGTGACAAATAAATTAAAAATCTTTATGTTAAGTTCACAGAGCTTTCTCCACCAATTCCTCTACAAACTGTTCTTACGGAAACGTATTCTTCTGTCTAATTCATGTTAAAAGCTTGCTGACATACTTTCATTAATTATTTCGTTATAGATACAAAAGGGATACAACAGGATGAAGCCACAGTGAAATCTTTTGAAAGCAAGTCGTTATATACTGGTTTTGAAGGTGCATTCTCCTCGCATAACCAACAGGGAAAAAATGAATATGGCTTAACACTTGAAAAAATTTATAAAGTATTTGAAAATTCAAATCCATGTTAGATAATACCTTTGCGGTAAGTTGCACAAAAACTGACATAAAGTTTAGTTTTAACGAATTTTTTTTTCATCACTAATAAATAATTGTACAAAATTCATTCATAAAGAAAAGGTCTTCACAGCCTGTTTGCACAAAATTCAAAGTATACGTCTTATTTGTCATGCAAATATCTTAAATATATGGTATTTTGATCAAAATGGTTAGAGGCACTTTTGAGAAAATAAAGAAGAATATTCCATGTAAATAGTAATTTGGGTTAGGGATTTTCTTGAAAATCTTCTTGTCGGATCCTTGGAAGATGCTGAGTTTAAATACCTTTTTAACGGACTTTTGGTTTTTAAATAATGCTGTTTATAGACACACGCTCAGACGGAGACAAGAACGGACCTTTTCCAAAAAATGTTTTTTCTTTTATCAGGCGATCTCATAACGTTTTATTTCCAGTGAAATCTCCATATCGAATTTTGGTTGGAATACATCACTTCGCTACTTACTATAGATAAACAGAAGAGAAAGAAAACATTATTCTGTAGTTATGTAGAACTTGTTTAAGTATACATGTTATGGAACATAAATTTTCTCCTTTTTATTAATATATGTTCTCTGTTGTACAATAAAACCTTCCTACAGTAAAATTAAAGTGATCGGGTTTTGTTTCTTGATTTTATTCATGGTTCTTATGAAGATTACCGAGCGAGGTGGCGCAGGCGGTAGGGCGTGTAACTTGCATTCGGAAAGTAGTGAGTTTGATGCCGCGGTCGACCTTCCTGACCCCCCTGGAATTTTTTTTCGACGGTTTCCCCCTGTCGCTAGGTTAACCTGTGAAGGTTAATTACATTTCCTGAATTTCCTTTCCCTCCTCATTTCACTTCACCTTTCATCTGCTTGGTTGTTTCAGGGCTGCAAGCCTCGGCGTTGTATGGCAGGGGAAAGGATGCTCTCTGTAATACTTTGTCCCCAGGAATGGGAGCGGTCTCCAAGTCCCGGGCACCTCAGTGGGATGTGCAAGCCTGCAGTGGGGAGAGAAGCCGGTTGTTCCAGCAGCCATCGGGGTGTTTCAACCTGGAAAATGTAAGGGCCCAGACCTCTGCTCTGTGCTGCCTCCTGATCCGGCTGCCTCTGTCTCCTCTCACCTCATCCCTCTCTCCCGGGGGCGCTCCGTTAGGGGCCTAGGTCAAGGTGCTAAGTTCCCCTCTGCTCCTTATACATCATATTATACAGATTTGCTTTAAACAACGAATGTCGCCTAAAGCTCCTGGGTAAAAAAGATTCATGCTAGGTAATAATACCATTGCAGCTATTTCTTGCAAATATTTATCATAGTTAACAGGAAGTATGCAGAAAAACCAGCTTTTATATTTTCTCTGGAATATCCATGAAAATAACTTATTTTCATCTTAATAAGAATGAAAGTGTATAAGTGTAATCATGAATTTACAGGCAATACGCCCTTTACACGTGCGACATGGAATCTTGGTTTTATGCATAAGTAATCCCAACAAGTTTAAAGTTCATTTTATGTAAGCAGCTGACCTCAATAATAAACGTCCTATTCTTCCTAGTGCTTAGTGTGACTCCCAGCTCAAATAGCATTTACCAAGATATTAATCACGCAAAGAATGTGTGGTTTTTGTCCTGCCATTTCAGTTCGTATAAAGTTATGTTTGTGAATTACTGACGATGTATAAAAAAGAAAAGTTGAGTACATTTTCACTCTTATTATTATTATAACATGTTAAATGCCTTGTAATGTAATAGCGCGTGTATAATAAAGCATGGTGTTATCAATCGTTGTCACTTGATATGCACGCATCCTGCCTGCCAGTTCTAAACACAATATTACCAAGGTTAAATGACGCGGGCACAATGGTGTCCCGCACAAGTAAATAAATCACACGTTGTTACATAGCAGGCACTTAATATCTGCTGAATATTTTGTCACCGCCCCTGTGATCATTTCTCTTGCCTAAGCAAACGCGTGAATGAAAAGAAAGGAGAAAAACTGAAAGGGCGAAAGAGAATACATTTGCATGTGGTTTCTATAAATACTGGCGTTAGAGAAGAGGTGATAAAGTGGGAGGAGTAGGTGAGAAAGTTTATGCAGTCAGTGCACCCGTAGCATAGGTCGCTTATACACGACTAGCTACTCATGTAAGGTGGAAGGCGTTTTGAATACAAACGGTAAAGATCCAATAAATAAGGTCTTTATCTGCTCTGGGCCACACTTAAAGGTTACCAGAGCAATTATAAATCCCGCTATGTCCTAGAAGTTTACACGCACTAAACAGTACTGCCATTGAGCTTCTATAGTGCAGGGTGTCCTGTTACTCTTACTTTTCTAATCAAATATGTCGTTTGCCATCGCATTACTAATTAAACTTCTGAATCTGTTTCATTCCTGCAGCATGTGAGTAGTAGAACTTAACTCCGCTAATACATATGTAATTCGAATTTTTATATTATCGTCACCATTAGTGCCCTGTATATTTGATTGCTTATAGTTTAGTTAGTAAGTTGTACATTCTTATATCGTACGCTGAGAAACGTGCAAAGAAAACTTATTGAAGCATAAAACTGAATAACCCATACGGTTTTCACAACAATGAAGTATCGACACATATATAATTAGTGCATCACAATTAAGACATATACTGCCACAGAGTTCCACTCAAGAGTCCTTTGTTTATTTATTCACTAATTAATAAAATTTGGGCAATACTTATCTCTCCATCTGTGGCTTTGAATTGGAACCATCTGGCTTCTTCCATCTCTCTAGATGCTCCATAATTGTCTGCCAGGTATTTCCTCTTCAACAAATCAATCATGCCAGAACATGTGTGCATTTAAATACAGATCACTGCTGATTATATGGAGGATTCCCCATGCAATAAGCAATGGAGAAAACTTTGATTGATAAAACAATTGCATAAATAATTACGTAAGTCAAGATATCAAAGATGGCGATAACCGTATGCATTTCAGTCAACCGATTTTGATAATTCTTTCACTATTACAAGACCCTATTCTTCCATATGGACACAGGCTATATTATATTTTCAAAACTTTTATACCGAGACGGGTGAGGTAATGGGAAGCTTTCATATTATGTCATCCAATCTAGATCCCATTATTGAAAAAATTAAAATTAAATTGAGTTTTATTTATGGACGCTCTTTAACTACTGTGGTTCTTAGCGTCCCATTCCATAGTGGGCGTGAAACACTGGCAATTTCGCTCAGAAGCCTCTTTATCAGGTCTGAGGTTCTTTTACGTGCTGTGAATCTACGACACGGGGCCAACGGCATTACTTCCCTTCCGAAAGAAGCCACGCTGAAGATTTTTACGCCCGAAAAAAAATCCATCGTCCTCCGCCGAGTTTAAACCCGCAACCTCGGGAACTAGAGCATGGTACCCCTAGACCACGGTGGACGACACGCTTCGTTGCATATAAATATCACAGGATAGTTATGAGACTTTTTTACTAAGCAGATTTTAATAACTCAATTTTAAAATGGGGTTATTGGAGGGGAGGAGTTACATATCGTGTTCATATGACCAAATTTTGATCTGATTTTGCTGAAGTTTTGTTATCAAGGAGTGTTTCAGGTATAACTTTCATAACATTTTGCAAGTTTGGGTTTAGATACTGGTAAAAATTTGGTAAGCTAATAATAACACTCTACAACTTCCAAAAACTTCCGCTACCCTTATTTTAAATCCCTACTTTCAACCCCTAATTCCATAAACTACTCAACTCTTGTTTTCAATCATATATGTCTTTTTTTTAAACTAACCTTACCTTTCATTTTCAATCCCTTATAGGTTAAAACTGTACTACTTGGACAATCAGAACAACAAAATTGTACACATGAGTTTTGGGGCTTTGTGAAAACTATAGGATACATTACAACTTCAAAAAGCTACTCCTACACAAGTTTTCAACCCCTCATATAATAGGGTCGGTTGCACCATTTGACCTATCTGGAGAAAAATTTGTGCACTTACGCCTTTAGGTGCAGAAGCCTCCAAACGTTTTTCGGTGGTTTGTAAAGGAAGAGGTGGGGGGAAGAAATGTCCTCTCGACTAGTCATGCCGGGCTATCGCTGATAGTAAGTACCGGTATCGTCTCAAAGGTCACATTTACTTTTGAGTATGCTCGCATAATTCAGCGACTACTCTAAGAGGAAAGAAGACGAAACTAAATACTTTTCTCCGTACTAGATCTATCCAAGCGAAATAAATTAACATTTTCTTTACATAATATGTTGTTTAAAAATCAAATATTGCACTGTTTATGCGGGTGTTACAGAAGTTTAAGATGCCTTATTCAATAATTTTCTTGAGAAACAGGTGTACATGCGTATCCTGTTTTTAAAGTTTGTTGCTAATAATAATAATTACAATAATCGTTTCATAATTAGCACCAATAGACTATTCTACGCGCACTTCGAAACAGAGGGTATTTATTATCTTGAATATAAGTTTGCTTTTTTCTTTTTAATTTTCAGAGATTATCACAACCATTAGCACTAAGTGTGTAGTAGTTACATACAGTTGGCATATTCAGTTCTGATAATATTCAAGTAACGTTTTAAGAACATGGAAGCAAAAGTAATATTAATGTCAAACTGTTGAAGCAGTTTGAGCACAATTAAGTGCAACATTTTCAGTTTCCTTCAAAATGAGATATATTTTGCGTTTGTTACTGAAAAAAGAATATAAATTGTTTTATTAGAAATATAATTCCCCTTCACTCACTCACAAGACAAAGGAAGAAAAACCGTGCCAACAGTATAGTGGACATACGGCAAAAACAGTTATTGTATCTAAAAGGAGAAAATGTTAATAGATACGAAGAAACAACATTCTGCGCAAAATTAGCTGTTTGTACATAACTATTTTATTGGTTTGGATAACATATAAGCTACATTTTCAAAATAGTGATCCGAAAGTGTTAATGCAGAACTGTTGATGTGCTTTAGTTGAAAATTAAACTGCTTTCAAAAGTAAACTTGCTTTCAAAATACAAATCTGAGGAAAGAAAAACAAAAACTTAGATACTTTGTAGTATGATTCACGTTCTGAATTCTTAAACTGCTTCTCTTTCCTGGCCTGGAATGGAATGGGATATGTGACGCAGGGGACTCGACCCCGTTCCAGTGAATGAGGATACTGTGCTTGTGCCCTCAAGGGGGCGCCCCCGGGAGGGAGGGACGAGATGAGAGACACCGAGATACCGGGCGGCCGGAACCAGAAGTGATGGCACAGCAATGACAAGGTTCCTAAAGTTTCCAGATTAAGGCGCCCCGACAGTCGCGCAGGCAAACCCGGTACCCCACGACCCACCAGAGGATTCAACACATCCCAAGAGGCAGTCTGTATACCCGGTAACCAGCCGAAGACCGAGAGACGGACAAGGTTCCACAGAGCGCATCCTTTTTCCTACCACACCGCACGGAACACCATCGTCGACATTTTCAAACCTGAAACAGACCTAACGGGTTTAAGGATGAATGAAATGAGGAATAGAATGTTATTATGGGACCTGGGAAAACTCCCGAAAGAACCCCGTGGGTCACAGTGAGAGGTCGCCGGTAAGCAAACTAGGGATCTTCCGAATGCGAGTCGCACGCGTTACCGCGGTGCCACCTGGACGGACACCGGAAGATGCGTAGTTCAAATCTCGGCTATAACATTTAATTTTTCAATCTGATTCTATCTTTCCAACCTTGTCCTATACACGGTTTGAGTGAAAGAGTCTTCTTGTTAATTAAGATGAACTGTCATTACCAACTTTGTTGTAAGTATAAGAAGAATGCATCAGCTAAAACGATAGTCAGATTTTTATCAGGTGTCTTTGAAACTCAACGCTCTTTACATCACTACGAGAAAAATCTAACGTATTGCATTCACATACGTTTCTCTTTTCACCATTCTACAAATTCTTTTTACTAAATCTTATTTTTCTGTCTACTTCTTATAATCCAAATAAACTTCCAAGTCACATTTAGCCCATCTCTGTGGTGCAGGGGTCTGCCTCACATTCAATAGGTCCCGAGTTCGAATCAGTTAGAGTGAGTTACCTGGATAAAGCTTTTCCCAGGGTTGCTCTTATCCTGAGAAGATGAACTCTAAGCTCTAGAAACCTCTGGTCCATTTGAGCATCATTTTAACCATTTCGTTCATTCACCGTCCGTAATGGCCTACCCGATTAAAGGACTTTAATTAAATACCAAAGAAAAAGTTCACATTTACACATTTCGTTGTACTATATGTAGATAAAGCATAGTCACATTTTCAAAAAGCATGTCACTACGCGATGCTTTGAAATTCCATGCTGTTTGTATGACCGCGACAAAACGAATAGTGACTTTTCAGTTACAAAAGGTATTCAAACCAATAACAAAAAATATCTTGGAAGTAGTTAATCTCATTAAATATATGTATGACAATCTGCGTGCTGTTCTTGTGTAGCAAAACATTGTCCATCTTTTACAGTTAGCCAGTTATACAAAAAGTCATTCAGAATAAAGAAGACTCGAGAGGCTCTTCTCAGAAAATTCAAAATATATATTTAGTTTGCCATGAAGATACCTTAAGCAGAGAGTATTTACTCAAACTCGATAGAGCTATTTTTGAGAAAATTACAAATTTCAAAATTTTTCCATGTAAAGGGTTGTTCGGGGTGGTGGATATTTTCTTGAACATCTTTGTGTCACGTCTTTGAAAGATGCTGAATTTAAATATCAAGTTTGGTCTTTTCGTTTTGGAGTTATGTTGTTCACACATACACAGGCATATGGAGCTTTAGCTATAAAATATGATGTTTTGCATTCAAATGACTTTCTCTACTCACTCTTCTACAAACTATTTCTACAAAGCTTATTGCTGCATCTATTTCATGTTAATACAGATAAACCTTCATCACTTATTTACACAATTCGTTGTAGGTATCAATAGAACATATTAAGCTAAAGCCATAGCCAAACCCTCAAAATTGATGGGTAAGTGATAGCTTTGAATTGGTTGGCTACGGAGGGGGCTCGGCACTGATCCACATAGTCGATATTGTGCCTACGCCCCGCAAGGGGGCGTCTCCGGTGGGAAGGATGAGGCGAGAGGGGACACCGGTCGGCCAGAACCAGAGACGGAATAGGAATGGCAGGGACCCTAAGTTTTCAGATAGAGACTCCCCGTCAGGACAGGCAGACCAGGGAACCCATTCCGCACAGAAGGTCCAACGCCCCTCAAGGGGGTTAGGATACCCCGACAGTCAGTCGAAAGGGAGGTACGGAGAGAGTCACAAAGAGCAGCCTTTCTCCCTGCCACGCTGCACCGAAACACCATCGCCGACACTTCTAACCCTGAAAAAGACCAATGGATGAAGGATGAAGGGAAATGAGACTGGAGATGAAATGGAGGGACAGGAAATTCGGGGATGCCTTCCCAGTATTCACCTGGCGACACGGGGAAAACCGCGAAAAAAAATCATGGGTCAAAAAGATCAGCCACAGGAATCGAACCTACGAATGCGAGCTACAGATTTAATAGCTTTGAAATTCTGCTCTCTTTGTATTAACACGGGAAAGAAAGAAGACAATACAGAAAAAATAGCTATTTGCAGTTGAGAGAAGTAACAAATATTTGAAAATTCAAACTAACAACAAAGAATATTTCAGAATAGGTAAAATATAAAAATGTTATTTGACATAAAAATAAAAATGGTATTTGATATAAATTTTGTGCCTTAACAAGATCTGCATTTGTTGTGCAGTAAGATCTTGTCTCTCTCCTACGATTTACTAATTATCAAAAGTCATTCACAATAAAGACGAATTTACATACTACTCCTAGAAAGTTAAAAGATACATTTTATTTATCATGAAAATAGCTAAACATATGTATTTTAATCAAAATTCTTAGAGCCATTTTTGAAAGTATAAAAAATTTCGAAAAATGCCTATGTTATAGGTAGTTTAGAGAGGGGGATATCTTTTAAAATCTCCGTGTCGCATTCTTGAAAGAAGTTGAACTTAAACACCAAGTTTGGTTTTTAACCAACTTTTTGTTTTTGAGTTATGCTACTCGCGCGCGGCGCACGCGCACGCACACACACACACACTTGGACCTTTTTCCAAAAATAAATTCGTTGGATTCAGGAAGACATAATAGATATTGCATTCTTAGGTGGAACGCAAGACTTTTTCTACTTGCTGTAGCTATATATCAGAGAAAGTAAAACTGCCTACTTTGGATTCAAGGGGTCTCAAAACGGGTATTTCCGGTGAATCTTGTTATTGAGTTTTTCGGTGGAATATAATACTTGCTCTACTTACTATAACTACGTAGTAAAGAAATAAAAAATGCTTTCTTTGGTTTCAGGGAGTCTCAAAACGTGTATTTCCGGTGAATGTCGTTATTCAATTTTTGGATGGGTCTATCTCCTGTAGCTACGTAGTAGAGAATGTAAAGACGCCGATATGAACATTGCAGTTAAAGGCGGGCATAAATGGAACGGTCAAAGAAATTTCTGATGTGTAACATTCACATGATTTTCTCCACCCTTTATCATTTATTAGTAGCGTACAAAATATTCTTACGAAAGCTTATTTTTGTATCTCTTCATTTAATCAAGATAAGCTATAGCAGTAATAGCTACATTACACATTTCGTTATAGATACAAAGGGAACAGCGATAGTAAAATGTTTAAGAACTGACGTTATGTGCTGGCCTTACAATTCCACATTCTTTCCATGCAAGAGAAACAACTGAAAATCGAGAGGACTTTAAAAAACTGATGTGGTATTGACCAATTAGAACCATCAATGACGGATATCTTGGAAATAGCTTACAAAGGTTGTTTCCAGTAAACTGTGTTTTAAAGAGAGCCACGTTTCTTTGTGTACGTTTTCGTCTGTCGCTTAACGTTCACCAGTTGTATAACATTATACAAAATTCCTTTCGAATGAATAGCACAGGCTGTTGTCAGAAAGCTAAAGATGTAAATTTTGTCATGAAAATATCTTTAATATATGGTATTTTAATCGAATACGTTACAACAATTTTTGAGAAAAGAAAAAAAATCGAAAAATGCTTGATATAAAGGGCAGTTGGGATTTGGGAATTTTATTGAAAATTTTCCTGTCCCAACTTTGGAACATACTTATCCGACATTTCTGTTTTTATTTATCTGTTCACAAACTCAAACATACATACAGATACACACAGGATCTTTTACTAGAGATGCATTTTCTTGGTTCAGGGATCCCCAAGACACATTTGCGGTGAAATCTCGATATTGAATTTTTGGGTGAAATGGGATACTTTCCCTACCTACTATGTAGGTGGTAGAGAGAGAGAGAGAGAGAGAGAGAGAGAGAGGATACTGAAAAAGAAAACCGATGATTTAGTCCCTAAAAGGTTTCTACAATGAAGCGTGACCGGAAAAATAAAGAAGAGTTTTACAAACAGTTGAACGCTATCAATGCTTCATTAACTTTACATGTTTATTACAAGGTGCCAAAACTACGTATTAAGGTATATGATCAAAGCCGCCAAAACATTACATTTCCATTTTTGTAATGGTTTTATAAATCCTATTTTATTTTATATATATTTTATCACTGAAACCTCAATACATAAATTTAAAACATATTTTTAAAAATCTGCCATTTTGTACTCTGTATTCCGCACCACTTCAAATAATAATAATAATAATAATAATAATAATAATAATAATAATAATAACTTCTGTACCCTTTGGAGTACATAGGTATATGTTGGCTCATATGTATTAGGGGAAGCTGTGTTCTACAAATTCGTACCACTTCTAAATATGGCAATCTGCATGTGTCTAAGCAATGCGATTTTTGCTTCGTAAATGTATGTGAACCTTTTATTTTTACTTATCATTTTTACTTTCAACTGTGTTTTCCCCGAATGACATTTTCTGATATAAATGACGCCTTTTCTCAAGAACTATTTAAGGTAGCTAATTTTCATTTTATACAATAATGCAAATAACATCTCAATGGTTTTATTGGTCTACTTTGGTGTTACGTTGGTTGGTTATTTTCTAAAAAAATTAATTGCTGATAAATTTTAATAAAAACATTTGTGTAATTAATAAAAAAATCATATACTCTTTAATACGCCGTATTATTGTATAAAAGTAGACCAGTAACGTTAGAAGGCATGCATCTACATCATGCAAAAGTTTCAGTCTGATATCTGAAATAGTGTCGAAAAAAATCTGATGTGTTACACTCACATGACTTTCTCTACTCTTGTACAAACTATTTTTACAAACGCTTATTCTCCATATGCTTCATGTTAATCGAGATATAGATATGTTAATCTTATTGCTAATTTTCTTGTAGATGCAAGGGGAATTGGTAGGTTTTAAGCAATAGTCAAATGTTTTAAGCGCTGGTTGCTATGTGGCGCATTCCATTCTCTTTGCATGTCCAGGACATAAAGAAATCTGATGTGTTACATTCACATGACCTTCTCTACTCTTGTACAATCTTTTTTACAAACGCCTATTCTCCATCTACTTCATGTTAATCGAGATAAACATTTGCAGACTCTATCTTATTGCTAATTTTCTTGTAGATGTAAGGGGAATATATATTTACAAGGGCAATATGGAAATACAGTAGCCTTTAAGCACGTTCAGATCCCTTAATAGCTGGTTGCTAGGTGCAGCACCATTCCCTTTGACACAAATTAATGCTCTTTGCATATCCAAGACAAAAAAAAATGAATAACGAATTCCCATTTGAGAAAATAAGTATTGAAAAATTTAAGGGAATAACAAGCAATATCTCGAAAATGGTACACTCAACAAAAAATGTATATGACATAAATTGTGTATTTTAACGCGATCTACATTTTTTGTGTAGTAACATTTTGTCTATCTCTTATGGTTTACCAGTTATGCAAAAGACGTTCACAATGAAGAATACTTTTGGAGACATTCCCAGAAAATTCAAGATATACATTTTATTTGTCGTGAAAATATCTTAAACATATGATATTTTAATCAAAATCGTTAGAGCCATTTTTGATAAAATTAAAATTTTCGAAAAATCTTCTATGTAAAGGGTAATCTGGAGTGAGGGATTTTCTTGAAAACCTTCGTGTCGCATCTCTGGAAGATACTGAAGGTAAATACCAAGTTTGGTGTTTATCCGACTGTTCGTTTCTGAGCAATGTTGTTCACAGACAGACACACAGACAGACACACAGACACACAGACACACAGATACACACACATGTTTCCAAAATGATTTTTTTGGATTCAGGGGGTCTGAAAAGATGTATTTCCGGTGAAATCTCGGTACCGAATTTTTGGGTGAAATGCAATACTTCCCCTACTTTCTATACATAGTAGAGAAATTAAAAAATGGGTCATGAAATCAGCAAATCTAGCTTTGGCGGGATTGGTTTTTAATCTCCCCTTAACAATTATGCACTTATAGTTGGAAGAAATTATAAATAAATTCTATTCAGTGTAATAATTATAGGAGAGATGTTCATGTACATCATGAACCTTACGATGTGGTATTGTGACAGACAGAAGAACCATGTTACCGCTTAAAATCTCAGGTTTTATCTGATGGCAACGGACTGCCTCAGCTGGTGCTGTGGCAAGTCATGTAACTCCTCTATAAGGATGTAGAACTCACTTCCGCTCTCAATTTGAATGGATAGAGGGGAGGAGAGGCGAGCACTTTGTTTTTAATAAAGGAAATGAAACGGTCCCCAACAGGTACAAAAGATAACCGAGCAATACCACTTCTTGCACTGATCATGTACAGCTATGATCAGTGATCACAATAATTTCATACTCCAAAAGTGATTTATTCTGCTAATAACTTTAAGTTTCACATGATACATTTTAATTAAAAAAATCTCAAATTAAACAATATCAGATTTTCTACATGGAAAATATGTGTCCTCGTATTTTGTAAATCATTTTGGATTTAGTAATGAAATGACCCTATGCGGGGAAAAGGGTAGAATGGAGTAAGATGCTTTATAAATGCCACATTATGTTAAAGCGATGGCAAACCACTCCTCAAGAGTCCGTGCCTAGAATATCCAGGACTGGAACACCAGGAGTCTGCTTTAATCGAAGGACGACGACGACGACCACGACCACGACCACGACTACTACGACCACGACTACGACAACGACTACTACTACTACTGCTACTACTACTACTACTACTACTACTACTACTACTACTACTACTACTACTCAATATTTGGAAAATAGTTAAGTTATTTCAATAGAATTGTATACTTCAATAAGCTCCACATTTGTCGTGTACCTACTGTGGTTTTATCTATCTCTTGTGGTTTACAAATTATACATAATAACACAATATTCATTTAGAATGAAGACGACTTCACAGACTGTTCACTGAAAATTCAAAGTTTGCATTTTACTCACCATATAAATATCTTAAACGTGTGGCATTTTAATAATAATCATTACAGTTGATTGAAAAATAAAGAAAAATGAAAAATATGGAAAAGGCTTTCCACGTAAAGTGTAGTTTAAGCTGGGGAATTTTGTCGAAAATGTTCGTGTCGATTCCTTTAGATGATGATCTACTTCTCGTTTTTGAGTTACGCTGTTTTCTCGTCCTCTCTCCTACACCACATGGGCCATTTTATAAAAGTGCTATCTCATTTAAAAGGCACAAAGCGCATAATTCCGGTGTTTATTCCTTATCCAAACTTTGAGTAAGTGCAATATTTCCGTGCAATCTACCATATGTAAGTGGCGGAGAAAGTAAAAATATGCGTTATATTCACATGACTTTCTCTACCCATTCTCCCACAAGTTAATTTTACAAAACCTTTCTCATCTATTTCATGTTAAACATGATAAACGTTTACAGAATTAGTTTCGGTATACTTGGTTATAGGTAGGAGAAGGATGAAGCGAAAGACATATGTTTAAAAAGCGGAATAGGTATAGGTTGTAGAATGGAGGAAGAAGCTTTGCTGAAGGCAGGATTTGTGTCAGATACCAAAATTTTACCCAGATATACTGTAGTACCATATGCGTTGGACGGCATTTAGTATCCTTGCGTGTGGTAAGTACATTTATCTCAATCATGTCTTCATCTGCTTATGGAAAAAGAGACCCATAACCTTGGTGTAATCAACCGCCTTCATTCCCAAATGTGTAGCAAATTTGGACTTCTGGATTTTAAAATGTGCTTCAGTAGATTACAATGAATGCCTGGAAGCATGTTTGCAGATGTTGTATATTCTGGTCATGTTTAGCCAGAACAATAATGTCATTTGCATATGCATATACTGTCAGTTGCCGTCCATAAACACTAACCATACACCTCATTTTATATGTTATTAATAATGAGTCTATGTACAGAACAAACAGAATCATAAATTGATGAATCATGATATCCTGAAATCGGCACACTGTCGAACCGATTTCCTAATCGGTATCTCGTTGATTAGCTATTCATTATCAAAAACCCTTGAGATAGCTTCTATATAAGGTTTCAGAACGAGAATACAGATCTTATTTGAGATATGAAGTTTCTACATACTTGCAGATAAACCTGCATGTTTTAGGTTATAAAAGGTATTCTCCAGATCAAGAGTAATCAGTGCGACTCTTTCCTTCTCACAGTACACTACACTATCCCTCAATGGCGTGTTAGAAGGATATCTTCGGGTGTGTGCTGCTTTACCAAATAATTTGTAATCACAATTCAGTATTGTGATGGATCTCTTTTGTTTGTGGATATGCCGTTTTAGGAATCCGAATTATCAACGCGTTGGTGCACCAAACCACATCTATTATATGCTACCATTAATTTCGTTTTAATAAACTTACAGCAATATTTATAAAATTTGTAAGGTAAATCGTCAGGGTCCTGCAACCTGAAGTACACTTCGCATCTCGGCCTGTTGAATTACACAGGATAGTTCAGGCTGATGTGTTCAATTTGGGATATGTATGCTGGAATTTTTGCCGCATTTTCGGCCGTATTAGTTAGTGGTTGTGCTCCTAGTAATCTGTAGCGGTCTTCCTAGTATTGATAATGGTTGCGACTTCTGCTCCCTACATTATGAATGTTATTATAAACTTCTGTCGTCCGGCTTTTCTTTCTGCGGCAAAGTAATAGAACGCTGGCTTTTCTCTGTGTATTACTTTAGCGGTACGGCTCCTGGCTATGGTTCCTTGCAATTCGCTCTCTTTATGGTGTTTTATATGTGCCTTTATCTGCGACTGTTTTACCATCAGCTGTTCCCAGTTCTTTATAATGAAGCTCGTGTAATACTCCAGATAATACGCAAACTATCGCCTGGCTTCTGCCCTTCGATATGCCGATGATTTAAGAAAGGTTCGGGTGGTTGGTTTTGCCTTTGTCACCCACCAATGTGCTCTGCTTGTCGCAATCACAAATTAACTTTGTAATTGTGTTCAGCAATTTTAAACTTTTGTAGAACGTCCTCATTGGTCAATTATGAAAACATGAGCTCTCAATACCCAGGTCCTCTTTTCTACATTCCCCCACGACGTCTTACCGCAAAGGGTAATTGAGCATTGTGATCATTAATGCGACCGGTACAATTGGTGTAATGAATTTCTGACGTCATTTCCGTGCCGACATACATTCTAAGTTTGATGCAGATTGTCCGCGCACCTCAGTACCACCTAGCTGTTCTCAGATGTTCACAAGACTAACTGTTGCAGCGTAGAGCAGCCACTGACGGCGTCTTTTTTACCTTTCGGTGCCAAGTGCAGTTAAAATCTTCTGCGAGTACAATAATCCTGTTAGAAAGGATGTGTGGTATAATTTCTTGGCAAAAGCGTTCCTTTCTGGTTGTTTTTATTGCTTACTGCCAGTGTATACAAATTTATTAGTGCAACATCTCATTACTGAACTGAGATAATGTGTTCAGACGGGTGATAAATAAAATTTGCCAGTGAAATACCGGTAAAGTATGAACTTGTTGGTGTTCTCAGAACTAAATTGATTTCATAATCATAAACGCTGCAATCTTAATCCTGTCTTTTATTCACATTATTAAAATGCAGGTGCCTCAACTAGGAAGTGTGCGGACCTTGGATATGGGGTGACGGGAAGA
This sequence comes from Deroplatys truncata, assembly GCA_030765065.1. Classification (NCBI taxonomy): domain Eukaryota; kingdom Metazoa; phylum Arthropoda; class Insecta; order Mantodea; family Mantidae; genus Deroplatys; species Deroplatys truncata. The sequence goes on along the minus strand of CM060980.1, from coordinate 17,837,685 downwards.
CCGATACAAGGTAGCTGGTCCCCAAGCATTTGTTCACAGCAGACAAATTCGGATATACTGGGTGAAGTAATAAATGTTTGCCACAGGGCAATATACATCTCATATCCAGCATGAACACACAAAAAGGTCCACACTTATTACATGAGTTCACACAAATCACATAATTATTGCAGAGAAAGAGAAAAGGTAAATTATCTCAACATAAACACATAACAGATTTACTCTATTTAGCTAGATCACTACAGCTTGTCTGGCCATTAAACATATCAACACCGCTAAGAAATAAATCGCGTGATTCCGAAAAGAAATACCCTCACCAAAATGTGGATGTTTAGATAAAATTTGAACGCATTAACAATTGGAATGAACTCTGAGTAAACTAACAATTTAGGTAAAATCTGGAAAAAATAACAATTTAGATAAAAAGCAACAATTTGGATAAGGCTTAACAAGATTCACAAGAACTAAAACGCATAAATTAGAGAAACGCTAAGGGAACTCGCACACTATATATAAAAATCAAATGACCAGGGGGAAACAAAATAATTGATACAAAGTTAGCAAACGTAACATCTATAGCTCTGCAAAATAACTGCCTTTTAAAGCCTGAGCTTCCGCTTATCGAAAAATGGCTACGGACAGACCGAATGAACCCTGTCAGATAACCTACTGGCAATTCAAATATTTGGCTTACTAAGAAACAAGCCAAAAACAAGAAACTCATCATTCACACTGGCAGAATCGAACTCATCCAGCCATGTGAAAACAGACACCGAAAAAACCTACACGCCACATACGGTGACTAATTAAAATACAGCCGGTAAACAACACCGCTCAATGGCGGCTACCGAAATTATGAGGAATTCGTTAGTGAAATTACCGAAGAAGACTAAAACTACTTTGCGATCAGCCACCGTAAACAAAATTAAAATTACATATGTTTATGTCCTGTAAAAAACAAATATCTGCATCATTCATACGTAAAAATTCACGTAAAAGCTGTTGTTTGGTAAACTGTCGCAAGCCATTATCTTTTACGGTGACCCAAATTTGGAGATGCAGTGACAGCTCTATACTAATGCTACATTAAAGAAATCACCAGGTGTCTAACGTAAAATCTAGGTTTGATACTCTAAGAAACTATCACTTGTGACATTATGGTGGCATATAAGTACATTGTGGCTACTGCGAGGTACTGCTGTGGTTGGGCGTCCGCTGTCCATCTTTATCCGGCACGATCACCTTTGTGAGAGTGTTATTGCACATTTATTGCACGGGATTTATCTTCTCGTCGCTTTCAGTAGCATGATGGAATACTAGCGTCGGGTGGGAGTGCTGTCCTTTGGTTTTCTCGTGCGTGTTTGGCAAACGTGGATCACGATGGGAGGGCATCTTGTCAAATCTGGCCGAAGTTTCAAGCTGTCTCCCTGTTCTACATCTGATTCCTGTGTATGTATCTTCTGAGATTCACCAGCTCTATATTCACATACCTCCTGCTGAATGGTATTATTATCGGATGGACATGGTGCGTGTGTCTCTTTTTGTTTTCGTTGCACTCAGTGTCAGCATCCGTATGGGTTGTTTTATCGCGCGACGCGACCTGTATACTAGCCACGGCTAAACGTCGCGTTGAATGGGTAACACAGTACCACGATGGGGGCCTTGATATGTGTCTGTAACTCTCTTCAGTTTGGGTCTTGTGACTCAACAAAATGTTATAGTTTTGTGAATGTTGCTCTTAAGGGACATAGGACACACTTTTAGTTTTAAAGCTACCGACTTGAAAATTGGTACACTTAATATGAGTAAATAAAGAAACGATTGCAAAACCTCAATGCTCTAGCTCAAATAATACCTAGTATAACACAATTAAATATTTTTAATTAGCAAAAAAGTGCAAACTTTCTAAAACTTCCCTGCAGCTTCAAATTTGTCAGAGAAGTGTTTAGTGACATTTTCTAATACTTTAGTACAGCGAAAGTAAATGTAAGGCTTTTGTTGAAGTTGATGTTATTAATTGTAGGGAAATAAATGTTTGTTTTAATGATGTTGGTGTTAAAATGTTACTTGCATTTCTGTATAACTTAACTTATTTGTGAGCTAGTGAACAAAGCAATCATAAAATGCGGGCCTGAGTATTTAGAAAGCACATTTTAGATTGTGTATGCAAATTTACATACAAATCCGAGCACCACTGAAATGTAAGGAATAAATGTCATGCGCAAAAGTGAGGTCAAATGGGAGACTATGGCTGATTTTAACATGTCGCTGGGCTTTTCAAAATGGCGTATAATGAAAAATCTGATGTGTTACACTCACATGACCTTCTCTACTCTTGTAAAAACTATTTTTACAAACGCTTATTCTCCATATGCTTCATGTTAATCCAGATATCGGGATGTCAATCTTATTGCTAATTTTCTTGTAGATGCAAGGGGAATTGGTAGGCTTTAAGCGATAGTCAAATATTTTAAGTGCTGGTTGCTATGTGGAGCATTCCATTCTCTTTGCATTACCAGGGAAAAAAAATAAATAACGAATTTGAGAAAAAGTATAAATATTGGAAAATTTAAGGGAATAACAAGCAATATCTCAAAAATGGTTCACTCAACAAAAAAAAAAAAATGTATATGACATAAATTGCGTATTTTAACGCGATCTACATTTGTTGTGTAGTAAAGATTTGTCTATCTCTTATGGTTTACCAGTTATGCAAACGAGCTATACTTAATTCCATATTTGTATTTAATTTATCCATATAAAATTAGTATCTACCCAAAGAATTAAAAATTTCTCTTCGTTCACAATGAAGAACACTTTTGGAGACATTCCCAGAAAATTCAATATATATCCTTTATTTGTTATGAAAGTGTCTTAAATATATGATATTTTAATTAAAATCGTTATAGTCATTTTTGAGAAAATTAAAATTTTCCAAAAATGTTCCATGTAAAGGGTAATCTGGGGTGGGGGAATTTCTTGAAAATCTTCGTGTCGAATCTCTGAAAGATACTGAACCTAAATACCAAGTTTGGTGTTTATCCGACTGTTCGTTTCTGAGTTATGCTGTTCACAGACACACACACGGACATGTTTCCAAAAGTACTTTTTTTTTGGATTCATGAGGCCTCAAAACATGTATTTCCGGTGTAATCACGGTATCAAATTTTTGGGTGGAATGCAATACTTCCCCTACTTACTATACGTAGTAGAGAAAGTAGTTTAGCCAAATTAATTCATAGGTATATATAGAATATTTATATAGTATGATTAAAAATTCGAAAATTTTGTCTTTCTTCCAGTGTCCCTTAAGTACCATTTTACTGCATGTATAGCATAGATACTGATGGTTTCAATGTTGTATACTTGCGCCATAAAGGATATTATGTTTGCTAAGTTCTTGGACATTGCGGCTGTAGTTAAATTAAAGATACGTACCATACAGGAGAGATGAAATTGCCTTTTCTCTACTGTTTAATTGTATCGTATCCACTTGCTTTAACTTAAATTTGAAAAAAGCCACTAACCACTGATGGATATCACATGCAGAAGTCCGTTTAGTCAGAAACATAGTTGCATTTTCATTGCATTTACTCTTTAGTATTTAGCCATGTTTGTTGTAGTATTTTACTATTTTGCCACAAGTAAATTTGATAAGATCACGAAAGGAACGGCAATGGTTACATACTTAGGTGCGTTTACTGATGTAGCCTGACTGTGTTGATCGCAAAACACTAATGATCTATACCTTTCCACATATACAATGACCTGTCTCTTGGCACTATCTGCACGCCTCGTGCCTTCAGACCAACTGACTTGAGAAACAATGTTCAACTCCCTCTTTCTTATTTGCAACTCTATGGAAGATGGGGAATGGCTCTACAGCGCTTTGGTTTGGGCGCGTGGACGTATTAAAAGAATTGCTTTTCCTGCACTTCGCTGTTTCTAAATGTTTTTGTTTCCCCTCCACTCTCCGTGTACCGGCTAATCAGTTGACGCGAAGTCTGTGTTGTACAGTTGTTGGTACTTTCACTGTTAATGTGTTAGTGCTGTTTTACTGCCAAAAAGTCATATAGTTTAGCATACAGTATCTTCAGTATCAATTCTATCTGACCATAAAGCGTTGTAGAGAGTGAGACGACAATATACAGATAGGTTCCTCGCTGTCCGTATGCCTCACAGACAAACGGTTCGTAATCTTGAGTACAGACTGAGGGAAGCGGGATCTGTTATTGATAAAAGACCGAAATTAAATCGCCGCGTTCTTTGAAGAAGTAGGTTTGTTACTGCTACGTATGAAAAGCCGATTTGAAGTAGGAGTTGTATTGTAGTTCAAATGTTGGGGAGCCGAACTTGAAGTAGTTGCAACCGCACGTATGGTAAAAAGTTTCCGGTAGCCTTCGCCCCAAATGTACTATCCGGTGGCCTTTGCCCCAAAAAATGTTTTAAAAAAAATATGCTATCTTTGTAATTTTTACTATTTCCGTAAATATTATATATTTATATTTGCCTCGGCTGCGTCAGTATTTATACCTTTTTTAGAGACATGAATGTCTTAGCAGGGAGTGGTGCGACTGAAGAATGTAGGCTTACACAGATTATAATTTTACTTCACTCCTTTTATTAATGCTTGACACGATTTAAATAACACTTCACAGATATAGAGAGAGAGAGAGCTGTGAGATTTCTTTATTAATTACTTGCACATTTTAACACGTAAACTATTTTCCTCTCACACAAAATACGTATTAAATTTCTCGAGGACGCATCATGCGTCCGGTTAGAAACGCTGACTACAAGCAACTGACTTCTGAATTTATAAATTTTGCTCCATTTTAGTTTCTGATTGCTAATGCTAGTCAAATAGAATACCTCCATTTAACTAAAGCTTTTTCTGGTTGTTGATTGGCTATTTTATAAGCTGTCACAAAAATTACATTATTGTTGCCAAGAATTACCAGTAGCATTTAAACTTTCTAATTCATTATTGCCTCAAGGTTACCTCATTGTTACCTCATTGTTAGCAACCTTTAACCTATTTTTCTCACAACTCCTAAATTATTAAATGACGTAATACATTCACATAACATTATTAAACATGTACATATTACTATAAACATTAACACAATGACTGTTACATACATTTTTATGTATTGTTACATACACATATTGCTTTAAGGCGGGCTGTTATTGAATTTATGTATTATATAATTAGACTGAATTCATTTAAGTGTTAAAAATACTGCCTCATCTCAGAGAGGAAAAACTCCATGACGTCGGAGAAAAGTTATACGAATCCAAAGGAACTCCTGAGAAAGTTTGCACAGGAATCGGAAATTTTGCAAAACTGGCCTGGAATGCCACTAAACTTTTAAAATTAAAACAACTTAATCATTACATTTAATACAAATGCGATGCAGGAATTGCAACCGCACAATAACCCCAGTAAGTTAATTTCTGCAATTACGCTTTGGATAATGTTAACCCCTTATAGTCTACAGTATCATATTTGATACAAAGGTATTTTATGTTGGTTTTTGGTATTTAATGGCCTTTTTTCACTTATTTCACGTTATCCTAACCTTCAACAATAAAATACAAGTATGTATAGCTGTTTTATATTGTAAAAGTGTCAATAAAAATTTACTGACTTTTTTTTAAATAATAAGAAACAAAACCCGTGCAGCTGTGACATATGTAACCTCACCAGTATCCAAGCGTGGCATCACACCGGTTATTTTACTTGTGACCTCCCCATCTTTTACCACAGGCACATTTGACTGCAGTTGCTGAGCTTCGATCTCACGACGTTTGGCTTAGAACGAATGGTCAGTCCATTTCGTCTCGCTCTAACAATCAGGCTATTCAAATAGCTTCTTTTGTGGTGCCTGTGAAATGGATATGAGAACCTGTTTAGAAATTAGGGCAAGAGTGGCATATGTACCAAAATAATTTCAGTTTTAAGAACATAGTGATCGCTCTATTGACCCGCGTTTACGGACGAAGTATGATTTTATTTACTCGGCTATGAAGAATTAATGAATTTTTATGCAAATTTTCTTAAAAGGTGTGAGATATATGTGGCGGCACATCTTCTCTGAGGAAGGCGTGTGGTTATTGTGGTTATAATTTTCTTTAGAAATCTATGCGCTTGAATTTAAGAGACTATAAATATGTGACTCCTCCGGAAGCAGCATACCTCCCGGTGCTAAGAGAATTCCGGTTAGGCCGTCCATGCGCTCAAGCAAAGGTCAGCACTTACACAAAGATTCCCCTGTAGCAACCGGGATTCGAATCCGGGGAACAAATATGTGTTTACTATTTTCAACTAACTAAACAGTGTAAATCATAGTCATAAAGGTAGAGCAAGAGAGAGAGAGAGAGAGAGAGAGAGAGTTCAATATTCACAAGAAACAATAATGAAAATTATATTTAACAAGTTATAATTATTCAACCACTGGACTGAGATGCCAGAGCTCTGAACACTCGATCACAAAGGCAGTCATTGCATAATTTCAAATAATTTCTACAGGTACATTTATCATGAATAGCGTAAAGGAGAAAGAAGAATCATTTTTACATAAGAGATATATGCAGGATGGTCCACATGAAGTGTTACAGGTGAATATCTCTCAAATAAATGAAGAAAAGAAACGCCAAGAATTCCATATCTAATTGGAGCAAGAAGTCTTCCAAACTGTGAGATGTAAAATATTTCCACGGAACCCCTTATGGTGACACAAGGGAACCACTCCCAGAATTTTAAATGGAATAATGACAATTCATTTTATGCAGTAAAATAAGCAACTTTTATTAAGGCTGGACAGGGAGAGTATTGCCCAGCATATTTTTCTTGATTTATGATTTCATGAATACCGAAGAGCCCTGAAGTAAATAGTATGAACGTGACCAATATGTTAGGCAGGTTTTTGAAAGTCACATGGGACGCAATAACATGAATATGTGGTATCCAAAATTTCACATATCTTCTTTGTTTTGTTTTTCTGTTTTTTCCTTTCTCACTATCTTTTAAAAGAGAGTGAATGCAAAATGTTCCGTTTTCGTTTTGCGGATAAAGAGGTAAATACCGATCTAGCCAGGTTATTTTACAGACGTTTCACTGAACAAAAGATTCGGGCCAGAATTTAATAATTGGGAAATCCATGCTTACATTTTAAGGTATTACCCTCTGCCCCTTAAGCAGCAAGCAGCTGTATGTGAGCGCTTTTTGAAAAGGACGTTGTGAAGGAATGTAATTTTTTCTTATAGCTTTATAGCTTGGTTATTCCAAAGACAGCAGACATCGGGCAGGTTAACACGTAAAAGATAAATGCCTTCCATTCACATAGAAGCAGCTTTTATATTTACCATCGTTGTATTGAAAAGACAGGGTTATTCTTAAGGGTGGCCTCCTAGTGTGGCCAAAAGCAGTGCAAATGTCAAAAGTTCAGTTAACAATGGCCAGCTTGAAGTTGCAGTTGTCAGGAAGTGTGTAATGACAGTTCACACAGTTAATAGACTTGCGCCAGAAGTCTCACAAGAGGGTCGGAAGATAAAAGAGGCGGCTGGTTCATGAAATCCAATACGGAGCGCTTATGTCTCTCAGCCAGAATAGCCCGGAAGTAGGCACGAGGATCTCCCTCCCGTGTACTTACAGGACGCATCTGCGTAAGAAACTGGATTGCATTTGCACTTGAGGTTAGGGCTTCCTGTGTAAGTGACCTTACAACTGTCGGTAACTTCCACAGAAAATTGTTGGAATTCCGTCTGTCCCGTTCTAATGTTAATACGAGCAGACTTAGTTTCCTCTCCCGCAAGTTTAGATGCAGATAAAATCCGTTATTGGGATTTCGTGTTTTCTTTTTACTTTATAATACTTTCACATTCCTCAATAAACTGTAGGTTCATTCTACTGCAACGGTCGTAACAGTCGGATATTGTTTAACACATTAGTGATTACTGACAACTTGTCCAACTCTGGTTAATATTTCATGAAAATCTGAACAAACTGGTATTAAGGATCAATATAACTGCTTTGCATGCATCTCTCTTTACCTGCATCATTTGAAATGCCAGCAGGTGAAAACCAAGATGAGATTGAGATAGACGCAGTTGTGAACACTCTCAAAATTCAGTTGATCTGGAATAATGCGTCATAGTTATCCTATCTGTGAAATAGTTTTGACCTAAAAAAAGCCTTTGTTCCAGTTTCTATGAAGTGATTGGAGACGTTCGTAAAGCTTTGTTCACATTATCCGCCTTTAGAGAGTGAATGCAACGAAAACTCTTAAGGTAAAATTTGGCCAAAAATGACGTAACTTTATATTTCTTTTGCATTATTACACTTGTACCTTATACACTTAACTATACTTCAATATTGCCGTTTTCCTAATAAAAGTAATTCATAAAGTCCTAACGGACACGCAAAAGCCCTCGTGCCATTTGGTAAAGCTCGGTGTTGAAGTTAACTTCCAGTTCATTTTTTTCAGTTCTTTATTCATTAGCATTTTTTACAATCCGCAAAAATTCTAATAAATGTCATATATTAACATTACAAACTGCTGTGTGTAGGAATATTACGAAAATAATTTGTCATACTGCGTCAGAAACAGTCTATTACATAAACAAAACAACAACAAAAAATCGGCGTTCTTATGTGGGAAGCGAACATGTGATTCTACCCACAGAGCAAACATAACACGATCAGCCATCGTATCTAGTTTTTGTCATCCAAATAAAAGGACTGCAGTGGCTGTACAATTCTGCTGTGAACCTCGCTCTGTGCCGAGTAAGACTTCAAGAATATTGCATCAAAGAGATGAGTTTTGTTACAGTATTTACATATTCTTAATGTTTTGGCGGGAGTTTTTGCTTGATGATAAATGCACATATTAGGAACAAAGGTTCTGAAGAACGCCTGCCAGTGCCAACAAATAGTGGTCTAAAATATTACCAAGTAAAATGTTCTATGTCGGTGATGTAGAACGTTTTTACATACACAGTCACATAAATGCGTATTTTTACTCAGAAATATGCTTCTTTTTTATCGTCTGTATATTATATTTTAAGGCGAGTATATAAAAAAATCTGATGTGTTACACTCACATACTTTCTCTACTCTTGTACAAACTATTTTTACAAACGCTTATTCTCCATATGCTTCATGTTAATCGAGATATCGAGATGTTAATCTTATTGCTAATTTTCTTGTAGATGCAAGGGGAATTGGTAGGCTTTAAGCGATAGTCAAATATTTTAAGAGCTGGTTGCTATGTGGAGTATTCCATTCTCTTTGCATTACCAGGACAAAAAAAATGAATAAGGAATTTGAGAAAAAGTATAAGTATTGCAAAATTTAAGGGAATAACAAGCAACATCTCGAAAATAGTTCACCCCACAAAAAAAATGCATATCACATAAACTGTGTATTTTAACGTTATCTACATTTTTTGTGTAGCAAAATTTTGTCTATCTCTTATGGTTTACCAGTTATGCAAAAGTCGTTCCGAATGAAGAACACTTTTGGGGACATTCCCAGAAAATTCATTTCATTTGCCATAAAAATATCTTAAACATATGATATTTTAATCAAAATCGTTAGAGCCATTTTTGGGAAAATTAAAATTTTCGAAAAATGTTCCATGTAAAGTGTAATCTGGGGCGGGGGATTTTCTTGAAAACCTTCGTGTCCCATCTCTGGAAGATACTGAACCTAAATACCAAGTTTGGTGTTTATCCGACTGTTCGTTTCTGAGTTATGCTGTTCACAGACACACACACGGACATGTTTCCAAGAAATGCTTTTTTTAGGATTCAGGGGGTCTCAAAACATATATTTCTGGTGAAATCTCGGTATCGAAGTTTTGGGTGGAATACAATACTTCCCCTACTTACTATACGTAGTAGAGAAAGTAAAAAACAATCAATAAGACGCTATTAGAGGGCATTATCTTCCCCGCAATCAGAATTTCTGCATAAAAAAGATATAATAGAAGTTACACTCAGCTGCAGAGATATGAGCTGAAACATTGGGCGCAGTAAATGCATGAAATGTACTTGATTTTTGAAACGGATAACCAAAGCATGATAAAATATGTTATTCAGAAGAAACTAGTGAAAGAGAACTGCCTACCAGAGACAAACTAGATTTGGTATAAGTTAAATGTTACATTTCACCTATGGAAGTTGTAAACCTTTAATTTAACTGGGCTTTTTATTATCCGCAACCGTTCACAATGTGCAACAGATGAGGAATCTCGACTTCCAAAAACGGGTTTAGGAAAATGCAGATCAAGTTACAGAAGCCTCAAAGCTTAACCACGTGCCTGAAAATACCTGGCACTCTTACGGAGTGGCCTGAAATGACTAAAGGAAAAACAAGGATAATATTGAATAGTCAGAAAGACAAATTTTATAGTAATGAAAAATTACTCTTAATTTGCTTACAATTGGTTTCATTTTTAATTTTCATTTTTGTTTCCTCTGACGTTCTCTAAATTAAACCCAGTATCCCAATGGATAATATATGACTCAATAACTTCTAAAATAAGCGCGAACAGCACGATTAGCTCAGAAATTATTTATATGTTTACAAACATCACAAGCCTACAGTTGTATAAAGCTGATGGGGACCAACAAGAGTCGCAGAAGAATGGCGGAGACAGATGTCATGCTATCAAAATGGCCATTAGTCTCTTTTCACATCACGTCTAGGAAGGAACAATGATGATGGAGTAGTTTGTCTGGGGCGGGGTGAACTGCTTCTGTTCCTGTCACACAGCCCTTCTACAAAGAGAGGCGGGCAATTTGATGACTCTCAACCAAGTATTTTCCGTTGCGAAAGATGATATCTTCACGGTCTAAAGTACGCCTTTTAATAATCACAGTTATGGTACATCGAGAGGAAATAGAAGAAGTCTCCACGGAGCCTGGAAGGAATTTTGTATAAACTAGTATAACTGGTAAACGTTAAGCGATAGACGGAAACGTATTCGAGAAAAATTCTGGATTTCTTAGAATTTATTTCGAATAACTTTTTTTGTAGCACCAACCATTTTCGAGATATCCATTATTAATGATTCGAATTGTTCAATACTGCTGCTGTTGATCGCGATTTCACGCAGAGCATCAAATTATAAGACCTGTACATGGCGTCCAGTTCTTAAACATTTGACTATCGCTATTCTCTTTGTATTTATAAACGAAATGTTTAATGAAGGTGTTTTCGGAAATGTTTATCTCAATTAAAATGAACGTAAACTATTGAAAGAATCACCGATAAGTGATAAGTGATAGAGCATAGAGAAGATCGTGTGAATGTATCACATAAGAGTTTTAATTTCTCTACCACGTACATTGTAGGTGGAGAAACTATTGCATTACACCCAAAACTTCGATAAGCGATTTTACTGGATATACATGTTTTGAGGTCCCCCGAATTAAAACAATTATAAGAAGGTTCGCGTGTGTGGCTGTGTGGGTGTGAGCAGCATAACTCAAAAGTCGGACAAACACCAAAATTTGGCTCATTACCTCCTGAAGATCGGACACCAAGATTTCAAAGAAAATCCACCCATCCAACTACCCTTAAATTGAATAATCTTGAAAATTTTGCTTGTATAAAAAACGGCTCTAATAATTTTGATTAAAATATCATATATTAATTATATTTACATGACAAACAAAATGTATATCTTGAATTTTCTGGGAATAGCCTTTGAAATCCTCTTCATTCGGAAGGCATTTTGGTGTAATCTTGTATAACAAAGCGACAGAGAAAACGCACTGCATAAGGATTTTAGAATCGCTCTCAGATATCCGTTATTAATTTCCTTTCGACATTCAGCAATCTTTTCCGATTGCATGGGAACAGTAGGCAATTTAAGACAGCGTATAGTGTCCAGTTCTTAATCATTTGACTATAGCTGTTCCCTTTGTTTCTATAACGAATGCGTAATGTAGTTATTTCTGCAAAGGTTTATTTGGATTAAAATGAAGTAGATAGAAAAAATATGCTTTAGTAACAATAGTTTCTATACCCACTAATAAGTGATAGAGTGTAGAGAAAATCATGAGAACATAACACATCAGATTTTTATTACAATTCTCTCTGAGGAATTGTAATTTATTAATTTTCTAAGTTTCTGTTTTTATTTTTGTTTGTTCATAAGCGGAAACATTTTAATTTGGTAAATAAATGCACAAAGTACTGAAACATGAAAAGTATAACAGCATAACTACAAGGCAGAGGTTTGTAAATTAAAGACAGGCGGGATATAATGAAAAATTTGGCAAAATATGAAAAACATGAAAGCGAATTCCAAAATATGAAATACACAATATTAATTCCAAAGACCCTTTGTTCCTGGGTCGTTTAGGGCACAAAAGTATCACTATTTTGAAAACGTATAAGCCATTTTGGGCTAATTTTTGATCATGTGTAAGAAATGATACGAAATTAAATACAGTATATCACTATGGTTCTGAACGAACAAATAAACTTGTGGTTACACTGTCTGGACTTAACACTAGTTACAATACGCTACAAGTCAGTATTTTCTAAGAAAACATATCTTCTCTCGACTAGTGTAGTTTTGTATGATGAAAATGATATAACTATATAATGAGATCATATTTGTGTCATGCTATCTCGAATCCTAAAATTCGTATTTTTTGGTATTTCACTGTTCTTAATAACTTTATGGGCAGTAGATAATGAACGATGTTTTTAAACATTAAATCAGATTTGGAAGAAATGGCTGACCAGGGAGCATATGCACTCCTTCATCAAATCTTCCACATATCGGAGTGCATTAATCTTTTTTTGTTTTTTTCCTGGAAAGCTTTTTTCTGTAATGAAAACTCGAAAATTGATAAAAGAAGTATTTGTGAGAGACGAAAAAAATGTTTAAATGTGAATATAACATCTTAATTATGAATTCCACAAATACGAACATTTTAGTAACACATTATGCAACATTATGCATAGCACCAATATTAGCAAGCTTGTTTTAGAATATACAATTTCATATATCTGGTGATGAGTTCCATTCCTCTTTCCTAAAAGTGTATTGAGAAAAAAACCACAGTCTAAGGTCTTTAAATAAATCAGAATTCGGTATTCGCCTACTGCAAATTATGACATTCTTTACTTTCTCTGTTGCTTAACTCAATAAGTAGAGGAAGTATTTTACTCCATTCAAAATTTGATATGAAGTTTTCACCAAAGAAGACGTCCTGAGTTCCCTGAATAAAACAATAGAAAAAGGTCTGTACGTGTGTGTGACTACTGGTCCGGTATCTGTCTGTCTGTGAACAACATACCTAACTCCGTAAATCACAAACTTGGTATTTAAGTTCAGCGTCTTCAAAGTATGCTACAGGAAGATCTTCAATAAAATTCCATACCCAAAACCATCCTTTATACATAAAATGTAAGATTTTTAGTTGAAAACCTACGATATATTGAAGATATTTGCATGACAAATAAAATGTATACCTTGAGTTTTCTGCACATAACGTGTGAAGTTCAGTTTGTATAATTAAATAAAGATAGACAAAAATTTACTATACAAACGTAGATCTACGCACAATTTATTTCAAATAAATCCTTTTGTAACATTTGGCATTTCCGAATTTCTTTTTGGTTAATGTTTGAAATTTTCAAATACTCAATATTATTTTCATGCGCAAAGTTGCTATTGTTACCTTTTTTCCTTGTGATTACGCAAGGAGTTGAACTTTAAAGCCATCACATTTCGATCCGCTTTTTAAGTATTTGATATCGCTTGTGCTCTAGACGTTCTCGGGCTTCAAGCCAGGTGAAGTGATGTGGAGACATCGACGTTTCGGGAGCGTACATCTCTCCCATCTTCAGGATGCTGTATGATTGGATCGGTATTTTGGGCCCCCCTTTTTTTTCGAGTGGAGGAGAAAATGATTTAATCACTTACCTCAGCCCCATTGGGAGTCGGGACTGAGAGTGTGGGACTCACCGAATCGTCGGGATACGCACTAAAAACTCCACCACCGGATTGAAAGGAAAGGTTTGCTGCGGTACCACCTAAAGCACCCGCGCAGTCCAAGGTGATGGTTAAGACTGGGCCGCAGTGCGGTCGACAGTGGAGTAAGGTTGTTTGCTAGGAGACAGGCTTGACCAAGGCTCAGCCTGCCCCCTTAGCGAAGTAAAGGAGAAGATGTTTGGGATTCCAGGTGATAGTATGGGTTAATGGCGTTTGGATTTTCGGTGATTTGGATAGGAAGAGGATTGGGAGGGATGTGGCATCACATGGGATTCGAGGAAGTTCCGGATTAGGATGTAGCCTTCTTGTAGGTGATCGTAGTGAACGTTGAGTGTCTTGAAGTTCTCGGTGATTGAGTTGTTGGTGTTGGTCTGTAGCTCTCGAATCCCCGCAACTGAAGCGGCGAGGGCGCCCAGTCGCGTGGACCGGTCGTCGCTGCCGTCGGTGTAGGGTTCGACGAGGTGGCAGTCAATTCTTTCCAGCTTACGCTGGGCTGACGCGAGAGCGCCATCTTCGTCCTGGAGCTTGTATATTCTGTTGTTGAGTGCAGTGATCACCCTGGCCGAAGTTCGCTGCTTGACCTCCACGGCAAAAGGCGCGTGAAGGTTGCACGGCTCAGCTCAGCCAGTTGTGAGGAAAGGTCCTGTATTCCTGCCTGTATGGCTGACAGGAGGCGTTGAAGTCCATGGTGAATTTCATCTGTGATGCCGCTGGTCAAGTGCTGAGCCCTCCCTGAGGGCTGCGTCAAGTGGTCGTCTGAAGTTGCTGGTGTCGTTGAAGTTGCTGGTGCCTTTGAAGTTGCTGGTTAAATGGGCCTTTTTTTGGGTCAATGGATCGGATTGGGACAGAGAAGTTAAGGAAGGTGTTCAGAAGGAGTAGTAAGGATGGGTAGTGGGGTTCCGCCATTGCACCCCCGATAGTGCGGTTGGCTGAACCGCCAGCTTTCGCCGGCAGCGGATGGGGAATGGCCGGGAGACAGCCATGACCGAGGCCCTGACTGCCCCCCGGGGAGTGACGGGATTGGTTTAGGTTCTCTTTATTGTCAAAATTGATTTGTGTTTTGGTGTTGCTGAGTGGGCCTTGGAGGGAACACTCTGCTTGGAATTTGGAATCTTGAGGTAAGGGCGTTTGCTTGCGTGTTTGCAATGACGAGGTTGCATAGTCTCTCCTGCCCACTCTTCAGGTCGGAGATGGCCGCAGTCGATTCCGCCGTCGTCAGTAGGAGAAAGTGAGGGAGGAGTAGTGGTGGGTTAGGGTAATTAGTGACTCTGCAGATGGGTTTGTTGAATTCTGTAGTCTTTCGGGTGTCTGAATTGATGTTTTTCGCGATACGATCGAGCCGCTATCCACCATTAAGGTAGCGGGTGGCGTGTCGCATCATGCTGGGGGTTTTGGTATGCTGTGGTGGAGAACGGGTGTCTGTTGAATGATGTTAGTGGTCCTTCTGGTAGTTTTGGGTCTGCGATGGTATTCTGTCTTGGATGTGTGTAGTGGCGAGTCCGTTCGTCCTGATAGGAGCTTGTCGTGGTCATTGGTAGGTTCCTGGGTTCTTCGGTTAAGTGTGATGTGCTGTCGCGTTGAGGTGGTTCTGAAGTGGCTGGAGCCGGAGTTTGTAGTTTGGCTGTCGTTGTTGTCATGTTGGAATTTGATGCAGTTTCAGGTGGCCTTGTGTTGCTGTGGTCTGGAAGTTGAGTCTGCAGTAGGCTGAGGCCATCAGCCAGGGCTGAAGTGTTGAGTTGGCCGCCTCCTGTTGTGCTTCCCAACGGCGGATGAACCGTTGTAGTGCAGTTGTCTGTGTTGCGGTGAGTTGGTACAGGTCCTGGAGTACATTTTTGAGTGTGGTCAGTCTGCGCAGGTTTGTCTCTGCGTGGGCAGCAGCGTTTGTCATGATGGTTTCTTCTGTGGTGACCAGTCATGCAGCGATGGTCAGGACCTCGGCATGGATACCCTGGAGGAAGTCCTTTAGCTGATGGTCGGCGGTGACTGCCTGTGTTGTTGCCGGGGTTGCGAGCGTCGTAGAAAGAGCTGGTGGTTGGCGGTTCCGTGGATATCTAGGACACTGCGACTGACCTGTGAAATGGCCATAGCCGTTACAGGTCGCGCAGTAGCATCGTCGGAGGCGGAGGTCATGTCTGGTGCACTGTGACGTCAAGCTCGGTGCACCGCAGTAGTGGCACTTGAGCGGTGTGGCGCAGATAGCGGTGTCGTGGCCGTAGCAGCAGCAGCTACGGCATGGCTGGTGACTTTCAGATCGGCTGCCCTCAACTCGAAGAACCTGCCCTAACAAGGGCAGGCCGGACCTTAAGGCAGCCTCTCTGTCGGCCGGATTAGCCAATGCCAGGCGGACGAAGGTGGTTGGTCCCCGTGATGTGATGATGCGCGTGGCCTTCAGGGTAGAAGGCCACCGGTGTTGGGCTGCGGTGAGTATATATCTGGTAGGCAGATCCCGTGGAACTACAGATAGCACTGCGCTGCACCGCAGTGGTGTAGGATGCTCTGGTGGTGGTGGCTGCTGCAAAGAGTGTTGTGTGGGGTATGCTGTGCTGTTGGCGAATGTTGTGGTTAGAGGTGAGGTGTGGTGCTGACTGGAGGAGAGCGGTGAGGCTTCTGGTGCCGGGGCGAAGCCGTGACTGCTGCCCATGTAGGCCCGGTCACCGATGGCGGTGAGGCTGAAATCCCGGCACATGCCGGGGGAGCGGCCGGCGACTCAGCGGCGGCGACACTCGGAGCAGTTTCTTCAGTTAAAGGTGAGGCGACGGCCCCCTCGGCGGGTGCCAAGGAGTAGGCGGCGGCTTGTTCTGCGGCTGTCTGGCGTGTCCGTCTTCTTCCCATCTCCGACGACGACGATCCCCTCAATGAGAAAACTTTCTTTTGTTTCGAGTGGAGGAGAAAAACACATGTTGCGTGCTGTCCAGCCCCGATGGGAGTCGGGGACTGGGGTGTGTGGGACTCGCCATCATGACGGATGGCCATACCCACTAAAAACTCCTCCACCGGAGATTGGTAGGAAAAGGTTGCAGATCCCGCAATATGCACTCTGGTTAGTGTTGTTGATGTGTGCGAGCAATGAATCATGCCGCGTGTGCTGGGTGTACGATTCCTGTGTGGTAAACATGGCTCTCACCCTGAGTACCAGACAAGGAAGTGAGTTTGTGTGAGTTTCAGATTAGTGGGATGTTGAGTATGGTTATTGGTGCATGGTAAGTTTAGTGTGTGGTAAGGTTGAGTGTGTTATTGTGTGTGAAATGTATGTGAGTTGCAGATTAGTGGGATGTTGAGTGTGGTTATTGGTGCATGGTAAGTTTGAGTGTGTTATTGTGTGTGTGATTGCCTGAGTATCTCAGGTTTCAGGGTGTGTTAGTGTTGAGTAGGGGGTTAGTGGGTTTCATGTTGGGAGTGTTGGGGAGGATGTAATGGGTAGTGGCGTGTAGGGGAGCTTGGAATGCTAATGCGTTAGTTTAAGGTTGTGATCTGGAGGGATGTTGCCTATTAGGGAACCAGGTTGTGGAGGTAATCCATGATGTCTTCAGGAGTGACATCATCGTTGGGCGTTCTGTGGAAGAGGAATAATGGGCGTTTATATTAATCAGTGAGTGGGTCGTATTTACCCAGGTTTGAAATGAGCGGATTGTAGTCGCTTTCTTTGCTTTTGTAAAGGTCGCATGCTAGTTTCCGGATGAACTGGTCTATTGTGTGCATATGGAGCTCGTCGTGAAGAGGCGCGGCGGGAGTTGTGCGTGGAAGCTTGCAGATGAGGCGCAGTATTTTGTTCTGGAAGGTTTGTAGTGTGTGTATGTGTTTTTGCTGCGAATCCCCATGCTGGGGCGGCGTAAGTGAGGATAGGTCGGAGAAGTGTCTTATATATAGTTAGCGCTGTTTCGAGTGGGAGAAGGCTGGAGTAGTTGAGGAGGGGATAGAGCTCTCGAAGTCGGCCGTATGCTTTCCCTCTTATCAGTCTAATATGGTTGCGTCATGTGAGGCCGATGTCCATTGTGACGCCAAGGTATTTTACTATGTCGCTCCACGGGATGTCTTTTTCGAAGAGTTGGAGTGGGGGAGGTTGTGTCTCCTAAGATTGATTCGTTTGCTGAAAAGAATTACTTGACATTTGTTAGGGTTCGGTTAAATTCGCCAGTTGGTAAGCCATTGTTCGAGTTCAGTAATGTTAGTCTGTATACGGTTGCGGATGAGCTGTGGTTTCCAGGATTGTGCCATGTTGGCAGTGTCGTCGGCGTAAATGAAGCTTTTAACGTAATCAGGTATTGGAATGTCATTAATGTAAATTTTAAAAAGTAGGGTCCTAGCAGGCTGCCTTGGGGTAATCCAGCGCATATAGGTCTGAGACTAGATAGTCCATTGTTGACTATTGATCTGAAGGATCGTGGTGATAGGTAGTTTGCAATTAGTTTGATGGCTGAGTCGGGAAAGTTGTTGTATATCATTTTCCGTAGCAGGCCTTCGTGCCATACTTTATCGAAGGCGCTTTCTAAATCCAGGAAGAGTGCACCTGTGGATTTGTTACTATTGAAACCGTGGGTGATATATTCCGTGGTCCTTAGTATTTGGAGGGTCGAGGAGTGATGCGAGCGGAAGCCAAACTGTTCATTTTGTAGTAGGTCGTTGCGCTTTACATGTGTAGTGAGACGCTTTAAAATTATCTTTACTAATACTTTGCTCATAGTGTTAAGAAGACTGATAGGTCTGTAATTTGTTGGGTTTTGTGGAGCTTTGTGCTGTTTTGGGAGGCGGAGGACATAGGCAGTTTTTCATGCAGTGGGGTAGATTCCATGTTCCAGAGTGTAATTAAAGACTTCGGCCAGGTATTTCAATAATTTGGTTGGAAGGTGCTGTACTGCAATGTAGGGGATCTTATCGGGTCCTGGGGCTTTTCTGCGCGGCAGGTGTCGGGTTATCCAGCTATTTTAGAGTGGCTAGTTTTGCGCATTTTGTTATGGAAGGGTACATTTTTCAGATTTGATATCAGCCTACGTGTTTCTGCTACAAAGGTGGCAGATGAGGGGTTTTGGTTGGGGTTAGTGTGTGTTCCAGAGCGTCAGCAAGTGCTTCGGCTTTTTGTTGGTCTGTTTCGGCTATGTTGTTGCTAATGTGAAGGGGAGGAATGTCCCCGCGCTTCTTGGTTAAGTTCCGTGTTATCCGCCAGATGTCGCCTCTCTCCGTGTCGAGGTCAGCTAACCTGGCGTTCCATTGATCGCTATGATTGGTGGTTATGCGGGAGGGGAGTTTGTTGTTTAGGTCTTGTAATTCCTTTGGTATGCTGGGTGTCTGGATGTTCGCCATAGTCGCCTGATTCTGTTGCGCTCCGTGGTGAGTGCCTTTGTGTCGGGAGGTTGATGTCTCGGTCCTGGGTGGGGTTTGCTGAAGGGTGTGGAGGACGTGATTGCCTGAGTTATTGTGTTTTCAATGTGTTTCACGGCGCGATCTAGGTCGTCAGTGGAGTTGATCGGGGGTTCTGTTAGGTATAGTTCAATGTGGTGTTGAAATTGAGCCCAGTCGGTTTTGTTGTAATCGTAACTGGTGGCGCTTGTGTTTGGTGTGTGGAGGCATCTATGGTGGCTAGTACGGGCGAGTGATCTGATGATAGTTCATTGAGTGCTGTTAGTGTTATTGGGTAGGAGAGATGTTGTGAGATAGCAATATCAAGTATGTCTGGGGTCTGAGTTTGTTGCCACGGGATGTGTGTCGGCTATTCTGGTGCGTGGATCAAATAGTTTGAGAGAAGCTCATGAGTTGCGAGTTTATTGCCAGATCGGTTGGGGTTGGGGCAGTTCCAGTTAGGATGTTTTGCGTTTAGGTTGCCTAATATCACCACAAAACTTTTTTTTCGACTGGAGGAGAAAATGATTTAATCACTTACCCCAGCCCCGATGGGAGTCGGGACTGAGAGTGTGGACTCACCGAGGCATCGGCATACCCACTAAAAACTCCTCCACAGGATTGAAAGGAAAGGTTTGCTGCGGTACCGCCTAAAGCACCCGCGCAGTCCGAGGTGATGGTTAAAACTGGGCTGCAGTGCGGTCGCCAGTGGTGTAAGGATGTTTGCTAGGAGACAGGCTTGACCAAGGCCCAGCCTGCCCCCTAACGAAGTGAAGGAGAAGGTGTTTGGTATTCCAGGTGATAATGTGTTAATGGCGTTTGGGTTTACGGTGAGGATGAGGATGGGAAGAGGATTGGGAGGGGTGTGGCATCGCATGGGATTCAAGGAAGTTCCGGATCAGGATGTATCCTTCTTGCAGGTGGTCGTAGTTGGCGCTGAGCGCCTTGAAGTTCTCGGTGATGGAGTTGCTGGTGCTGGTGTGCAGCTCTCGAATCCCTTCGACTGAGGCGCCGAGGGCGCCCAGTCTCGTGGACCGGTCGTCGCTGCCGTCGGTGTAGGGCTCGACAAGGTGACACTCGATTCTTCCCAGCTTGCGCTGGGCCGACGCGAGAACCCCATCTTCGTCCTGAAGCTTGTGGATCTCGTTGGTGAGAGCAGTGATCACCCTGGCCGAAGTTCGCTGCTTAACCTCCACGGCCAAAGGCGCTTGAAGGTTGCACGGCTCAGCTCAGCCAGTTATGAGGTGAGGTCCTGTATGCCTGCCTGTATGGCTGACAGGAGGCGTTGAAGTCCATGGTGCTCTTCGTCGGTGATGCCGCTGGTCAGGTGCTGAGCCCTACCTGAGGGCTGCGTCAGGTGGCCGTCTGAAGTTGCTGGTGTCACTGTAGTTGCTGGCGTCGTTGAAGTTGCTGGTGTTGTCGTCGGTCTTGAAGGTTGTCTGCTCCGGGGATAAAGGGGACAATGTGCCTGCCCTGTAAAATGTGTGTTCCCGGAGCAGGTGGCGCAGAAGCGTCGGCGTCGTCTGAGGTCGTGATGGGTGCAGGCTGACGTAAGGGAGCCTGACCCACAGTAGTGGCATCTGGGCGCAGCGTTGCAAGCTTCTGCTGTGTGCCCAAAAGCACAACAGCGTCGGCAGGGCACCGGACGATCACCTCTAGTGGCCTCTGCGCGCAGGGTCCTCCCAATTAGATGCAGACCTGTGGCTTTGGCCGCTTCCACGTCCGATGCGGCTCCCAAATGCAGGCAGACAATGTTGGGCCTCTTGCAGAAGAGATGCGTGAGGCCCGTATTGCCGAGCGCCAGTGTTGTAGTGCCGCTTCCAGCACATAATGAGGTGGCAGGTCTCTGAACACCCCACAGATAACGACGCTGTGGCGTCCATCTATCCGGGAGTGCGTCGGCGTCGCTTGTCGTCCCAGGTCAGTTGCCGGGCGGGCAGCTAGTGGCGTCGGTGAGTTCTCCGTAGTTGAAGAGGCAGAGGTAGCGGTGATTGGCCGTTGGGCTGCTTTCTTTGGAGAGGCCCGGTCAGTAGCTGGCGGCGTCTGCGTTGTGGCGGTGACCATCTGCGGCCTAGAAGGCCGGGTCAGATAATGGTGGCGTCTGTGTGCTCGACTCCCGAGGAGCCGAGGCGGCGGCGGTCTGCGTTGCAGTACAGAACATCTTCGGCCTAGAGGGCCGAGAGGTCTGAGTCTCAGAGGATGTCAGTTTCGTCTTTGGAGGCCGAGGCGATCCTGATTGGGCCGGTTCGGGAAAGAGGGCGGAGCCTGCTGCGGCCGGCTGCTCTCTCTGCGGTGGCGGCGGAGGTTCGGCGGTTGCCGGCGGGTCTGCGATGGTCCCCGTGGTCCATGGTTGTGTCCATCTGTTCATGCCGGCGTTGCGGTGCTTCCACCGTGCCGTTCTGAACAGAGGGTTCTGTACCGGCGGTGCTGACATCTCGATGTGAAGTCCTCCCAAAACCTCACGAATTTTTTTTTACGTGGGGGGAAAAATGCATTGCTGCATTCGACCCCCAGCCGGTGTGCAATGGCTGAGGGGATATGTGGGGCTCGCCGCTCAAAGCGCGGAATGCCCACTAAAAAACCCCACCACGTGATAATATATGAAAGCTAGTAGTAATTTCGTGCAATTTTAGTCGGGTCCCGCATAGCATCCCGGTTAGTCAATGAAAGGTGTGTAGCTGGCATGCAATGCATGCGAGCGCGTCAATAGTTAGTTACCCGGAATTACACATGACATATGCCCTGAGTAACCTCGTGTGATTGATCGTGCATTATACTAGGTAATTGTGATATTATACTAATTGGATACATTCTATGGTATTACTAGGGTTTACTTTCTTGCAGATTAGTGCAAGCGTTATTCTTATATGTCTAATCTATCTCGAATTTTTTTTTCGAGTGGAGGAGAAAATGATTTAATCACTAACCCCAGCCCCGATGAGAGTCGGGACTGAGAGTGTGGGAATCTCCGAGCGTCGGCATACCCACTAAAAATTCCTCCACCGGTTAGGTCGTGGGTTTGAAAGGAAGTTCAAAGGAAAGGTAGCACGGTCCCACATAGCACCCGTGTTAGTCTTACGAAAGATTCTGTGCTGCCACCCAATGGGCGGGAGCGGCGTGAAGTGCGGTCCTAGCCTACAGCCATGGCAAAAAGCCCTGACTGCAGCCTAGGGGTTGTGAAGTGGTAATAGGAAAGGGGGTTCAAAAGGAGATAATGCGAAGGAATGGTGATGCAGGTGGACTTACTCTGGCGCTGGAGGCCGTCGTCGTTTGTCCTGGTCTTGCACAAGCGCACGGCATTGTGCAAGAATCCGCTGCTGGCTCTCGGAGATGACCAGCGGTGTCCTCTCTGGTGGTTGTGATGGTGGTGAAGGTCTTCCTTCCTCGAAGCTGGTCTCCAGGTTTTGCAGCCGTGTAGAGATGTGGTGCAGTTTGGCCAACAGGTCAGCGGCGGTGGTTTGTTGCTGAGTAGTACCAGCAGCGATGGCGGACTGCAATTCCTGGAGCTTCTCGGTGGTGGTGGTGATGAAGTCGTCCAGAGCCGCGATGCGCACACCAATGTCCAGGACCTCCGCGTGGAGATCCTGAACGGCGTCGCGCAAACCCTGGATTTCCTCGTGGATCTGCGTTGAGGATGCTGATGTCGGCGCTGGTGATGGTTCTGGTGTCGGTGTCTGTGGAGGTGCTGATGACTGTGATGTTGGTGCTGGTGGCTTCGGCGGTGCCTTCCTGCGGGGATGCAAGGGGCAGAGCGCCTGGCCGGTGGAGTGGGTCGTTCCTCCACAAGTTGCGCAGTAGCGGCGTCGGTGGCGCAGGTCGTGCTGCTGACATGAAGCAGTGGTGCTGGAGGCGCCACAGTAGTGGCACTTTGGCTGTGCTGTGCAGGACGTCTCGGAGTGCCCGTAGGCACAGCAGCGTCTGCAGGGAGCCTGGCGTTCTACTCGGCTAGCTTCAATACGTAAGCACCGCCCTAATAAGGGCAGGCCCGCCTTCAAGGCCGCTCCGTAGTCGCCAGGGTCTGCAAACTCCATCCTGACGAGCGAAGTTGGTCCCTGTGCTCCGATTATCCTGGTGGCCTTCAAGGCAGAAGGCCACTGCTGGTGAGCTGCGGTGGTGAGGAACCTGACTGGCAGGTCCCTCGGGACCCCTCTGATGACAGCGCTGTACCTCCCATGAGGCACAGGCTGGCACTGCGGTGACTGGGTAGCGCCCAGAATCGGCACCGTCGGTGCCGGTGATTGAGGCGGCGACTGCTGGCGCGGTCGCGGCGAAGCTGCGGTGGCGGGCGGCGAACCTGCGGCCGAGGCGTAAGACGGCCCGGGCAGTGGCGACTGCGATGATGATCCCTCGGCAGAAGCCGAGGCAGAAGAGGAGGTTCCTGCCTTAGCAGGCTCGGCGACTCTGCGTTGTTTCCTCTTCGCCATCTCGAGCGAAAATCCTTTTGTCTATCTCGAAATTTTTTTTTCGAGTGGAGGAGAAAATGATTTAATCACTTACCCCAGCCCCGATGGGAGTCGGGACTGAGAGTGTGGGACTCACCGATAGTCGGCATACCCACTAAAAACTCCTCCACCGGTGGAAAAAGGAAGAAGTTAAAAGTGGAATGACGTGGCTTTGTGCGGTCCCGCATAGCACCCGCGTTAGTAAGTGATAGATGGATGTCTCTGCCCTTTGGGCTGGAGCGGGATAGGTGGATACTAGGTTGCAGCCATGAAACCTGACTGCAACCCTAGTGAAAAATGGCGAGGGTTTAGGTAAGTGTTGGAAAGGTGATTGTATGGAAGGTGTAGGTTGGCGTGGAGCTTACTTCCTGTGAAGTTGCATCCTGCTGATGTACTCTTGTGAAAATGGTGCGCTGGCCGGAGGCTTTCGGCGGTTGCTTGGGGCCTCCGTTATGGTTGTCTGCTGGAAGTAGGCCCGAAGTTGGTGCTGCTGCTCTTCCATGGATCTGATGGCGATGTCGATGGAATCTAGGTGTTCTGTGATGGTGTCTGTTGCTGATGATGAGTTCTGGCTGGAGGTTTCGATGGTGGTGAGTCTGGAAGTGAAGGTCTCGAACTGCCCAGCTAGAAAAACTTGCTGAGCAGCTGAGGTGTCTTGAAGGTCCCTGATGAGTTCCTGCAGGACTGTAAGCTTCGTCGTCATGTTCAGGAACTCCGCGTGGAGATCCTGAACGGCGTCGCGTAGGCCCTGGACTTCCTCGATGATCGCTGCTGAAGATGGTGTCGGCGTTGGTGATGAAGCTGGTGTCGGCGTCTGTAGAGGTGATGCTGGCTGCGATGAAGGTGCTGGCGGCTTCTGCGTTGCCTTCCTGCGAGGATGCAGGGGGCAGAGCACTTGGCCGGTGAAATGTGTTGACACTCCACAGGTCGCACAGTAGCGGCGTCGGCGGCGAAGGTCGTGCTGCGTGCACGAAGACGTGGTGCTGGAAGCGCCACAGTAGTGGCACCTTGGTTTCGCTTGGCAGGAGCTCTCGTTGTGCCCCTAGGCACAACAGCGTTGGCAGGGAACCTGGCGTTCCATTCGGCTAGCCTCGATGCGTAAGCACCGCCCTAACAAGGGCAGGCCCGCTCTTAAGGCCGCTTCCTGGTCACCAGGGTCTGCGAACTCGATCCTGACTAGGGATGTGGGTCCCTGTGCTCCGTGGATCCGAGCGGCCTTCATGGCTGAAGACCACTGTTGGCGTGCTGCGCTGATGAGGAACCTGAGTGGCAGGTCCTTCAGGACCCCTCGGATTACTGTGCTGAACCTGCCATGAGGTACAGGCTGCGACTGCGCTGGCTGGACAGTATCCAGGATCGGCAGCATTGTCTGCGGTGAAGCTGGCGGCAACTGCGGAGGCAGTTCCGGCGAAGCTGCGCTGGCACGTGGCGAGGCGGCGGTCGAAGCGAAGGTTGCCCTAGGCTGTGGCGGCTGCGGCGAAATCTCCTCGGCGGATGCCGGAGGAGATGAAAGGTTCCTGCCTTAGCAGGAGCGGCGACAGAGCGACCCTTCTTCCTCGCCATCTCGGAGCTGAGTGTAAATGATCTCGAAATTTTTTTTTTCGAGTGGAGGAGAAAATTATTTAATCACTTACCCCAGCCCCGATGGGAGTCGGGACTGAGAGTGTGGGACTCACCAATAGTCGGCATACCCACTAAAAACTCCTCCACCGGTGGAAAAAGGAAGAAGGTAAAAGTGGAATGGCGTGGCTTCTTGCGGTCCCGCATAGCACCCGCGTTAGTACGTGAAAAATGGATGTCTCCGCCCAATGGGCTGGAGCGGGATAGGTGGTTACTAGGTTGCAGCCATGAAACCTGACTGCAACCCTAGTGGAAAAATGGCGTAGGTTTAAGGAAGTGAATAGAAGTTAGGATCTAGGATGGTGCTGACGATGAGGATCCTGTTGCTGATTGAACTCCCTGCATTGCTGCAAGAAGCTCGCGACTCTGGCCGGGTCTGGCTTCGGCCGGAAACCGAGCGATGAAACCCGGATGGCTTCTGTGATGGCTGTGAGTCTGGAAGATGTGCTGTCGAACTGCCCAGCCAGGAAAACCAGTTGGGCAGCTGATGATTCTTGAAGTTCTCGGATGAGTTCCTCCAGGGCTGTCAGCTTCCTCGTCATGTTCAGGAACTCCGCGTGGAGATACTGAACGGCGTCGCGTAGGCCCTGGACTTCCTCGTTGAACTGCGAGGGTGAAGGTGCTGGTGTCGGCGTTGGTACTGTTGTCGGCGCTGGTGATGGCTCTGGTGTCGGTGTCTGTGGAGGTGCTGATGACTGCGATGTTGGTGCAGGTGGCTTCGGCGGTGCCTTCCTGCGGGGATGCAGGGGGCAGAGCGCCTGGCCGGTGTAGTGAGATGACCCTCCACAGAACGCACAGTAGCGGCGTCGGCGGCGAAGGTCGTGCTGAGTTCACGATGCGGTGGTGCAGGCTGCTCCACAATAGTGGCACCTGGGTTGAGCTGCGCAGGTCGTCTCATTGTGCCCGTAGGCACAGCAGCGTCTGCAGGGAGCCTGGCGTTCCACTCGGCTGGCCTCGATGCGTAAGCACCGCCCTAACAAGGGCAGGCCCGCCCTCAAAGCAGCTTCGTAGTCGCCAGAATCTGCAAACTCCAACCTGACGAGCGAAGTGGGTCCCTGAGCTCCGTGAATCCTGGTGACCTTCAAGGCTGAAGGCCACTGTTGGTGGGCTGCGGTGACGAGGAACCTGGCAGGCAGGTCCCTCGGGACCCCACGGACGACGGCGCTGTACCTCCCATGAGGCACAGGCTGGCTCTGCGGTGGCTGGGAAGTGCCCAGAATCGGCAGCGTGGATGCCGGTGAGTGACGCGACGACTGCCTCGGCAGTCGCGGCGAAGCTGCGCTGGCTGGCGGCGAAGCGGCGGTTGCGGCATAGGTTGCCCTAGGCTGCGGAGGCTGCGGCGAAATCTCCTCGGCGGGTGCCGGAGGAGATTAAGATGTTCCTGCCTTAGCAGGAGCGGCGACAGAGCGACCCTTCTTCCTCGCCATCTCGGAGCTGTGTGTGAAAATGTCGATAATGTATGTCGCGAAAGTTTTTTTTTTTTTTTTAGATTCGAGTGGAGGAGAAAAACACATGTTCCGTGCCGTCCAACCCCGATGGGAGTCGGGGCTGGGGTGTGTGGGACTCGCCATCATGACGGATGGCCATACCCACTAAAAAACTCCTCCACCGGAGAGTTGGAAGGAAAAGGATTTGCAGATCCCGCGGTATGCACTCTGGTTAGTTGTGTAATGTGTGCAGCAATGAGTCATGCTGGGTGTGTTGTGTGTGCAACTCCTGAGTGGTAAACATGGCTTTCGCCCTGAGTACCAGACAGGGGAATGTGTGTATGTTTGTTGTGTAATGTGTGTGAATTGCGGATTGAAGGGATTTTGAATCTTGGTATGTATACATGCTTAGTTTAGTTGTGGTAAAGCTAAGTGTATTATTGTGTGTAGTGTGTGTGAATTGCGGATTGAAGGAATTTTGGATACTGTTATGTGTGCATGGTGTGATTAGTGTGTGGTAGAGTTGAGCGTAGTGGGTGTTGTGTAGTGTGTGTGAGTTGCAGGTTAAATGGATTTCTGATACTGTTATATGTGCTTAGTGTGTTTGAGTGTATTATTGTGTGTTTGATTGCATGGGTATCTCAGGTTTCAGGGTATATTAGTGTTGAGAAGGAGGTTAGTGGTTTTCATGTTAGGATGTAATAGGGTAGTGGAGTGTGAGGAGGGCTTGTAATGTTAATGCGAAGATTGTGATCTGGGGGGGATGTTGCCTATTAGGGAACCAGGTTGTGGAGGTAATCCATGATGTCATCAGCAGTGACATCATCGTTGGATCTTCTGTGGAAGAGGAATAACGGGCGTTTATGTTTATCGGTGAGTGGGTCGTATTTACCTAGGTTTGAAATTAGCGGATTGTAGTTGCTTTCTGTGCTTTTGTAGAGGTCACATGCTAGTTTCCGGATGAATTGGTCTATTGTGTGCATATGGAGCTCATCATGAAGAGGCGCGGCGGGAGTTGTGCGTGGAAGCTTGCAGATGAGGCGCAGTACTTTATTCTGGAAGGTTTGTAGTGTGTGTGTATGTGTGTTTGCTGCGAATCCCCATGCTGGGGCGGCGTAGGTGAGGATCGGTCGGAGAAGTGTCTTGTAGATAGTTAACGCTGTTTCGAGTGGGAGAAGGCTGGAGTAGTTGAGGAGGGGATAGAGCTCTCGAAGTCGGCCGTATGCTTTCCCTCTTGTCAGTTTAATATGGTTACGCCATTTGAGGCCGATGTCCATTGTGATGCCAAGGTATTTTACAGTGTCGCTCCACGGGATGTCTTTTCCGAATAGTTGTAGTGGGGGGAGGTTATGTCTCCTGTGAGTGATTCGTTTGCTGAAAAGAATTGCTTGACATTTGTTAGGGTTCGGTTTGATTCTCCAGTTGGTTAGCCATTTTTCGAGTTCAATGATGTTGTTCTGTATACGGTTGCGGATGAGCTGCGGTCTCCAGGATTGTGCCATGATGGCGGTGTCGTCGGCGTAAATGAAGGTTTTCACGTAATCTGGTATTGGGATGTCATTAATGTAAATATTAAAAAGTACGGGTCCGAGCAGGCTACCTTGGGGTACTCCAGCGCATATCGGTCTGAGACTAGATAGTGTATTGTTGACGGTTGATCTGAAGGATCGTGCCGATAGGTAGTTTGCAATTAGTTTGGTGGCTGAGTCTGGAAAGTTGCTGAATATCATTTTTCGTAGCAAGCCTTCGTGCCATACTTTATCGAAGGCGCTTTCTAAATCCAGGAAGAGTGCAGGCGAACCGGCCTTCGCTGTGTTTAAAGTGGCGGACCTCGAAGAAAACACGCTTCTTCGGAGGGTAGCTAATAGATGTCAGCACCGCCGGTACGGAACCCTCTGTTCAGAACGGCACGGTGGAAGCACCGCAACGCCGGCATGAACAGATGGACACAACCATGGACCACGGGGTGCTATGCGGGACCCGACTAAAAGCATGCAAACAAATGCACGTTAACACACAGCAATATACAATTAACTCGTGGTAGGGTTTTTTAGTGGGTATTCCGCTTCTGAGCGGCGAGCCCCACATATCCCCCCAGCCATTGCACACCGGCTGGGAGTCGAATGCAATAATGCATTTTTCCCCCCACGGAAAAAAAAGCCGGCATGAACAGATGGACCACGGGGATCATCGAAGACCCGCCGGCAACCGCCGAACCTTCGCCGCCACCGCAGAGGGAGCAGCCGGCGACAGCAGGCTCCGCCGTCTTTCCCGAGCCGGCCCAGTCATGATCGTCTCGGCCTCCAAAGCCGAAACTGACATTTACTGCGACGCAGACCTCTCGGCCTTCTAGGCCGAAGATGGCCTGTACTTGTACGCAGACCGCCGCCGCCTCGTTTCCTCGGGAATTGAGTACGCAGACGCCGTCAGTAGCTGTCCCGGCCACTAAGCCTTCTAGGCCGAAGATGGCCACCGCCACGAGCAGACGCCGCCAGTTACTGACCGGGCTTCTCCCATGAATGCAGCCCAGCAGCCAATCACCGCTATCTCTGCCTCTTCACCGTCGGAGAACCCACCTACGCCACCATGCGCTCGCCCAGCATCTGAACTGGGACGACAATCGACGCCGGCGCACACGCAGATAGATGGGCGCTATAGCGTCGTGATCTGTGGTGTGCCCAGAGACCTGCCACCTCATTATGTGCTGGAAGCGGCACAATAACACTGGCGCTTGGCAATACGGGCCTCACGCATCTCTTCTGCAAGAGGCACAACATTGCTGGTCCGCCTGCATCTGGGAGCCGCATCGGACGTGGAAGCGGCCAAAGCCACAGGTCTGCCTCTACTTGGGAGGACCCTGCGTGCAGAGGCCACTAGAGGTGATCGCCCGGTGCCTTGCCGACGCTGTTGTGCCTTTGGGCACACAGCTGAATCTTGCAACGCTGCGCTCAGATGCCACTACTGTGGGTCAGGCTCCCTTACGTCAGCCTGCACCCATCAAGACCTCAGACGACGCCGACGCTTCTGCGCCACCTGCTCCGGGAACACACACTTTACAGGGCAAGCACACTGCCCCCTGTATCCCCGGAGCAGACAACCTTCAAGACCAAGGACAACATCAGCAACTTCAACGACACCAGCACCGTCAACGACGCCAGCAACTACAGTGACACCAGCAACTTCAGACGACCACCTGACGCAGCCCTCAGGGAGGGCTCAGCACCTGACCAGCGGCATCACCGACGAAGAGCACCGCGGACTTCAACGCCTCCTGTCAGCTATACAGGCAGGCATACAGGACCTCACCTCACAACTGGCTGAGCGGAGCCGTGCAACCTTCACGCGCCTTTCGGCCGTGGAGGCCAAGCAGCGAACTTCGGCCAGGGTGATAACTACGCTCACCAACAAGATCCACAAGCTTCAGGACGAAGATGGGGTTCTCGCGTCGGCCCAGCGCAAGCTGGGAAGAATCGAGTGTCACCTTGACGAGCCCTACACCGACGGCAGCGACGACCGGTCCACGAGACTGGGCGCCCTCGGCGCCTCAGTCGAAAGGATTCGAGAGCTGCATACCAGCACCAGCAACTCCATCACCGAGAACTTCAAGGCACTCAGCGCCAACTACGACCACCTGCAGGAAGCATACATCCTGATCCGGAACTTCCTTGAATCCCATGCGATGCCACACCCCTCCCAATTCTCTTCCCAACTTCATCATTACCGTAAACCCAAACGCCATTAACACATTATCACCTGGAATACCAAACATCTTCTCCTTCACTTCGCTAGGGGGCAGGCTGGGCCTTGGTCAAGCCTGTCTCCTAGCAAACATCCTTACTCCACTGGCAACAGCACTGCGGCCCAGTTTTAACCATCACCTCGGACTGCGCGGGTGCTTTAGGCGGTACCGCAGCAAACCTTTCCTTTCAATCCGGTGGAGGAGTTTTTAGTGGGTATGTCGACGCCTCGGTGAGTCCCACACTCTCAGTCGCAACTCCCATCGGGGCTGGGGTAAGTGATTAAATCATTTTCTCCTCCACTCGAAAAAAAAGAAGCTAATGTGTCGGTGTTTTGTGTTTTCTGTGTCGTTTGAACCTGTCAATTTCGATATTGATAGCCGGTTTCCATGAGGAACTGAGCTGTAGACCAGCATCGCGGTTGAGCCTGTCCTTCTCTGAGGCGATGGCCAGCGCCTCTTTGACCCTGCGCTCCCAGTAGCCGTTGCACGATGGTTGTCTCGTGGAAGTTGGCTCTGTGGTCCATATAAAGCAGTGTTCAGTCAACCCAGATTTTTCTGGCTGCATTAGCCGGATAGACCTCTCATGCTCCTTGACTCTGGTAGTTATGGTCCTGCCTGTTTGTCCTATGTACGGGGCACCACATTCACAAGGAATGCGATATACTCCCGGTACTTGGAGGCCTAGCTGATCTTTCACTGGCCTGATTAGGTTTTTTATCTTCGGAGAAAGTTTGTGAACGGTATCCTGAAGATGGGTGAACACACAGCTCCGAGATAGCGAGGAAGAAGGTCCGCCATGTCGCCGCTCCTGCTAAGGCAGGAACCTCTTCGTCTCCTCCGGTAACCACCGAAGAGATCTCGTCGCAGCAGCCGCCGCAGTCTAGTGTAACCTTTGCCGCAACCGCCGCTTCTCCGCCAGCAAGCGCAGCTTCGTCGCGACTGCTTCCTCAGTTGCCGCCAGCTTCACCGGTGCCAACGCTACCGACACTGGGTTCTACCCAGCCACCGCAGAGCCGGCCTGTGTCTCAAGGGAGGTGCAGTGCCGTCGTCATAGGGGTCACGAGGGACCTGCCAGCCAGGTTCCTGATCACAGCAGCTCACCAGCAGTGGCCTTCAGCCTTGAAGGCCACCAGGATCATCGGAGCACAGGGACCCACATCGCTCGTCAGGATGGAGTTTGCAGAACCTGGCGACTACGAAGCATCCTTGAGGGCGGTGCTTACGCATCGAGGCCAGCAGAGTAGAACGTCAGGCTCCCTGCAGCCGCTGCTGCGCCTACGGGCACACCGAGACTTCCTGAACAGCGCAGCCGAGGTGCCACTACTTTAGTTCTTCTTGCACCACCTCATCGTGCACCCAGCACGACCTTCGCCGCCGTCGCGCTATTGCGCGACATGTGGAGGGTCAACACATTTCACCGACCAAGCGCTCTGACCCCTGCATCCCCGCAGGAAGGCATCGCCGACGCCGCCAGCACATACGCCGCAGTCAGTGACCTCTCCACAGCCGCAGATACTAGCATCATCACCAGCGCTGCCAGCAGTACCACCACCAGCGCCGACACCACCACCTTCACTCTCGTCGATCACCGAGGAAGTCCAGGGCCTACGTGACGCCGTTCAGGATCTCCATACGGAGTTCCTGAACATGACGACGAAGCTGACAGCCCTGGAGGAACTCATCAGTGAACTTCAAACATCATCAGCTGCCCAACAGGTTTTCCTGGCTGGGCAGTTCGACAGCACCTCATCAAGACTTACAGCCATCACCGGGTCTCATCTCTTGGTCACCGGCCGAAGACGGACCCGGCCAGAGTGGCGAGTTTCTTGCAGCAATGCAAGGAGTTCAACCAGCAACAGGAGCATCATCGTCAGTACCATTCTAAAACCTAACTTCCATTCACTTCCTAAATCCTCGCCATTCCCACTAGTGTTGCAGTCAGGTTTCATGGCTGCAACCTAGTAACTACCTTTACCCGCTCCCGCCCAAAGGGCGGCAGCCAACAGCCTTCAGTTACTATCGCGGGTGCTATGTGGGACCGCACAAAGCCACGCCATCTCAGTCCAGACTCCCATTGGGGCTGGGGTCAGTGACTAAATCATTTTCTCCTCCACTCGAAAAAAAATGAAGATGGGAGAGATGTACGCTCCGAAACGTCGATGTCTCCACATCACTTCACCTGGCTTGAAGCCCGAGAACGTCTAGAGCATATTCGTCGCCAGGAAAGCTTCAACTCTTATTGTTATCGCCTGTCTCCCTGATCGTCTTTGTGCCTACAACGGAATGTGCAATAAAAACATTTCTGCAAACGTTTATCTCGATTAACAAGTAATAAATAGAAGAAATCCGGCCACGGAGGCCTACATTATGACTCCGGCCACAAAACCTCCCCGTATCGATTGGATAATCGCCCACCTCTACCTGTGTAGGCGGGTGTGAGGCCGGCAGTCTGGTTGAGGTGTAGGCCCTTTATGGGCTGTAACATTATTATTGTTATTATTATTATTATTATTATTATTATTATTATTATTATTATTATTATTATTATTATATAGAAGAATACGCTTTTGTTAGAATCGATTGTAGAAGAGTGGGTAGACAACGTCAAGTGTATATAGGTAACACATCAGATTTTCTATAGATTAGAATTTCTATAGAGTAAAATAACATCTAAACATATCCGTTGGTCGTTTTTTGGATAGTATGTAGGCTTGTAGGGTAGCCTCTTTTATCATGAGCGTTTTCTGGATTTTAGATGTGGCTTTACTTGTCTCTGATAAGGAGAGAGTCGTTATCATCACCATCATCATTATTGCCACCCAACATAAAGTGTACATTATCCATTAAAAATATCACTGTAGGTTTCTTTTATTCGAAGTAAAATATTCAAATGATTTTGCAAATGATTATTTAATGCAATATAATGCATTTTATATAACTAATTCAAACAGATCAAAGCACCATCTGGACAGTGAATCTCTGCATTAGTGAAATGACGTTTAGTATTTCTGCAGACACGAATAATTTGCTCTGCTTAGATGGCAGGAAGAAGAAGCAAATAGGGAACGTTTCTTTCTGAACTGCAATATCGTGTTTTGGGCCAGTTGTTTGGGGCATAGCCGGGCGTAGCCGATTTCACTTCCTTCCGTAAGCCACTTGGCAATTTATGTTATAACCGTTGTTGTAACTGTTAGCGTGGATCAAGCTACCGTATCGCAGTGTTATTTTATAAAACGTCTATTATGATTACAAGAAAACAAATCTGATGTGTTACACTCACATGACTTTCTCTACTCTTGTACAAACTATTTTTACAACGCTTATTCTCCATATACTTCATGTTAATCGAGATATCGAGATGTTAATCTTATTGCTAATTTTCTTGTTGATGCAAGGGGAATTGGTAGGCTTTAAGCGATAGTCAAATATTTTAAGAGCTGGTTCCTATGTGGAGTATTCCATTCTCTTTGCATTACCAGGAACAAAAAAAATGAATAACGAATTCTCCATACGGAGTTCCTGAACATGACGACGAAGCTGACAGCCCTGGAGGAACTCATCAGTGAACTTCAAACATCATCAGCTGCCCAACAGGTTTTCCTGCCTGGGCAGTTCGACAGCACCTCATCAAGACTTACAGCCATCACCGGGTCTCATCTCTTGGTCACCGGCCGAAGACGGACCCGGCCAGAGTGGCGAGCTTCTTGCAGCAATGCAAGGAGTTCAACCAGCAACAGGAGCATCATCGTCAGTACCATTCTAAAACCTAACTTCCATTCACTTCCTAAATCCTCGCCATTCCCACTAGTGTTGCAGTCAGGTTTCATGGCTGCAACCTAGTAACTACCTTTACCCGCTCCCGCCCAAAGGGCGGCAGCCAACAGCCTTCAGTTACTATCGCGGGTGCTATGTGGGACCGCACAAAGCCACGCCATCTCAGTCCAGACTCCCATTGGGGCTGGGGTCAGTGACTAAATCATTTTCTCCTCCACTCGAAACAAAATGAAGATGGGAGAGATGTATGCTCCGAAACGTCGATGTCTCCACATCACTTCACCTGGCTTGAAGCCCGAGAACGTCTAGAGCATATTCGTCGCCAGGAAAGCTTCAACTCTTATTGTTATCGCCTGTCTCCCTGATCGTCTTTGTGCCTACAACGGAATGTGCAATAAAAACATTTCTGCAAACGTTTATCTCGATTAACAAGTAATAAATAGAAGAAATCCGGCCACGGAGGCCTACATTATGACTCCGGCCACAAAACCTCCCCGTATCGATTGGATAATCGCCCACCTCTACCTGTGTAGGCGGGTGTGAGGCCGGCAGTCTGGTTGAGGTGTAGGCCCTTTATGGGCTGTAACATTATTATTATTGTTATTATTATTATTATTATTATTATATAGAAGAATACGCTTTTGTTAGAATCGATTGTAGAAGAGTGGGTAGACAACGTCAAATGTATATAGGTAACACATCAGATTTTCTATAGATTAGAATTTCTATAGAGTAAAATAACATCTAAACATATCCGTTGGTCGTTTTTTGGATAGTATGTAGGCTTGTAGGGTAGCCTCTTTTATCATGAGCGTTTTCTGGATTTTAGATGTGGCTTTACTTGTCTCTGATAAGGAGAGAGTCGTTATCATCACCATCATCATTATTGCCACCCAACATAAAGTGTACATTATCCATTAAAATATCACTGTAGGTTTCTTTTATTCGAAGTAAAATATTCAAATGAATTTGCAAATGATTATTTAATGCAATATAATGCATTTTATATAACTAATTCAAACAGATCAAAGCACCATCTGGACAGTGAATCTCTGCATTAGTGAAATGTCGTTTAGTATTTCTGCAGACACGAATAATTTGCTCTGCTTAGATGGCAGGAAGAAGAAGCAAATAGGGAACGTTTCTTTCTGAACTGCAATATCGTGTTTTGGGCCAGTTGTTTGGGGCATAGCCGGGCGTAGCCGATTTCACTTCCTTCCGTAAGCCACTTGGCAATTTATGTTATAACCGTTGTTGTAACTGTTAGCGTGGATCAAGCTACCGTATCGCAGTGTTATTTTATAAAACGTCTATTATGATTACAAGAAAACAAATCTGATGTGTTACACTCACATGACTTTCTCTACTCTTGTACAAACTATTTTTACAACGCTTATTCTCCATATGCTTCATGTTAATCGAGATATCGAGATGTTAATCTTATTGCTAATTTTCTTGTTGATGCAAGGGGAATTGGTAGGCTTTAAGCGATAGTCAAATATTTTAAGAGCTGGTTCCTATGTGGAGTATTCCATTCTCTTTGCATTACCAGGGACAAAAAAAATGAATAACGAATTCCCATTTCAGAAAAAGTATACGTATTGGAAAATTTAAGGGAATAACATGCAATATCTCGAAAATGGTTCACTGAACACAAAAAAATGTATATGACATAAATTGTGTATTTTAACGCGATCTACATTTTTTATGTAGTAAAATTTTGTCTATCTCTTATGGTTTACCAGTTATGCAAAAGTCGTTCACAATGAAGAATACTTTTGGAAACATTCCCAGAAAATTCGAGATATACAATTCATTTAACATAAAAATGTCTTAAACTTATGGTATTTTATTCAACATCGTTAGAGCCATTTTTGAGAAAATTAAAATTTTCGAAAAATGTTCCATGTAAAGGGTAATCTGGGGTGGGGGGATTTTCTTGAAAACCTTCGTGTCGCATCTCCGGAAGATACTGAACCTAAATACCAAGTTTGGTGTTTATCCGACTGTTGGTTTTTGAGTTATGCTGTTTACAGACAGACACACAGACACACACACCGACATGTTTCCAAAAATGCTTCTTTTTGGATTCAGGGGCCTCACAACATATATTTCCTGTGAAATCTCGGTATCGAATTTTTGGGTAGAATACAATACTTCCCCTACTTACTATACGTAGTAGAGAAAGTAATTATTTGCCACCGCTGACTAGAAACAGACACCTAATATGACAAATCAGAAGCAATGATACAGATTCTGGACCGGGTGTAGCGAGCACCTTTCCCTTATTACGTAAATCGCACCCTGTTACCGACACTGTGGAGAAAGTATGCATGCTAGCTTCTCTAAAGGATTTCCTCTCTCTCTTTCTCTGATCATGTTTTATGAGCGCTCGGAGCAAAAGGTTCCTATAGCTGTGTCACTGGTCTCGCAGCATAACGCAGTTATACACATAACCATCCTCTATCTGAAGGGGTCATCCTACCACCCTCGCAACGTGAATCAAGGTCATACATCGACCCAGCCCGCTGTCCGTCCACCGCTAAATACCAAAATATAACCCTTAATTATATGTATGTGTCTATGAGGACGGGATAACTTATTCTTTGCTTTCATTGTACCGTTATGAGATTACGTTCTTAAAACACGGAGATGTCAGGACATGTACTCTACTATTTTACATAGCGCACACGCCCAGAACAGACTATCGAAATTACTACCTTTTGTGCTTTTTGATGACGGTGTTTACGTAACCTACTCAACTATAAGTTGTTTTTCTACATTAGATAAAAGCACAAATATTTTCTCAGTTAGTACTAGATCTTTCTTGGATTTGTTGCTCATTTCTCGGCAATTAACGGCATACCGTTAACGTGCATTTATTATACCTGTACGTTTCACTGTCTTTTCACATACGCAACAACATAAGTTCTGTAATAAGGAATATAATTGGATGGATTGGGACTCCCGCAAACTCATCTTTATTAACTCTATTTTTATACCTATTACAAAACTGAAATTATAAATTAATCTTGCATTTTGAGTTACACTAAGACTCATCAAAATTAGTAGGCTTTCACGACCGGTGTCAATATTAAATGAAGCATTATCCGGGCATTCGACCTCGCCACTGCCATTGAAGATGTCTGCCGTAGTCGCAGGCGAAACGTCTACGAAGAAGAAGAAGAAGAAGGAGCCCAGTAGACCACTGCCCACAAGCCTGAATAATACACTAAGATCCTTACACATAATATTGGTATTGACTAGTAATGGAACGATGCCACTATTACTCGATACCGATACTCACTTTATAAACAAATGTCTATAGGTAGACAAAGTACTCGATTCCAATCAAGAACTCGAGATTTCACTAGATTTACACGTTCTTAGGTTCCCTGAACCTCCCGCCACAAAGAACATTTATATAAAAGTAACCGATTGCGCCTGTATGTGTTTTTGTGTCCATGTTTTATTTTTCCTATCTGTGTGTGAACAGCATAACTCAAAAATATCTGAGGTGTTACTCTCACATAACTTTCTCTACTCTTGTACAAACTATTTTTACAAACTCTTATTCTCCATCTATTTCATACGAAACGATCTTTTGACATGCAAAGAGAATTACATTTTACACACAGCGCCAGTTCTAAAAATATTTGACTATTGCGTAAGGCCTACTATGTTCCCCTTGTTTTGTATTTGCATGGGCAATATAGAAATACTGTAGCCTTTAAGCATAGACATATCTCTTAATAGCTGGTTGCTAGGTGCAGCACCATTGTCTTTGCCACAGATTAATACTCTTTGTATATCCAAGACAAAAAAAATGAATAACGAATTCCCATTTGAGAAAATGATTGAAAAAGTTAAGGGAATAACAAGCAATATCTCGAAAATGGTTCATTCAACCAAAAAATGCACATCATAAATTGTGTATTTTAACGGGGTCTACATTTTTTGTGTAGTAAAATTTTGTCTATCTCTTATGGTTTATCAGTTATGCAAAAATCGTTCACAATGAAGAATACTTTTGGAGACATTTCCAAAAAATTTGAGTTATATAATTCATTTGACATAAAAATGTCTTAAACATATGGTATTTTATTCAAAATCGTTAGAGCCATTTTTAAGAAAATTAAAATTTTCGAAAAATGTTCCATGTAAAGGGTAATCTGGGTTGGGGGAATTCTCTTGAAAACCTTCGTGTCGCATCTCTGGAAGATACTGAACCTAAATACCAAGTTTGGTGTTTATCCGACTGTTCGTTTCTGAGTTATGCTGTTCACAGACACACAGACACACACGGACATGTTTCCAAAAATGCTTTTTTGGATTCAGGGGGCCTCAGAACATATATTTCCGGTGAAATTTCGGAATCGAATTTTTGGGTGGAATACAATACTTCTACTTACTATACGTAGCAGAGAAAGTAATAATTCGGATAAATATTAGCGTAAGCACTTGTGCTTCGGCCTTCGCTCAGTCACGTATTGGCTATCACGTCCGCCTTCAGGCGGTCTCCGAGCGCTGTTGCTGCTTACGCGCGAGTATTCTCCTCAGCCGAGCAGAGTTGAAACAGGCTGCTTTACATGGGAAAAGTTTCGTTATTTTTAATTTTCTGAAATATGACTGTAAGAGATTATATTAATTTGCTTAATACATAAGCATGTCTAACAATGCAAATGTATTAAAAATATTTAATGAACATTTAAAATGAGATATATGAGATATATTGTAAAATATTGTGAAGATCTATTTTGTATAATTTCATATAACTGCTAAGTCTTCAGAGACAAACAAAAATTTACTACATGAAAAAGTTCACAGCTAGTTTATATATAATTTGTAATACTTCGAACTTTGACATGACAGTTATAGGGCTTACATGCTATTCTTAGTTTTGCATGAAGGGATACACTAACATCTGTGTCTTTTTTGTATTGCACATGCAATCAAGATGTTTAAATTGAAACTGTCTCTAGTCTATCTCTTAATCACGTGGATTAAGAATGACTTTTTTGTATGGCTACTATAATATATAAGGGAATGTGCGAATCTGTAATGAAGTCATCTAAGATGTGACACGCGGGCTTTTTTCTAATAGAATTCCCTTCTTAGATAATCGTTCAGTACTCCTATGGAACTCTACAGAGTTAGAAAAATGCATACATTTGGCGTTTTCCTGCGCTACATATTTTCTAAATAATCGCATATTTGGGTTCGCTTTATCTAGAACTAAAGTCCTTCTTTTTACAAAATATTTTCCTGACATTTCGTTTCCATGTCTGCTCATTTTTCCAGCTCATATTTTGTCCTCACTCCTACAACAATCCCTTCTATTAATTGTTTAAATTAACACGTCGTAGGCTTTCATCATAAAATATTAATCTCTTATCTCAAGTGGTCAGAAATTGTGCTGTATTATATTTAGAACACCACAGTGTGTGTTGGTGATTATTTAAATCTCTTTCTGCTATATTTCACGCTTAGAAAACTGGAATAATGTTACGGTTATGAGCCTGGGCAGAGAGAGTATTTCTTTACACTCTGTTCTGTTATCTCTAAACGTATCATCAAATAGAAGCAGTTTTCACACAACTTAGGCTGCAATATGTTCTATCCGAAGATAAGAATGGAAACATTTCGCAATCAAACCAACTTCCCCTTCAGTACTTAACACATAAAGCACGCTGTATAAGATAGTATAATCAAGGCATATAGGTGGTAGGGAGCACTGGCGTACGTCCAAGACAATATATTAATTCACTCAGAGCGTTTGAAAGAAGAACTTAGATAAAGATGTACACTATGTGATCAAAAGTATCCGGACTACCCCTACAACATACGTTACACATCTTAGGTGCACTGTGCTGCCACCTACTGCCTGGTACTCATTATTTGCGACCTCAGTAGTCATTAGACATCGTGAAACAGCAGAATGGGACGCTCCGTGGAACTCACGGACTTTGAACGTAGTCAGGTGATTAGGTGTTACTTGTGTCAGAAGTCTGTACGCGAGATTTCCACACTCCTAAACATCCCTAGGTCCACTGTTTCTGATGTGATAGTGAAGTGGAAATGTGAAGGGACATGTACAGCACAAAAGCGTACAGGCCGACCTCGTCTGTTGACTGACAGACACCGCCAACATTTGAAGAGGGTAATAGGCAGACATCTATCCAGACCATCACACAGGAATTCCAAACTGCATCAGGATACACTCCAAGTATTATGGCAGGCGTGAGGTGAGAAAATTTGGATTCCATGGTTGCTCATAAGCCGCATATCACGCCGGAAAATGCCAAACGATGCCTCGCTTGGTGTATGGAGCGTCAACATTACACAATTGAACAGTGGCAAAACGTTCTGCTGAGTGACGAATCACGGTACACAATGTGTGATCAGATGGCAGGATGTGGGTATGGCGAATGACAGCGTGTGTATGCCAACAGTGAAATTCGGAGGTGGTGGTGTTATGGTGTGGTCATGTATTTCCTGGAGGGGCTTGCACCCCTTGTTGTTTTGCGTGACACGATCACAGCGCAGACCTACATTGATATTTTAAGCACTTTCTTACTTCCCACTGTTGAAGAGCAATTCGGGGATGGCGAATGCATCTTTCAACACGATCGAGCACCTGTTCATACTGCACGGGCTGTGGCGGAGTGGTTGCACGACAATAACATCCCTGTAATAGACTGGCCTGCACAGAGTCCTGACTTGAATCCTATAGAACACCTTTGGGATGTTTTGGAACGCCGACTTCGTGCCAGGCCTCACCGAACTACATCGATACCTTTCCTCAGTTCCGCACTCCCTAAAGAATGGGCTGCCATTCCCCAAGAAACCTTCCAGCACCCGATTGAAAGTATGCCTGCGTGAGTGAACGCTGTCATTAAGGCTAAGGGTGGGCCAACACCATATTGACTTCCAGTATTACCGATGGAGGGCGCCACGAACTTGTACGTCATTTTCAGCCAGGTATCCGGATACTTTTGATCACGTAGTGTATGTATCCATTCGAAATGCGCGTGCTACGCCAATTCCACTTGTAATACATGTGAGTCAGAAATAGCTACAGTGATTAAAGAGGGGCATGTGTTAATAGTACTAGCACTCTATCCAGATAACTTTACACATGTCTGCTTCTTTTATGCCTAATAGAACTGTCATGCACTACATTAGAGATACAAAGATTTACAAAGACCAAAAACTAGGAGTATGTTGTGATTGGTATCCTTTCGAAGTTATCAAGTTTCCCGCCCCCTCCGGATTTTTTCTCTAAAAATGTGTGTACATTTAGCATATTTCACAATAGGTTCTGTGCAGATAAAACAATGTGATATAACATATTCTGCATAATTGTAATACATTCCTTAGCAAACAACTTCTTAGAAATTTTGATAAATATAACAACTAACCGTTTATGTTTTTATGCCCTCTAGGCTTACCTATATATAGTAGCATTATTGCATTCCACCGAAAAATTCGGTACCGAGATTTCACTGGAAATACACTTTTGAGGCTCCCAGAATCTAAAATAAAGACATTTTAGGAAAAAATCCGCACGCGCGCGCGCGCGCGTGGTTGTATATGTCAACGGCACAACACACAGGGAAAAAGTCGATTCAACGCCTTACTTGGTTGGTATTTAAGTACAAAGTCTTTCAAGGATGAGATACAAAGCTATTCAAGAAAAAACCCCAACGCACACCACTCAATACATGGGAAAATGTTCGAAAATTCTGATTTTCTGAAAAAAGGCTCTGACGATATTTAAGAAATGTGCATGAGAAATATAAGTGTATATCTCGAATTTTCTGGGAATAGCGTGTGAAGTGCTCTTCATTCCGTGTAACGTTTGTATACTGGTAAACCGACAGTAGACAAAGAGACAAAATCTCATTACACAAAAAATGGAGATATCGGTAAATCACACAAATTATGTCGCATAAAACGTTTTGTTGCGATAACCATTTCCGAGATATTCTTTGTTATTTGTTTGAATTTTCAAGTACCTACTTGGGCTTTACTAAAACTGTAAGGCGCTATTCATTTTTTCTCGTGGTCATGCAAAGAGCCTGAAATCTCAAAGCCATCACATTCCTATCAGCTTAGGTCAGAATGGGGCATATTAGTGTTTTGTATAGTGTTAGATCTAACTGGAGGTTTGGTTGATTGTTTTAGGTTTATTAGCTTGCCCAATTGGGCATTTGTTTTATTCCAGACTTGATTTATGTCAACTTTCCATGTTAGTTCCGGATCCATTTTAGCCTTAGCCACGTTACATTCGCGGTGCAATTTATGCTCTCGCCGAACAGGGTGAGCGCATTTAAACTGTGTCTTGGGAATCTATGTTTTATGTGTTTTGTGAAAATTGCTTGATTCTTTGGGACATTTACTTTTATCCGCCAGTTTCTGGGTCAGCCCTCCACTGCTCTAAGGGCATTCTGGAGACGGGTATGTGGTTTGAATATTGCATCATTGTTGTAGTATCGTCCGCATATACCGTAATGCAGTGTTTGCAGTTTTGGACATGTCGTTTATATATAGATTGAATAGAGTTCTTCCTAGTATACTGCCTTGAGGGACACTAGGTTTAATGGTTCTAATGGTGGACTTTCTGTTGTTGATTGAGGATTGAAATTTCTGTCTTTCAAGTAGTTAGTTATTAGTTTTGAATGAATGCCTAATGAGACTAGTTTTTCAGTATGCCCAACAAACCGTACTTTATCGAATGCCCGTTCAACATCTAGCCTTAATACTAGTTGACTTTCCATGTTAAACCCGTGGTTAATGTTCTCTGTGGCCCTTTTGTTGTAGGATTGTAGTGTTTGGCCCGGAAGCCTAACTGTTCTGGGATGAAAATGTCACGTTTGATCATTTCTGCGTTTAGTCTTTTTAATGTTACTTTTACCAATCGTTTATCTAACGTTTTAAGCGGACTGATAGGGCGATAGTTAATAGGGTTGGAGATGTTTTCTGCTTTTTCGGAATGTGCACTACGTGGGCAACATTTCATCGTTGGGGGAACAGCCCTTGTGTTAAAATGAAGTTAATAATTTTCGGTAGTAGTTGGTCCCGGGACTTTTCTTTGAGATAAAGCTTTGATTAACCATTGGATTTCAGACGGGCAAGTTTTTTAAACAAGGTTTTATGCTAGGAGTTCGTGAAAGTCGCGCGTTTCGTTCTCTGTAACCGCAGTAAACTACGGACAGGAAAGAACTTCGTTAGGAGTTAGTGTGTCAGATTTTCCTTGGTCTGTCCTTGCTATTCATTGATTGTGGTAGAGGGAGAGTATACGTACCTTATGCGTACACTGCTTCCCGTAGTTTACATGGAAGATTTGGAGTTAGCAGCTTATAGTTTGGGTGTGATCTTTTTGCACAAATCGCTTTTGTCACAGGAATTTTAGGATGTGTTTTCACATATGTGTCTGGTACCTTCCCTTGTAAGTTTTTACGATGATAATTATTTTTAATCCACTTTCTGCTCATGCTGTCATGTGTGGGAAGCTGAAATGTTTGCACTCCGTGTGTTTTCCATACGTTAATAAAACGTATTTAATCGTCTAATTATTGATATGTATGCGTATTGGTGCAGATATGCAATATAATCATATTTGATAGCTGAATTTTACAGTTTAAATCGTACTGCCGTTACTTCCCTTTATTTCTTAACATTTGCTTTCGATTTTATTCACGCAACATTTAAATATGACCCTTTTGGTGCTAGCAACCATGTCACCTTCAGTTGTTGACTTAGTCAACATACCAAGCGTAATAGATCACCAGTCCGCGGAGGTTGGTGCGGTCGACCTTGATACTGCTTTTGGAAAACTGGCAGTAGCAAATTTTATTTTCGCGTATGCATTTCATTTTCACTATGTTCGAAAAAATGGTATCTATGTGTGTAATTACACATGCACTAAGTGCTTTGCAGAAACTCGGGAATTCAATTTCGTCTCCTATTTTCAAAATTCATTCTCGATCTGCAAAGACACACTTATCGCACTTGTATCATAACATACTATTATAAAACTATTTGCCATCCATGGAGTACAACTTGCATATTGTTTGTTATACAAGAAAAACTTGAATACTTATCCTCCACTGACAAATGCATTATACAAATTACTAATATAAACTTCCGAATAAATCTCAACACTGTAATTGTGGTTTTCGAACGTTCCATCTAGGCTACACTAAATGTTGTATGGAGTAATAACATTACTAGATATGGATCCTACTTTAGTCAGTCTTGGCTACACTGGATTGCGAAATGCTGCATGAAGGAATATGATAAAAATATTCCGGAATCGGCAGACGGTAGAGCTTTTACTCAGTTTACCATTTTAGACCTACCTGGGGTTCAATACTGCTTCGTGTACGATTTAATAGCCATAAAGCCACAAATGAAAAGATAAATAAGAAATAAATATTTCTGTGATTATTTAGTGGACAACAACAATGGGCGATCCGCCAACTTTTCCCTTCCACATGGGCTGTAAAAACCGCAAGCTTCCAAA
Source organism: Deroplatys truncata (assembly GCA_030765065.1). Classification (NCBI taxonomy): domain Eukaryota; kingdom Metazoa; phylum Arthropoda; class Insecta; order Mantodea; family Mantidae; genus Deroplatys; species Deroplatys truncata. The sequence continues at coordinate 17,792,800 of CM060980.1, read as the reverse complement.
GCACAACTATTCCTGTGAGTCTTGCCATAGCAGATTTAACAAACATTTTATTCCGCCCATCCAATATTTATATTTTACAAATAGGGTAACCTAATTTCAATGCTTTAAAATCCGGGAAATATATTATAAGGCAGGAAATTTAGAAATAAGGGCTCATTATGAAGAAAGGAAACTATAAGGATACGAGATTTTAATGAAGGGCATACATCCAGAACGAGTTTATTAAGAGAGCAAATCCCATGTGTTAGTATACTTTGCATAACTTTAAGTTTATATTTTAAGTAATTGATTACCATTATATATGTTATATGCATTCTATATGCACTTTACAAAGTTTATATTTTAAGAGATTAACTTATATTTTAAAACCATATATATGCTATTGCATGCCAATTATTATAAACACAACACACATATTAAATAAACAAAGAACACTGCTCCAACTGTCTATGCAGAGTGATTGATTGATCGAATGGATGAAAATTGTTTGCTTTTCACTGCACTTATTTCGGTAAATAATAAACGCTAAATATACCTAGTAACAGTGACGTTAGTCCCACAAAGATGTAGTAGAACTTGGCCTTAGATGACCACGATATGTACATTTATGCATCAAGTACCAACAATCCATTTTAGGGGTGATAAACACATGAAACATTGCAGGCTATGAACGGAATTAGAAACGCGATTTTCACCTTACTCTGCTGATTGCAATAACATCCAATTTTTACTTTCTCTACTACGTATAGTAAGTAGGGGAAGTATTGTATTCCACCCAAAAATTCGATACCAAGATTTCACCGGAAATACATGTTTTGAGACCCCCTGAATCCAAAAAAAGAATTTTTGGAAGCATGTCCGTGTGTGTGTCTGTGTGTCTGTGTGTCTTTAATCAGCATAACTCAGAAACGAACAGTCGGATAAACACCAAACGTGGTATTTAGGTTCAGTATCTTCCAGAGATGCGACACGAAGGTTTTCAAGAAAATCCCCCACCCCAGATTACGCTTTACATGGAACATTTTTCGAAAGTTTTAATTTTCTCAAAAATGGCTCTAATGATTTTGATTAAAATATCATATACTTAAGATATTTTTGTGACAAATAAAATGTATATCTTGAATTTTCTGAGAATGTCTCCAAAAGTATTCTTCATTATGAACAACTTTTGCATAACTAGTAAACCATAAGAGATAGACAAAATAGATCGCGTTAAAATACACAATTTATGTCATATATATTTTTTTGTTGAGTGAACCATTTTCGAGATATTGCTTGTTATTCCATTAAATTTTTCAATACTTATTTTCTCAAATGGGAATTCGTTATTCATTTTTTGTTTTGGATATGCAAAGAGTATTAATCTGTGGCAAAGAGAACGGTGCTGCACATAGCAAACCAGCTATTAGGAGTAATGTCTATGCGTAAAGGCTACTGTATTTCTATATTGCCCTTGCAAATATATATTCCCCTTACAGCTACAAGAATATTAGCAATAAGATAAGAGCCTGCAAATGTTTATCTCGATTAACATGAAGTAGATGGAGAATAAGCGTTTGTAAAAATAGTTTGTACAAGAGTAGAGAAAGTCATGTGAGTGTAACACAGACTTTTTATTGTTGGAGGCAGGAGGAATAAGATAATAGTCTCCAGAGACACCCACAGCTCATACCCGGTCTATAGATCTAACGATCAAATACAGGCTTGGAATTTTTAAATGTTGTTTGGTATTTCCAAGACTGTTTAGAACTCAATATATAATTTGCCTTTATCATTCTTCATCTTCGTATCCACAAGAGGAACAGAATACCCCAAAAGTTCCAAGTTTGTGAAACATAAAACAATGACCAGTTCTGACTCACAGTTACAAGTTCGCATTTTTCTTCTCTTCATTGTAAGGCTTTCCGGATAGGCACCATTATACGTATTATTTTATTCATATTTATGAGTAATTTATTGAAGGAATGAATCTGAAAATAAAAATATCGACTTAAGAATGATAATCTACACTATTATAATCCAAAAAATGCCACCCAAAAGTAAAAGCAATAAAGAATAAATAAATAAAGTAATATAAATACATAAAATAAAATATTGTTTAATTTAATGTGAAATAATAAGTAGGATAGAAAATTAGTCACAGAACAAATATCCCTTTCCGTTTAAAAAAAATTGTGTTTTATTTATGGACGCCTTTCATTTACTGTGGTTCTTAGCGTCCCATTCTATATTGGGCCTGAAAGACCGGAAATTTTGCTCAGAGGCCTCTTTATCAGGCTTGAGGCTCTTTTACGTGCCGTAAATCTACGACACGGAACCACAGGCTTTACTTCCCTTCCGAAGGAAGCCATGCTAAGGATTTTTAAGCCCGAAAAAAATCCATGGCCCTGCGCCCGGGTTTAAACCCACGATCTCGGGAACTAGAACCTCCGGAACCCTTTTGGTAATATGAAAATTCTGACAAAGGTGTGTCTTTGTTCACATCTTAGGTACACATCTAAACCGTTACAATTAAGCTGAACGAAAGTTCAGTGCAGTACAGCCATACTGAGAGTAATCTTATATTCTATTTTGCATAGGGGCGGGGTATCTACAAGAATGTTCTTTACTGACGTGATGTATTACTCCAAAGCACGTTACATCTAAGATTAGTCCCAAGGTTGTTAAATTGATGTTACAGATGTATTCAGTTGTGTTTGTTTTACCGTAGCCATGTCAACGGCAATGGACCTCTTACATTTGTCTTTTTCTGGACTACATAAACTAGCAAACGCATTCTCGTGCTCTAACGGGACTTGATTCTCTAAGCTACAATTTAAAAATGTGTTTGCATTTTAAACATCTGTCTTTGCTAAGACGGAAGAAATAAATGCAGAAACATGGTGGGTTACTGACATTTGAAGTTACATGACGTTGACTGCAATCCCAGGAAGAGTAGTGTCACTCGAGAGGAATGCAGAAGCCTGGATGTAATTGGGAAGTTTTCACCGTTGTGTACATGGGTGAGATATTAGTGATGTATTTATGACTGTTTTTGCACCATCCTGGCGCCATTGCACAACTGCCTCCTCCTGCTCATGTTTCGCAGGGACATTAGAAATGCATCAACTTTCCACATCAAGCTGTGAGGCGGCATTCCATTGGGTCTTATACTGCTGAAAAAAGTAACTTATTCACTTCACTCAACATTCAAAGACACTGCAGCATGGCGTAAGCGCCCATTATCCATATGTAGCAGTTTACCAAAATGTCATTGTTAAACCGTTCCATAGTTACTGAAAAGCATTAATACGCAGGAGGTACATCAATGCTTAAAAGTAATACCAACCAGTAATAGAACACTTTCGAAAACGCCGTTTTAAGTGAATCAGCCGGATGCTTCTTTCTCTTACTTTTAGGAAGGTAAGCTATTATCAAGAAATTCAGCGCAGGTAAGGAGTAACTACCTGCAGTTAGCGCTTGATTATGCGGGTTGAACGTTTATTGTCGGTTCAGAAAACCGGATCCAAGTAGGATGAACATTGCTCCTAGTGCACCATTGGCACAAGGGTTAACACAGTTTTATACATTATCGTTTTCTGCAAGATGGCATAGCTGCATCTGTGGTATAGCGCTACGATACAACATTCTCAGACTTTACGATTGAATTTGGTGACTACCTTAACTAAATTAGTCCAAGCATATGATGACAGATATTTGCAAGCAGTATGACAACACACTCACTAGGTCTGTCACCTCTGTACATTCTTTTAACTAAGGTAGCACAAGAAGACGATGACAGATTCTTGCAAAAAATATTACAACACATTCACTAGGTCTGTCATCTCTGTACATTCTTTTAACTAATGTAGCACAAGAAGAGGATGACAGATTCTTGCAAGAAATATTAGAACACATTCACTAGGTCTGTCATCTCTGTACATTCTTTTAACTAAGGTAGCACAAGAAGAGGATGACAGATTCTTGCAAAAAATATTACAACACATTCACTAGGTCTGTCATCTCTGTACATTCTTTTAACTAAGGTAGCACAAGAAGAGGATGACAGATTCTTGCAAAAAATATTACAACACATTCACTAGGTCTGTCATCTCTGTACATTCTTTTAACTAAGGTAGCACAAGAAGAGGATGACAGATTCTTGCAAGAAATATTAGAACACATTCACTAGGTCTGTCACCTCTGTACATTCTTTTAACTAAGGTAGCACAAGAAGAGGATGACAGATTCTTGCAAAAAATAATACAACACACTCACTAGGTCTGTCACCTCTGTACATTCTTTTAACTAAGGTAGCACAAGAAGAGGATGACAGATTCTTGCAAAAAATAATACAACACATTCACTAGGTCTGTCATCTCTGTACATTCTTTTAACTAAGGTAGCACAAGAAGAGGATGACAGATTCTTGCAAAAAATAATACAACACATTCACTAGGTCTGTCATCTCTGTACATTCTTTTAACTAAGGTAGCACAAGAAGAGGATGACAGATTCTTGCAAAAAATAATACAACACATTCACTAGGTCTGTCATCTCTGTACATTCTTTTAACTAAGGTAGCACAAGAAGAGGATGACAGATTCTTGCAAAAAATAATACAACACATTCACTAGGTCTGTCATCTCTGTACATTCTTTTAACTAAGGTAGCACAAGAAGAGGATGACAGATTCTTGCAAAAAATAATACAACACATTCACTAGGTCTGTCATCTCTGTACATTCTTTTAACTAAGGTAGCACAAGAAGAGGATGACAGATTCTTGCAAAAAATAATACAACACATTCACTAGGTCTGTCACCTCTGTACATTCTTTTAACTAAGGTAGCTCAAGAAGAGGATGGCAGATTCTTACAAGAAATATTACAACACATTCACTAGGTCTGTCACCTCTGTACATTCTTTTAACTAAGGTAGCTCAAGAAGAGGATGACAGATTCTTGCAAAAAATATTACAACACATTCACTAGGTCTGTCATCTCTGTACATTCTTTTAACTAAGGTAGCCCAAGAGGAGGATGGCAGATTCTTACAAGAAATATTACAACACATTCACTAGGTCTGTCATCTCTGTACATTCTTTTAACTAAGGTAGCCCAAGAGGAGGATGGCAGATTCTTACAAGAAATATTACAACACATTCACTATGTGTGTCATCTCTGTACATTCTTTTAACTAAGGTAGCTCAAGAAGAGGATGACAGATTCTTACAAGAAATATTACAACACATTCACTAGTTCTGTCATCTCTGTACATTCTTTAAGTAGCCAAAGTGGAGGATGACAGATTATTGTAAGGAATATTACAACACATTCACTAGATCTGTACTTTATTTTAACTATTGTAACCGAAGAGGAGGACGACGGATTCTTGCAAGGAATATAACAACACATTCACTAGGTCTGTCACCTCTTTACTTTCTTTAACTATTGTAGCCCAAGAAGGAGATGACAGATTCTTGCAAGGAATATGACAGCACATGCATTAGGCCTGCAACCTCTGTACTTTCTTTTTGTTTCCTCTTTCTGTGCTAAGATTTTTATTTAGGTAACTATGCTGAGATTTCAAATTCTTATGACTATTAACCAATTGCTTTGAAATTTTCAACACGTGCTACTAAGGTACCACGTAATTGCATACAAATTTTCATGCTTCTGTTATATATGTTTAGAAACTTTTTAAATTAACTTACTGTGAATATTGTGCGATATATAAGGTGCTTTATGTTTCAAATTATTTGATATTTTGCATTCAAATTTTTTCTGTGATTGCTTTGAAATATTATCAAGAGCCTGAAATTTGCTTTATTCATGTGTTTTATAGTTTAAAAGAAATAATGTTATTTTTATAAAACAATGCACAAACTTTCAGCTCTAGCGTATGGAAGCGAGAATGAGTTGTATTTATTTTACAATTTATTCACATTTTCATACCGCAAATGGGAAGCGATATTCGGGAAGATGTTGGCATTGTGAAATTATAATGTAACATACTGTAATGGTTTCTTGATAAATGTTTACATGTGAAATAACCAAAGAAATACACGGAGTTCTATTCTGAAATCATTTGTTGTTTATTTAGTTTCGAATTTTGTTCTCCTTCACCACATACTTGTATAGCTTGAATAAAACATGACTCTTGGATACATTTTGCCTGAATATGCTTCATTTCGCTCTCAGTTTTCCTGGCATGGATAGACTTGTTATTTTTGGCATTTAAGGACTTAAATTGTTGTCAAGCAGCTTTCAACGTACTTGAATAAAAGATTGGGTAACTCTAACAGTCTAACTCAGTGTAAAATTGAAATTGTGGCATGCCTTCACAACAAACTGTAAGTAAATTCTGAAATTTCAGTGTTTAAGAATCGCTTTACACCTATGACGTCAGTGTTCTTTTGAGCTATGCTCTTGGTAACAATTCAACGATATCTATATTGCGTTAGAGCCCGGTTAAGTTATAATTAAGCATCTACATTTCCCTTCTTTTGTTTTTTCACTATACACTATAATTAACACAATAGTATTTCTAAATCACTCATATACTTAAGAAAGGCGCTATTATATAAAACTTTGGTATATTTAAAGACATTGTATGAAGAAATCCAAAACATGACCTTTGCTTTTTGACCAATGGCATCTTAGTACTGTGTTTAGACCTGAAAGCAAATAAGGGAGAGTTACCAAAGTTGGCCATTGACTAGCTGATCCTTCCTAATAATTTGCTATGTTCTGGCAATTTAACCTTCAAGTACGCTCTGCTGGTAAGAACCGTTGTCAAGGACGAGTGAACCAATGGTCAGTCCGCTATAGCCATCGAAGCCAGAATAATTGTCATTATTGTGTTCTTTGCGTTTGCATTGTAATTGTTGTCCTACAAATCTGAAGCTTTATAGCGCACGAGTAAGAAATAAAGACAGGAGAAAAAGTCGACATACTTTATAAGTGGCTTTCATTAATTAATATCCAGATATCGCAAAACAACTGTTTAACTTTTTAATTTCTTTATTTCCGTCGTTTGAACTTTATAGTCATATCGCGACTACATACATTAGACAGATTTGTACATTATGAGAGATTTTACAAAACTGATAACAGCTTTACATGAACTTTCTTTGTAAAGTATTTCCATGCTGTTTGAAATGGAACGCTGTTGTCTTTGTTTTTGAAATTGTGGACACACTATGATGATGTGTTGAACGGTGAGGAAGTTTTGACATTGTCGAAAGCAGGAGTGCGTGATGAGACAGAAGACGAGAGTGAGGTAGGGTTGTATGCCCTATGCGTATTCTGGTGACAAAACCTTGGTCTTGACGCTTGAAATGTGAAGTAGGAAATTTGAAATTATAGTTGGTACACGGTGTATGAAGCTTACTATTTGGAGTAGAATGCTACTTGGTTTGCCTTTGATGTGTTTTGACTCATTTTATATAGATAAGGAAATCTTTATGTGGAGTTTTGATGTATCGGCGTTCTCTTTGCCAGCAAGTCCTGTATGTGATAGAATCCACCTGAGTGTGATTACTTTTCCAGTGCTGGCTGCTCTGGGTAGTTCTTAGTGTGCGTAGACGTTTGGAAGTTTTGAAGCGCATGCAAGAAGCTAATCAAGTCAGTGAATATGGTATACGGTGTCATTTGGTTTTGATCTATAATATACTGTGTTGCATACTTAATAGCGAAAAGTTCGCAAGAGAAGGTCGACAAGTGTAAGGTAGTCGATAAAGCACGGTGTGGCTAGGAAAAACCACAAAACATCCATCGTTGCCATCCAACCTGGACCCATTATGTAGATATGTTGTGTGCCAGGATGTGCCTCACGCACTTCTGAGAACGGTCAATTTCGTTTCTCTTATGATTGGTGACAATGAAATCAAAAGAAGGGCGTATTATTGTCCATGGCACAATATCATCTGGTTAGGAACGTGAAATCATTTCAGGTAGAAGTAGATTGAACTTGTTGAGGTAGTTAGAAACTCAGTGATAGAAGGAGCGTACAGATATGATTGAGATGAGCCATTATGATAATGGAACACGCACTGACGTATCTCATTTCTGGGCATTGCAGCAATTTTCGCAGCGTAAATCTCACTTAGAAGTATCCGGATGTAGCGAAGGTTCATTAGCTTCGACCTGCAGACTGCAGCTAGGGCTTGTATGAAAGACATCTAGAGCTATTCTTAGGGCTCAAGACTGTGCGGTATCAACAATTTTGAGAGCAGAGGAACTCGCCGACCTGGATGAATTAGAGCCTAATCTGTCGTGGAGCGGATAGTGGTTCGAGAAGTTTGAATTAGGATGTTGAAATCAGCTCTTTGCTGCTAAGGTTTTGAGAACATTAAGTCGTTGAGCTCATTCTGCTTTAAGGAACTTTAGATGTGTGGGCCAGGTTAATCATTTATCGAAATACAGTCCAATGATTCGCACTCAGGAGACAATAGAAATACTATGATTTCCTATTAAAAGATTACGATAAGAAAAATGGGCCTCGCTCTGTAAAATACACTGCATTGGCTTTTAAGAGGAGAACATTTCAGGTTAGGAGAAAGGTGTTCCGTGTAGTTTGAAGCAGTTCTTGACAGCTCGTATATCACTTCCTCTGAATAAAAAAAAATGCAATGGTGTTCCCAGTTACATCGTTATCCAGTAGAGTTCGGAGAATTTGATTACAATGACCCTATCATACGTCCTTTCTATCTATTTTGAGTGTTGGCCTAGCATCATTTATTTCCATAGCATTGAATTGGAAAAGTTTATCTCTGCGTGTTACCTTATCTGAGCCATGACGTATTAGGAAACTGATATAAAATTAATATCTTTATTGAACTTTTAGAATAATTAATAGAGGTTATGTTTTTAGATTTTCAGAATGACAAAAAGAAAATATGCAAGAAGTGGATAGAAGATGTGTCGCAGGTCGCTATTACAACATACATGCTGTGACTATGGACTGAATGCCTATGCCCTTCTGTATAGAGCCCCTAAAGCTACCATAAGGATATATGTTGACAGTAAAAACACATTCTCAATTTCAGTTAAGTCATTCGGAAGGCAAGTGTGGGATGGAAAGGTTCTGCTCACCAGTGTTCCTACTACTTGTTGTTGGTCATTCAACACATACATAGCAGGATTCCCACAACTACAACCACTTGATGTTGCGTTTTTACAACTCTTCAAGCGTATTTCAACCAAGCCCAGGACAAATGATTATGTAAAAACTTAGGAAAAACTATAACATAGTCTCATATATCTGGATTGTTTAACGAAGCCTATGGCCGATCAGCAACGGGACAGCGGACAGTGTCTTCCGTGCAGCAGGTGTTTGACTGTGAATAGAAATGTGTTTTGGGATAACTTTTCACCAGCAGATTGCTTGAATACTGGTGAGAATTTGATAGAGAAGCCTACTTCTACAAACAATATTAGTGAGAAATCTTCCTCAGAAAATAATTCAAGTAATGACGTCGCAAAGTGTAGGACGCCTATAAGGAAATTAAAGATTGTTGTAAATGAGGCTTCACCCTTCCCAATGTTGAGGTGAAGCTTACTATTCGACTAAGCGAAAAAGCATAGAATAGCACTGTAATCATGAGTAGTCCTTATAAGCAACAATTAGAACAGTTGAAGGGCCACATAAAGAAACCGAAACATGCTAAGCCAGCTTTATTTCCCAAAGAAGAGATGATGTTGCTAATTCATGCTTGTTCTGTTTTGTGCAGCATTCAGTGTATGGACTGTAGATTATGAGTTCACTCACGGATGTAAACCCCACCATAAAGAAGTATTTCTGTTCAGAAACCGTTTTACTAAAAAAATGGTTGATTTAAAGTGTGTTTAAAATATTACATTTATTATTTATATCTTAGATATAGTTTTCTTTTTTGTATGGTACAACTTAAGCAATCGCGGTCCAAATTAAGCATCGGGATTCCTGATTCGCACCATTTCCATAATTGTGAGTGTTAACTTCTATGCCTGTGGGGTACATATTGCGGCATTTGGTGTGGTAAAACATTTATAACATGTGGTTGGCATCATTATATGGCTATATGTTAGAACCAGCAACACAGACCGGTAATGACGTAATAAGAGTGGGGGTAAAGCCGATTATCAGTAGTAGCGTCTGACGCTAAGTCTGTCTCTTGAAATGCATTGAACAGAGCAGTTGTAGAACAGGAGACGCTCCGTCAACAGCAGAAGGTAACATGTATTCTCTTTTATTGCAGTAGATATTGTACATCCAAATTTATACCATGTAGTTATTTGAAGTAGTTTGATCCTTCTTTCCTTCCCCACAATGATTTAGGCATATTTTAGGAATTTTCAGGTGTATTTAGGTAATTTGTTGAGCTCGCCCCGTCGGACCTCGTGTAGCTTGTGATGTCTTTAAACTCCGGTACCGCGCTCTATCCCCCCCCCCCCGTGAGTTATGAAAATGTAGAGGTTACGACAATATTTATTCAAAACTTAGTAGCAAATGATGAAAGTTTGTAGGTTTTTGTAAAGTATATTTTGTTTCAGATGAATTCATAAGAAGTACGTTGGTGTAACAAGGTATAAAAGCGGTCCAATATAATCTTATGGTAATTTTCCAGTAGTTTTATAATGAAAAATTCAATGCCACCGCTGGGATGGGAACGACCGGTGTTCACATTACCATGCCAACTCTCTACCAGAGTTGTCATTCGAACGAGTTTTGGTCCCTATCTTGTAACATTCATACATTCGAACACAATGAGCTCGAATGAGCTCCTGCTTACGGGCGGGCTAGATGTACTGGATTCCGAGCGGTGTCTCTCTCTATCAGGCCATTCCGTATGGTACACCGAACAGGTACATATGTGTCTCATTTACTGTTCGAACGCCCAAAGTGACCAAATTCAAGGAGAAGGGTCAGCTGTTTGCTTCACAAGCGTTGTTTCCTTCCTTATACGTACAGGAAGTTTGCGTGATAATGGAATTGAATTATACAAGTGAAATGCAAGCGCAATGTGTGCACTAACAATGAATTACTAACAATAATAAGCTTTGTTAACTGTTTTACATTTAGTTTATGTTTCTGCTATTGTGTGTGTGGATTATAAGGTATATTCTTCCTTTGAAGCCGTGACAACATTTCAGCTTTCCCACAATTTGTTGTATTGGGGATTTTTTTTAAGCATAGAGTGATAGCTTACATTGTCCATTACTATCACACACCCTTCCAGTCTCTGAAGGAGATCGGAAAACCGTTCCCTAAACATTACATTACTCATCTCTTTATGATAATCACCACAACTTTTACTGAAACATCAAATCTGCCTCTTCTATGAAACCATATTTGGTCTACCTGGCATGGCAGATTATTAGATATGATTCTTTACCTAATCGACTCTCTAGACTGCCGTTTCATTTAGCATCCTACTAGGTAAAACGTTTAGCATGGTTTTGGTTTACCCGAGTTTCGTTAGTGTAAATAATAGGACGAGGGTGTTCTTCTGGACTTTAAAGAATTGTTATTATTTCATTTGTTGCTTTATAATATAATGTGTAATGTTTATTTAATCAAATGTTTATACAGATGAGTGAGCTGTTTTTTTTCTTTCTTGTCACAGAAATTCCAAATGAAATTGCATATGGAAATTTGTTTTGGAAGACATTTTCATACATATTTTGCTTAGGTGTAATAAAACAAAACATAAAAATGGAATTTGTGTATCATAATGAAGTAAAAGAAATATTGACCATAACAGTGGGGAAACAAAGGCGAAAACGCAGTAACATGGCATAGGCTATTGTCTTTCCTTTGCCTTAATGTACTGAAGCAATATGCCTGACCACAACACCACTATGATGTGAATTCTCGAAGACTAATGGGTAAACACCCAATGGTTCCCATTTCCCACGAGAGGACATGTGAACCAGAATCTCCACCATAGTTCGGTATATTCGTTGCGGCTTTTCAAACGAGTAGGGCTAGAAGAAATTAGCAAATCTCATTAGTCATTATGTACCATGAAATGAACGAGCAAAACGCTCTACTCTCTACCACTGAGCTACGATGGCTGATGGCTCCTAGCTCACGTCATCTGATTCACGTATTCCAGCGTAGTTTCATGGTGATCTCAGTCATTCGAGATGTGTGTCACAGTCCTGAAGACCTTATAATTACCGGGCTTCTAATGGTCCAGGACTCGCTGCGCTTTGGAATGTAAATAAATGCTATAAAATGTAAGCAGACATTGACAAGGCTCTTTTACTGTGCTTTGGCGCACCTGAGATTGTACTTATAAGTATGGCACTAGCAAGCGTACACACACATATCAGAGGTATTTGCAGTTTTTTAAACGAAATGAAAGTAATGGATGTATTTAATAAACTACTAAGCCATATTGGAATTACAAGTCCAAGGAATGGAAAATGATTCAAACATATATCTTATTATGAATACATTGTATAATAATTAGCAATTAATATTGTTATAAAATAACATATTTACAATAGTATTTGTGAAAAGTGCCTGTATTGTGAAAAATTAATTAAAATTGTATTCATCATAAAGGAGAAAGAAATAAAAAACGAATAACGTCAGAAGGGAAATACGTTATAAAAAAGGACAAACAAATTGCATTTGCAATACTTTAAACATAGTAGGTATGACATAAAAAGGTCAACAAAGGAGAAATTCGTAATTGAAATGTGTTAAAATGAATTTGAATTGTTAACATTTTATTTATGTTAATGTGTGATTTATTTAACTTATAGAGCTTGCAGATAAATAGTAATTTATCTCGTTATGCTTAGCAACCGAGCTAGAATACGTAAACAACATTCAACTCTTTTTTTCGCAAAGAAGACGCTTTAAGCAACGATCAATTCAAATGTTTATGTGCAAGGCAAATAATTGCATTACATCGTATGCAGAGGTGAACAATAATTAATTGTTGAACCAATATAAAGAATCAAGAAGCAGAATTATAAAATTGTAAGTAAAACTAAATTTAAAAAGTTACTATTGTTCTATATTTTATCATTACCACTGCCCATGAAAAAATAAATCACTTTTAAGTGAAAATTATTATTTATATTATTATTTAAATGTATTAGCTTAAAACACGTAAAGAAACCCTGGATAAAAGTAGATTGCTATTAACTGAGCTATATGTATTTTAAATCATTTAAAATACACTGGACAAACCAAGTAATCTAAAATAAAATTTTAACAAGATTCTAAAGCGCAACACGCGCTGTAGAATTCCAACAACAACAAAGTGGAGTGAACTTTCCGCAAGAATCATTTGTGCCTAACCAGGCAGACACGATACTACCAACTAATTTTGTCAGAGCAGTACATTCAAATCGGGCAATTACAATTTATAGCATCTGTGACTACCAGATCATCAGAAAGCTACAGAATCAACCCACTTCCAAAGCAGAAATCCCGTTTAGTACTAGAATAAAACAAAGAAGAAACAACTATTAACAGAACTTATTTTCATAGCAAAAGCTTATTTTTGCTCTTAACATCCTGTTGAACTTACTTCCTTCTCTTTATTTCCTGCTGAGGTAACTAGTCGCTAGAAATAGTTTAACTACATTTTGCTGTAGTTGCACACGAGCGTATTATTATAAGAGGCTAGGACAAGAGCTATCTTTTGAAAAATAGTTCGTTGTGTGCTGGCCGTGATTTTTCATGACGTCACGAGGAAAAACATGACAAAGCAACATCAACAACAAAAGCAAACAATTCAATACGGTTCAGAAGTACATTCCTTAAATATTAAGGATTCAGACGAGCAACAGGAAATACATTGTTAATTACTAGGGCTAAAGTTAGAGGAAATAAATAAGTTATTTCACACATTCATATTTTAATGACTTATAAATTTTTTCTTATTAAGTTTTTTTGTGTTATAAACATGTACAAAATTAAATCATAATGAAGAGAACTTCACAAGCTCTTAACAGAAAATTTAAGAAATACATTTTATTTGATTTATATTAAATAAACTATATTTGAACAAAATTATTAGAAATGTTTCCGAAAATATAAGCAATGCAAAAAATTTTAATGTAAAGGATATTTAACAATGAAGAGAATTCGTTCATATTTCATTCTTGAAAGCCGTTGAACTTGAACGTCATAAAGATAGGTACGAGTACCCATTCGATTTTTCTTTTTTACTTTCTCTATTACCTAAGTAATGACAAGGAAAACTGTTATATTCCATACAAAAATTTGATATCGAGATCTCACCAAATATACACATTTTAGGATCCCTGAACTTTCCCGTCCCCCCAGAAAGGATTTTTAGAAAAATGAAAAGTAAGTTAAATACCAAGTCCGTACTCCTCCAACGATGCTACGACGATTTTCACGAAAATGCTCTTTTCCCATGCTATCCATTATGTGCAACTATTTTAATTATTTCTGTTTTTATTTTTCTCCAAAAGGCAATAATAGTTTGATTTAAAGTTTAACATACTGATATGACAGATAAAATGTTGAATTTTCTTGCAATATCCTTTAAAATTATCTTTATTTATCGAATTTCACATAATTTTGTAAAAGAAATTCTTAAAAGATACACCAAAACTTACTACAGAAAAAACGCGGAGTTCATTAGAATACGCAATTTGTGTCAAGTTTCATATTCTCTACTATATACTTACAGTAAGTAGAAGAACCACTGCATTTCACCTCAAAAATTGGATACCCAGAATTCACCAAAATACATGTGTTCACGCCACCTTAATCCCCCCAAAGCAGCTTTACAAAAAGTTCCTATATGTATATGTGAACAGTATAAAACACAAACTAAATATACTAAACTTATTTAGGTTTAGTTCAACTGTGAGGTTGTAACACACCAAAGGGCCTAAGACTTGAAAGGAAGAAGACATTTTGTTTCTACATCTTCCAAAGATGCGACACGAATATTTTCAAGAAAATCCCCCACCCCAAACTACCCTTTACATGGAAATGCTCTGAAATTTACGATTTTCTCAAAAATGGCTTTAATCTATTTTATTAAAACACATGTTTCGTATATTACATTAAAAATTACCTATATATGTATTGAATTTCTAAAAATAGCCTGTGAAGTCCTTTTCATTCCGAAGAGTTTTGTATAATTTTGTGTAACTCGTAAAGCATAAGAGATTGACAAAAACGTACTACACAAAAATGTAGATCTCTTTAAAAAACGCGATTTATTTAAAGTAATTTTTCTGTGGCGTTAGCCATTTCCGAGATCAACGTTGTTATTGTTTTGAATTTCTAACACTAAGTTTCTAAGTTTTGCCGCTATTCAGTTGTTTCTTTCGAAGTCATGGAAAGAGTACGTAATTTCAAGTCCAGCATATAGCTTTTAACATTTAAACATCCGACTGTCGAATCGGTTTCCTCTAACCTCCTTCTACCTTCAACAAAATGTGTAATGTAACTAGCCAAGGTCAAATTACTATTAAACTAAAACCGGTAAATTACTGCATCATTCATTAGTTAGTAGGAACACTTAAAACTAAACTACTCATCGTTGCTGCATTTAGGTGTTTAAACATTTAATCTTCGACCACTTGGGTAACATGAATGCCGTAGCAACAGTAAAATAACTTAATGTTGAAGACCATATAGTATACGGATGAATTTCCAAACTTTTCCACGATTCTTCTATGAGAATCTTAATGATGAGGCGATAATTATTACTTTATATAACTAGGCTATTACACCAAGAAATTCCTGAAAATCGACTTTCCTGCAAACACTGCCGTCGTAGAAACAGTAGTAAACGCTCAACAGATATACAGCACAACCTTTTTTGCCGAATATTTATGAACAATTAACCAGAAAATTAAACATTCTTATCATACAATAGCCAATGCTAAACACTAAGAGTTAAAGATACTTCCTCGTATTTAATGGTTTAAATATAATCATTTACCATTTATGTTACGTAAAAATATTTTCAAGAATTAGGCGAAAGAGAATGTCTAGTTTAATAGTTTGAGCACGCCTGTATTCCTGCAAAGGTTTATCTAACTTAACATAAATAGAAAACTAAGCTTGTAAGAATAGTTTGTGGAATATATTAAAAAGAATATGTGTTACACTCACATGACCTTCTCTACTCTCATACAACTATTTTTACAAATGCTTATTCTCCATCTACTTCAATTTCAGAAACTATCTCATTGCTAATTTTCTTGTAAGTGCAAGGGGAATATTAAAGGACTTTAAGCGATAGTCAAATGTTTTAAAAACTGGTTGCTATGAGGAGCATTCCATTCTCTTTGCACGTCCAGGACATAAGGAAAACGAATAACGAATTCCCATTTGAGAAAAAGTATTGGAAAGTTCAAACAAATAACAACTAATATCTTGGAAATGCTTCACTAGAGAGAAAAAAATGTATATGACATAAATTGTGTGTTTTAACGAGATCTATATTTTCTATGTAGTAAAGTTTTGCCTATCTCTTGCGGTGTGCCAGTTATGTGAAAGTCATTCAGAATGAAGTGGACTTTTGGGGTTATTCCCAGAAAATTCAAGATACACATTTCATTTGCTATGAAAACATCTTAAACCTTTGATATTTTAATCAAAATCGTTAGAGCCAAAATGACTCTCGAAAATATTTTCGAAAAATGTTCCATGTAAAGGATAGTCTGGAGTGGGGGGGGGGGTTTCTTGAAAATCTACGTGTCGCATCCTTGAAAGGCTGTAAACTCAAGTACCGAGTTTGGTATTTATCCGAATTTTCATTTTTGAGTTAGCTTCACAGACTGGCTGACTGACAGACAGGCAGATACACACGGACATGCTTCCAAAAATGCTTTATTTGGAACACCACAAAACACGTATTTCCGGTGAAATTTCGATATCAAATTTTTGGGTGGAGTGCAATACTTCCTCTACTTACTGTACGTAGTAGAGAAAGTAATAAACAATGGTAGGTATAGCAAATCATGTGAATGGAACACATCAGATTTTTTCATGTCTGTGAGTCGCTATTCCTCCGCCTCTTCTTGCTTTTCTTTCGTATTCTCATGCAAAGAGAACGGAATCTAAAGTCATAACATGGCGACCGGCTTTTAAAAGAGTTAACTGTGACTTGAGCCTACTGTATTCCTCTTCTACCGATAATACCGTTTCTGCAAATGTTGATTCGATTAACTTGAAGCAGATAGAAGAATAAGCTTTTATAAGGATAGCTTGTAGAACAGTTGGTATCGAAAATTATATAAATGCAACACATCAGTGCAATAAGTGCATGTAATAAATGTGTGCGCCAAGTAAATGTAATAAGTGTATGAAATGAGTATGCAGTAAGGTAAATAGAGTGACTGGACCACACGGTCATTACTCTTAAGAAATATCTTTGCTTTTGTGAATCAAGCCATGCTATCTAATCGTGGTTTCCCTTCTTAATTATGATCAATCTTTATGACCAGGAAGCAACTGACTTTATGTTATCTTATTTGTAAACCAAAAGCTAACTAGTGGAACCAATTTGCAAATTGAGCTTTGCACAATACCCCTAATTTTGATAAGCAGTACAAAGTTTCTGTACTCGCGGTAGGAATAAGTTTTTTGGATAATCTCCAGGGGAACGTAACGCCCTCCGCCCAAGCTTCAACCGTAATATTTTCTGTAATCGAGTCAGGCCAGCACCAGAACACATGTTTGGAATTAAACACTGCATCTTCGTACATATTGCTGGAGGCCTTCATTTTAAAGGGATTAACTCCTTTGTTTACCTTTCCCGAAAGAAAATTTTCATTGCATTAGATTACTTTCGTAGCGTTAGCTGTTTAGGAAATATTCGATGTAGCAAGTTTAGATTTTCTTAACGTCAACCAGTGTTTTTGCTCCCTCTATCTATCGTAGCTAAGCAACGGTTCCTACCTCAAAATAATTAATGGTAACTGTTCTACGTCTATCAGTGTTACATAACATATGTGGAATCGTGTAATTTAGGGATTTTACACAGGATGGATAAGTTTTAAGTTTATTACTGAAATACAAATGACAATTTGAGGAAATATAGGTCACGTTCCTTTCTTGAGGAGAGGCAAGGGATGAAAACCACCGCACGTGTTCGAGAGAAGGGACATGAGATAGGTATCGGATGCCCACTTGAAAAAATGTGTACATACGTTCGTTTCGTCGACCTCAATTTCAAAGGAAGATTCCCTCCCCCTTATGTAACGGGGTCACGTGGACAGGGTGAGTAGAACAATAAGGTAACCTTTAGGGGTCACGCTGGGCGTGTTGTGGTCCTTTCCGTAACTCAGACCTCCAGGAGACTTATAATTATTGCTTTTGTCTGCGCACTGGAAGATGTCACGTCCTGACCAAGAGTACAGTTTCCAAAACTTCCTTTTCTACAGTTGGCCGCAGCTTCAGGCTCATCCGTCTCAAGATGGGTTGCTTCTGAAATATCGTGACGACAGCTAAGAATTTACTGAGGCCGTAGCTTCTCCAGATGTGGTTTCCGACATTCCCATGCTTCCTTTTTTTCCAGCAACTAAAAGGTACATTTAAAAACAGAACATTAAAGGATGTTCATGGTAATTAATTTCTCAAAAGTGTTACACCTTCATGTTTATACTTGTTACTACGATGAAATACTTCGTTATTTTATAATGACTGAAGCTCCGACTGTGCTCGTGGTTCTTACTTTTACACCTATTAATCGGACGATATATGAATTAAATAATTGCAATAATACTCAAACGAATCCGAAGTCTATAAAATTTGAGGACTAGCCGACATTCGCCTTCTGAGCATAAGGGGAACCGCAGAAAAATTCTTATTCAGGAAACTCACAATAACTCAGATTCTAACTCTTGAATTAGTAGCAAATACCCTACCCCCACTACATAGAAGTGCGAATTGCTCGCTTATTTCGTTAAATGCGAAGACCTTGTCTAGTCTTACCTTCCCTTTTCTCTGTCCCCTCACTGTATCCCTCAGTCTCTTTCCCAATATCCTAAGTATCCCTCACTTTCCCTATCTATTCCTCTCTTCTTCTTCCCATGTTTCTCTTTTTACTCTCCACTTCAATTGCCCTCCGCTCTTTCTCTCCTCTTTGTGAAACTTGAATGTAATGCCATGTTTTAAAAACCAACAAAGAAACTGCTTCTTTAGTTTTGTTAATAAAATCTGAAGTCCTGCTAAAGGGTGCAAGATTGTGCCTCTTTCTTATTTGATTGATTTGCTTGTGAAGCGAAGGGATTCGGCACCGATCCAGGAATGAGAATATTGTACCGACGCCCCACCGGGTGGCGCCCTCGGGAGGGAGAGATGAGGTGCAGGGGGACCCGGGCGGTCAAGCGCAAGAGTGACGGCACAGCAATGAAGCATTCGTTCCCTAATTGGTCCCTATATGGTTTCCAGATTGAGATGTCCCGGCAGTCGGACAGACAGACCGGGGACTCTGCCCTACATAGGCCCCAATGCCCAAGGGACGGTCCTTATACCCCGGAAATCAGCCGAAGGTCGGGGGACGAAGAAAGCTCACAGAGGGCATCCTTTTACCTGTCACGCTGCACCGAAACACCATCGCCGACACTTCCAACCCTGAAACAGACTAAACGGAGTGAAGGACAAATGATTAATGGAACGAAATGAAGCGTTAGAAAATTCGGGGGATGAAAGAATCCACTTCAGCATCCGCCGAACGATCCAAGAAAATTCCCGTAAAACTCATGGTCAGAGCAGGCGGTCGCCGAGGATCGAAGCCGGGAACTCCGGCCTCCCGGGCTCGTTCCTTATACTTGTTATGCGATCAAAACTACTGTTTATCGCGATAACGAACATGTGCTATTATTTCTTAAATATTCGATCCATCGAAACGCTGTGATAAAAGCTTGTTAGCACTTATCAGCTTTTGTTATGTATTTTTACTTTTTCTACTACGTATAGTAAGTAGGGGAAGTATTGCATTCCACCCAAAAAATTGATACCCAGATTTCACAGGAAATACATGTTTTGAGACTCCCTGAATCCAAAAAAAGCAGTTTTAGAAACAGTCCGTGTGTGTGTCTGTCTGTGAACAGCATAACTCAGAAACGAACAGTCGGATAAACACCAAACTTGGTATGTAGGTTCAGTATCTTCCAGAGATGCGACACGAAAGTTTTAAAGAAAATACCCCACCCCAGATTACCCTTTACATGGAACATTTTTCGAAAATTGTAATTTTCTCAAAAACAGTTGTAACGATTTTGATTAAAATATCATACATTTAAGATATTTTCATGAAAAATAAAATGTATATCTTGAATTTTCTGGAAATGTCTCCAAACGTGTTCTTCATTGTGAACCACTTTTGCATAACTGGTAAACCATAACAGATATACAAAATTTTACTACACAAACAATGTATATCGCGCTAAAATAGACAATTTATGTCATATACATATATTTTTTTTTGAGTGAACCATTTTCGAGATATTGCTTGTTACTCCCTTAAATTTTCCAATACTTAAACTTTTTGTCAAATGGAGATTCGTTATTCCTTTTTTTTGTCCTGGTAATGCAAAGAGAATGGAATGCGCCACATAGCAACCAGCTCTTAAAATATTTGACTATTGCTTAAAGCATCTATTCCCCTTGCATCTACAAGAAAATTAACAATAAGATTAACATCTCAATTAACATGAAGCGTATGGAGAATAAGCGTTTGTAAAAATTGTTTGTACAAGAGTAGAGAAAGTCATGTGAGTGTAACACATCAGATTTTTAAGTTAATAATATGTGCGATACGAGTGATTCGGATTTTGTTTTATTTTGCGGCCCAAGAACCCTCTCCCTCGAGGGAAGGTAGTTAAGATAGTATATAGCCTACTTTACCAGTGGGACCTAATATATTATATACCAAGTTTCACAGCAATTTATTTTTGCGGGAAAGCGAAATTCACGCGGATACACACATACACACAAACACCGCAATTTTGTTACGCGTAACACGGTATTTGCACAGCCTACCGTATGGAAACGGCACAGAAAATAAAAACAATCAGAAAGCAACTAAGTCAAATTCTAGCTGAACTACGCTCCAAATGTTTTCCTTATATGTCAGCTGTTTCAGGAAGCAGAATTCTATGAAATTGAAGAACACGAACTAAGATTTATTTGTGCCGCGCCTTAAAGTCAAGAGATTTAACCTGACCGGAGAAAGGTTTTGCGCTCCTTCACCTCAGAACAACATTTCAATAGGAACAATACGTTATGACAAAGATCCTTCTCTTCGACAGCTGTAGAAAGTGTATTTAATTAACCAACAATCATTTCCCTTAGTCATTGATCCTAGACTATCCTGCCGCACAAAGGTACCATTATGATATGCTATTGGTACATGAGGAGAATGTGCCAGAGTAGTACTGTATTCAAGCACAGTATAAAATAAAAGCTTCTATTCTTCTACTGATATGATCTACATGGGTGTAAAAATGTGGGTTTATCAGTCTAAGTCCCCCCTACCCAAAAGAAATTGTACCTTAAGTATAACATAGCATTTGTAAGCAAAATGCAGCCTTTTGATGACTCATAAAATGCTGTTTACAGCCAGTAGTATGGAGCAATACATATGTTTCTTACTCCATGGGCAGCAATAATTAATGATGTTAGCTTTACTTGGATGATTTTTTTCCACCTTCTCTAGCACGTACCTATAGTAAGTAACAGGAAGCATTCTTTTCCAGTCAAACATTCGATATACAGATCTCATCAAGATTACAAGTTTTGCGACTCCCTGTCTCCTCCATCAAAACCATTTGTAGAAGAAAGTCCGTGTGTACATGCATTTTTCCATCCGGCTGTCTGTCCGTCCGTGTGTATGTCCGTGAAAAGTGTAACTAAAAACTTAAATGCCAGTTACCAAAGTTGGTAATTATATGTTCAATATCTTCCAAGATTGCGATATGAACATTTTCAGAAAAATACGCTCACCCCAAGCCTTTACTTGGAAAAAGGTTTTGTTATTTTCCGTGCTTAAATGTTTTAAAATAGGTATTGAGAAATTCAAACCAATGCTAATTTCACAAAACGTTATGTCAAATAAATTGGTCTTTTAAGGAGATCTACATCTTCTATGTGGTTTGTTACGAGACTCCGCTCGATACTAGCATGGACGTGGTTGCTAGTATTATCACAACCTCGGAAGTAGTACGCCAAACTCCTGGTATGCTGGAACGTGTAAGACAGTTGATGGTACATCATTGTACACACTACCGTGACCACGGTGACCAAAATTTTGAACAATACCTGTAAGGGAACAATTCGGCATTTGTTACTAATTGTACTGTGCATTGATAGATCAGATTGAACACATTGTGATAAACGTGTACGTGTGTTTTCTCGAAACAGATTTACATCACTCTGTGTTGTGTGTTGTACGTTTTCGTTCTTGCATACTTTACAGGTTTCTTTGCTGTTGTAAATGTATTTTCACAGAAACAAGGGTGATTAAGGTAACACACCGAATAAATCATAATTACATTATTACTCCGTAACGAGCCGTCAAAGACCAGGGATGCCTTATAGCAAAATACTCAGAAGGCATCCCGGAAAAACCTCTGAGAGCTTGTCGGTGAGGTTATGGTTTATCCTGTATATTAATTACTTTAAATTGAGATGGGCAGATGAAAATGATCTAAAAATAAATAGGAAGCAGACCGTTTAAATGACCTTCCGGCAAGGAGGAAAGAGGAAAAACGCAGAAGCAGTCACACTGAGAGTAGAACACTAACAATGATTAACACCTACAAATACTTAGGAGTAACCCTGCAAACAACTGGAATCACTTTCAGGGTATATGCAAAAGAGAAGGCTATAACTCCATAAACGTCATAAACGACAGAGATCATATACAGCAAACCTCCCTAGCGGTGGCAATGAAACCCTTCAGAGCATAATTGTCCCAATTCTGACATATGACATACATAAAATAAGACAAAACCTAAAAAAGGACCTAAAAGAATAGGAGAAAGTGAAGCCTGCTTTCCTCAAGCGAGTAATTGGAGTGTCGAAATACACCCCATACAGATGTGTACATTTTGACGAGATATCCTTTTCTGTTGTAACAAGCGCCATGACAGACAAGACCAAATCAAAACATGAGAAGCGTTATAACGAGGCCGGCCGTGCATGGTTTCCATCATAAAGTATGCTACAAAAAATTTGTCATGCAGTGACGGATGTGTTTTCAAATTCTGTAAACTAAAACGAGATAAACACCACATGACATACTGTAACAAAATTCCACAAAATAGTCACAGAACTTAGTGCTGAAAACTAGAGTTATGTTCTTTCTGCACACTTGTGCACACTTCAGGTATTATTATTATTATTGTTGTTGTTGTTGTTATTAATTACTTTAAATTCATTTATCAAATGCTTTAAAAGTCATATGTCATGGGGATAGTACTCTCCAGGGAGATCATAAAAGGTTAAAATATATATAATAGCTTTTGTTTCGTCGTTTTAACATTATTGTTCCAAACATCACACATCTTATACATAACAAGTTCAACTAGAATACTCTAGATCTGCAGCATATAGATATAGTATATAGTATTTATATATTATTGTAGTATTTAGTTTAGCATAAGGAGAATCTGGTTTTACAATTTTTCAGCATTATATATCGGATAACTCAGAAATTAGACATTTTTCACCGGCGGTATTCGAGCAGTTTTGAAATACATGAATTACTTAAGTGTAATTAAATTATATTTCAAACATTTGTTTCATCGTACTACCATTTCAAAGTTACACACTTTTTCCCCTGAAGGGAAATGTCATGAAACATACAGATGGGCATTTGTCTCTGTAATTACTTTCGGTTAATCATAATCTATTTTTTAAATTTATTTCATAATTCCGACGTAATTAATTTCAGAACCTTCACATTTTTAACCATGGCAGCAATCGAACCAAATGCCATACAGCGTCGGAAGGGTGAATCTTCACCAGATTGCTTGCTCTACATCGAAATTATACATAATTTATTGTATTTTGACAAAAATATTCCAACAAAATTTCGAAACTCACTTCTCACGGTCACAGCATCAAATGGATCAAATTATAATTACATATTGTAACAAATGATAAGACACTTACTACTAAACACACTTTACTTGTCACTTAGGTGCTCAGCGTGACACAAACTTTACAGTTGAGATACTTATGGCACACACTCAGAACAGAGCACAATTGATCCGTCGAATCAAATCACAACTGAACCACAGAGTCACAACTCACAACTTAACTGCACTCGGCACTGTTCAATCTCTTTGATTTCTGACGACACTAACTTCGTAACTCCTGAATTGAATGTCCTGGGCAAAAGCAGTCCCTTATATAGGCCTTTCATACAAAGTGGAATGTCCTAAAAGGAGAGCTACTAGAACCCATGGAAAGAATTGTTCTATAGCAGTAAAAACTGCGAGGAAAAGGCACATAATAGGTTTTGCGTGGCTATTGTTCTGACAGGCCGGCTACTGGGCGGGCACTGGCTTACAGGCGGCGCGCAGCGTACGGTCACAATATTATATTCCTCATAATATTTTAAATATATTTCACACGTGACATAACAGGGAATTAAGGAGGAATTAATGCTGATATCTAGAACTCCCATGGCGAGATTAATGAAGGATTAATGCGGATATTCTGTGCTCATAATGCTCTTCCCTAATGGTTAGTTATATAACAAGATGAACAAACGAATATCCAAAGAGCAATATGCGAATTATGTAAAACCTGGAATCCGGAGGTCTCTGTAAAAAAAAATCTATGGGTTACATTCACATGACTTTCTCTAACCTCTATCGTTTATTATTCTTACTAAAGCTTATTTTTCTGTCTACTCATTTTAATCCAAACAAACCTTTGCAGAAATAGCTACATTACACATGTCGTCGTAGATACAAAGGGAGCAAAGGGAATAGATACCAATGTTTAAGAACTGGACGCTATACGCTGACCTTAAAATTCCATACTGTTCTCATGCAATCGAGAGAAACAACTGAATGCTGTAAGGACTTTAAGAGAATGACCAAGAAATGAGCAATTCGAACCGTTAATAACGGATATCTCAGAAATGACTTATGCACAAAAAGAATTATTTTAAATAAATTATGTATTTTAAAGAAATATACATTTTCGCGTAGTACGTTTTCGTCTATCGCTTAACGTTTACTAATTGGACATCAAGTGGACTAAGAAGACTTTGCAGCCTATTCCCAGAAAATTCAAGATATACATTTCATTTGTAATGTAAATATCTTTAATATATATTAGTTTAATCTAAATCGTTTCAGGCATTTTTTAAAAAATAAAAAAGTTCGAAAAACCTTCCATGTAAAAGGTGGTCTGGTGTGAGGAGATCTTGAAAATCTTCGTGTCGCATCTTTTGAAGGTAGTGAACCTAAATAGCAAGTTTGGTATTTGTCCGGCTTTTCGTTTTTAAGTTATACTGTTCACACACACCTCACACACGCGCTCGCGTGGAAGTTTTTTTAAAAATTCTCTTTTTTGATTCAGGTGTCTCAAAACATGTATTTGCGGCGAAATATTCATTTAGAATTCTTAGATGGAGTACAATACTTCCCCATTTACCCTACGTTGTAGAGAAAGCAAAAATACTAAAGTAATAGCATGAAGGGGAAGTATTCTATAAGAGCCAAGACACTAATTGACAATCTGTAGAACAGACAATCTACCTTTAGTTATCTTGGATGTTATTTATGTTCTTATGACGATGAAGAAACTTCATTATGAATTGCAATATTCGTGTAGAATAATTAGAGGCGAACATTGAGAGACAAAGTAAGAGAAGTGATGTAAAGGAAATGTTATAAAACAGTGACTGCACCAACATTGATTTATAAAACTGAATCACGGGCGAATAAAGGAAACTATTGCAACAAAATACAAGAATTAAAAGTCTTTGAAACGAGACTTTTAAGTCCAGTTAAAGGGTGCTCTCTAAACAGAAAAAGTTACGACATGAGATAAGAACTAGGCAAGCTCTATTAGAGGCAACATTTTACAAAACAGGGAGAATTGTTAAAAACATGTAATGAGAATGGGAGAAAACAGATAACTGTAACTTGCTTACAACCACCTCCAAAAAGAAGAGATTTCGTTGGCCTATGAAAAGAAGGTCTTTATTTTTAGGCCGAAGCAGGGGAACTGTGTCGTCTATGGAAACTATTAGAAAATCCGCTGTAAAGGACACAAAGCTAATTCCATTCTACTGTTCAGGTCCTCGTATCGCAAATTTGATCAAGAAATGAAGGAAGAAAGCCTGTATAGCAGTTTTCCTAGATATTGTAGACATTTTGGTTAGTTTAGCCCAAAGGTCTGGAGCTTAAGCTACTAAGAGGTCTAACAAAGCAATATTCTCAAATATGTACTCATATTGTA
The DNA here is from genome assembly GCA_030765065.1 of Deroplatys truncata. Classification (NCBI taxonomy): domain Eukaryota; kingdom Metazoa; phylum Arthropoda; class Insecta; order Mantodea; family Mantidae; genus Deroplatys; species Deroplatys truncata. Next base: position 17,766,389 of record CM060980.1, on the reverse strand, counting down.
CTAACTTTGACAAAAGTAAATGGTGAACTCCAACGCGACCTGCGCGAAGGGTCATCTAATTCTCAGACGTTCTTGCATAGATGATATGAGAATGAAATTTGTCATATGCTTCCCTTACTGTGCAAGGCGGCAGCCATCAGCTCACCTCGCTTTTGAAAAGAAATATTTCAGCAATCATTGTAAACTAACGGGCAAATATTGCAAATTCAGCTTCAGTACACCTGTAGAAAGTATGTGGTTATTGTGTTTCGATTAAGTAGTGGATTAAGCAAACACAATTCCTGTGTTCGATGCTTTGCTTAAAAACGCAAGCTTAATTACCAAGGCGTTGTTCCTATGCCTAGAGTAGCTTAACTCTTAAAGCGCGTCACTGCTGATCAACAGTGTTGGCGAAATCTGAATCTAATCCCATGTAATGTATAGATTTTCCTTTGTTTTTATAGCGGACATAATCATTTATATAACCTGTGCCAATTAATATAAAATTACACAAATTAATGGAACCTCTTTCTGACAAAGCTGAGCGGTAAATTACATGGCTATTTTTATTTCGCATGCCGTTGTAATTTTGCCCGCTGTCTCACAAACTTGCAGTACGATTGGAATGTTGTAACTGAATGCTTTATAAAATATTAATTTCAATTGCTACAAACAAAGCGGGGAATACACCACCTCAACTGTCAATCATTCCTCCCGAAATTAACATTTTGCTTTAAATACCCACATTCGAAGGCATCTCTCTGTAAATCTCGAAGACCATTACCAGTTAAAGAATTTACTTCATTCATGCACTGCTAATGTTTATATAGCTTTCGGTGGATGTGAGGATCGAAAGCAAATGAATTTAATACAGTACATATCATGGGAAAGCATTTAATAGTAGAAAGACGGTATTGGTGGTTACTAAAATGCATTGTTGGATGCCGGTGAATAAAGTAATTAATGATTTATTAAACAGAACACAATGTAGTTGTAGATTACTTGAACGTGAAACAACCGTTTGCACCTAGCAGCTTTGCCAGTTTGTTTATTTCCGAGCACTATACTATGTGGCCTTGTTCCCATTAACTCAATTTCTATAAGTGAGTCTATCCTGATTCTCCATTCCGGATAAAAGAATGTAGATAAATTAAACAAGCTTATTGGTTTTTCATTTCCGAAAATAAGCATGCGGAAGGCGAGGAAGTAACCACCAACAACTGACACTTGTGGATTCTAGGGACTCAGATTATTTCTGCCCTATTCATATGATATTAAGTTTTATTCTGTGATTAACTTGGCAACAAATTTCATCGGAAGGCGTGAAATTCGTAGCACCCTGAGAAATGGTTTAGGTATTTTACTTTTGTTTCTAGCTGTTCGTTTACATTTATAAACGATAAAAAAGAACATGTCTGGAACAAACAACGCCTGAGAATTAGGTGATCCTTCGCACAGGTCGCGTTGGAGTTGCCCATTTACTTTTGCGAAAGATAGTACCTATATTACTCTTAACAAATAAACTTTTAAGATGAACTCAAATATTGGGGTTATTGTATCTAAAAGCAACATGTGATAAGACCGCTTTTAATTTATGGGATATAAGAGTTAATTTATGTTTTATAATTAAAGCAGTTTATTCAACTTTCTATTGAAACCGTTTATTGTAGATCCATGCTATTGTTAAAAGCAGGCATTTACTATATTTCAATTATTGTCAAGTTATGATTTCAAAATAGTTTAATCCAGCCAATTCCCCTCAAATTATGCGCCAGAGTTCCAAGAAATAAACTTCAATATTTTTTCCTAAAATCTATGACACAGTTAAGAATATTATAATCAGTTTTCTTTCCTGTACTGTATGGTGTACCTTTAAACGAAATTTTAAAAATTAGGCTACCTATACCGTTAAAATTAAAAGCAGATCGATTAGCAGGTACGCTCCTTTCTCCGTTATGCTGAGCAATTTGTTGGATTGTACGTTCAAGTTTTTGCACAACAAACAAGCATAGAGTATAACCGTGTATTTAGGTGTTGCGAATGTTTTTCATTTTCCCGAAATCTCCAATGTTCAGGATTTCAGGATTTCTCTCATTCTGTTACCTTCAATGCAGCAACCTTTAAATAAACAAATTCATGCCTCAAACGACAAAGATCATGCGGAACTTTCAACCACTAAATGCATTTAATAAAACTGGTGGTAGTGTAAAACTCTTCGTTTTTTTTTTTTTTTTTTTTAATTTTCCTACAATAGATAGGAACTCTCCTCCCTGCTAGCATACCCACTAGAGCTGCCCTTCTAAGGAGTTTTGATCACTGTTTTGTACCATTCATGCCTTCAACTCAGGCGATTACGTCTGTGGCTACATTCGGTAGTTCGTGGTTTCGAACAAATTACCAATGGGTTTTTTTCGAGAATTTTACCGGGTCTTCAGGCGAATGCTGGGAATGATCATTACACCCCAGCGAATCTCCATTCTCATTTCACTTCATCCTTCTTCTGCTTGGGCTCTTTCAGAGTTGCAGGAGTCGGCGGGAGCTCTCGGCGTGCGCACGCAGGAGAAAGGATCCTCTAAGGAAAACCTCGTCATCCGGACCAAAAGAGGTCTTCAAGTCTCGAACCCCGGGGGATGTGTAAGTCTAAGGGGGGCTGGACCAGGGGAGTTCAAATCTGTAAATGGTAGGGACTCTGTCCTCTGCTTGTCATGTCTCCTGGTTTCGCTGCCCTCTGTCTGCTCTCACCTCATCCTTCCTTCCCGGGGGCGCCCCGTCAGAGGCATAGACACAAGAGATCTGCCTAGGTCGAGGTTCGAATTCCGCCTCCGCTTCTAGTCCTATCCTATCCTATGCCTTCAAACACAAATGAGTTCCTGTATACGGGTGAGTTAGGTGTACTGGATTTCGAGCGGTGTCCCTCTTTCAGGATAGTTTGTTTGGTATTTTTGAATCCTGTTCGAACGCCCAGAGTATCCAGACCCAAGCGGAAGGCTCAGTCTGTTTACTTCACCAGCGTTGTTGCCTTTTTTATACCTCTCAAATTTGCGCGATAATGGAGTTGAATGGTTCAAGTGAAATGTAAGCGCAATGTATGCACTAACAATAATAAGCTTACTCGGCTGTTTTACAATTACCTCATTTATCTGCTATTATGTATGTGGATTATTCTGGATTTGAAGCCACGACAAAATTTCAGCTTTCATATCATTTGTTGTGTTGCGGATTTTTTCTTTAAGCATAGAGTGACAACTCGTACTGTCCATTACTATCACACAACCTTCTAGTCCCTGAAGGAGACTGGCAAACCATTCCTAACACTACATTACTTATCTCTTTATGATAATTGCCACCAGTGTTTATTGAAACACTAAATCTGTCCCTTCTATGTGACCATATTTGGCCTATCTATCACAGCAGATTATTAGATGTGATACTTTACCTAATCGAGCCTTTAGACCGCCGTTTTGTTTAGAATCCTGCCGGTAAAACTTCTAGCGTGGCTTTGGTTCACCCAAGTTTTCATTAGTGTAAATAATAGGGCGAGTGTTTCTTCTGAACATTATTTCATTTGATGCGTAATAATATATCATTTGTAATGCTTATTTAACAAATGTTCATACAGATGGTTGTTTTGCTTTTTTCTCACACAGAAATTCCGATTGAGATCGTATATGAAACTTTTGTGATATTTATTTTGGAACATATTTTACATATTTCTTAGCTGTAATGGTAAAACAAAACACGAAATTGGAATTTGCGTACCATAATGTTGTAAAAGAAATCTTGACCGCAACAGTAGGAAGAGACAAAGTCGAAAGCGCAGTAGCGGGGCAGAGGCTGTTGTCATTCCTTGTCTTAATGCACTGAAGGTATACGCCTGTCAACGCCGCTATGATGTGAACTCTCGCCCATTTACCACGAGAGAGCATGTGAACCAAACGCTTGAAGACCATAGTTCGATATATTCGTTGCTGCTTATTGAATGAGTTGAGCTGGAAGAAATGACCGAGTCTCATTATGTACCATATGAAACGAACGAGTAAAACGCACATCCTTGACAGCAGTAATGCCAACCTCTCATCACCCTCATCATAGATACACGCAAAATAAAGGATAATAAAGTTGGTAAGATCTATTGGCAGTTCAGTTAAATAAAAGCAGCTGGAGACCTAAGCTATGTACAAGTGTAACGCGTATATGAATGACAATAAATCTTCCCTGGTAAAGAGCGAGGTCAGAATGTAACCCCAATCACCCCGCTCTGCGTGACAGTAGGCAGGTACCTCATGCCAGCTGTAACAAACTTAATTACCAAGATGAATAACATGTAGTGCGACAACCCACGCTGTGCGATGCAGGATATGCCATTTCGTCTGCAGTGGTCGACTTTGTCAACATGCTGCTATCTGCAACACGTTTCCTCTTTTGGTTTGCACTTGCCACGATGCTGGCGTTCCTGCACGATAAATTCTCCCCTCTTTCTGCAAGTTAAGGACCGGTCTGGCACGAGTCCAAAACGGTTTCCTCCCGTGGGCGACCACAATGCGCCTAACAATGTGGATCCTTCGCTCCGCTGGAAGTTGTCACGTGGGGCGATGAACACGCGCTATCATATCCACATGCGAACACAAATTATAGATATTGCAACCTCGATCGTGCGGTCCTATGTGCGCATGCGTGGGTTTCGCCAATTGAAATTTACCAGCGTCACGTTTCGCAATGTTGTTAGTGTTCAGCTTGAGTAAATTAGTGATATATTTGTATCATGAGCGTTCGTTATTTGTGACATTGCCATCGTGGAAGCCTTAAGGTGCTGCAGTTTCTAATGAAGCCTCCGATTTATCAGCCTACTTCCTTCGAACAACCAGAAATGAAAAAGTAACGGTTATTCAAAAGGTGCAAGTAAATGTAAAGGTAGAGACTGGGTATAAGCGTTGGAAATTGGCACTAATAGGACAAATACTGAAAGCTCTCGCACACACTCAACGCAGCAGCTGGACAAGGAAGTTTAACGACAAAATGGCCATTTGTGATTCAGTCTAATTTCGTTATTCCTTGCAACATCCGTGTCTTGTATGCCCTTTCATTTACGTTTCCTTACCTATAAACTCAACCTTTTTTACTTTTATTTTGGATACGGATACTATCTTGAAATTTCTGAATTGTAAAATAAAGTGTCCTATTTGCATTATTGCGTAGTGCATGTCTTGTTTGACTCACCCTATTTTCACATAAAGCCAAAGAGAGATATGTGGACATTTAGCAGAGTTAGCAGTAAGCAGGTGGTACAAGAAGGCGACTATGCAACTGAGGTCACATGTCAAGCATCACAATGACTACGTATATACTCAAAGAAGAATCAGTAGTTCCAAAATCCCAAAGCTCACACTCCACCAAATGCTCAACAGCAACTAAATAGATGGTTCAGAAAGCTGACTAAACAACTGGGACCGTTTATCAGACAGTTCGTGCATTAAACATAAAACAAAACAAAAAATCCGATGTGATACATTCACGTTACTTTCTCAGCCCTCTATCGTTTATTACTGGGTATGCAAACTATTCTTAATAAAGCTTATGTTTCTATCTACTACCTTTTAATCCAAATAAACTTTCAGAAATAACTACATTGCACATTTCGTTATAGACAGAAAGAGAACAGCGTTAGTCAGATGTTTAACAACTGGACGCTATATACTGGCCATGCTGTTTCCATACACTCGCGAGAAGCAAACGAATGTTGAAAGGACTTTAAGAGAATGACCAAGACAATTCAAACTTTAATGACGGATATCTCAGAAACGGCTTATGCCACAAAAACTTATTTGAAACAAATTTTTGTGTTTTAAAAAGATAACATTTTTTGTGTAGTACGTCTTCGCCTATCGCTAACACAAGATTATACAAAATTCCTTCCGAATGAAGTGGAGTTCATAGGCTATTCCCAGAAAACTCAAAATATAAATTTTGTTTGCCATGCAAATACCTTTAATATATGGTATTTTAAACAAAATCCTTATAGCCATTTTTTAGAAAATCAACAATTTGGAAAAAATATTTCATGTAAAGGGTAGCTTGGGATGGGCGGATGTTGTTGAAGATCCTCCTGTCGCATCTTTGGGAGATATTAAAGTTTTCATTTTGACTTATACTGTTCACAGACACAAAGACACACCCGGACATGTTTCCAAAAATGCATTATTTGGGTTCAGCGGGCTTCAAGACATGTATTTCCGGTGAAGTATCAATATCGAATTTGTGGGTGGAATGCACTAATTCCCCTACTTACTATAGTAATAGGGAAAGAAACTACATACCAACAATGACGAAAGCTTGCATTTAAATTTGAACAGCAGTCCTAAGTGAATGTCAAAGCTAATTTTCTCTGCCAGACAATGACTTACCACTGACCTCTTCGGGTTTTCAGCGGAAACAAGTAAACCTAAAGCTCAATTTAAGATCACAAAGAGGTTGAGGCAGTATTTTTGATTTCAGTCAAATTATATAATTTGTAAATTCAATAACAGCCCGCCTTGAAATAATATGTGTATGTAATAATTTGTAAAATGTATGTAACAGTCATTGCATATGCTTATATTATTGTAAACATGTTCAATAATGTTATGTGAATGCATTATGTAATTTAATAATGTAGGAGCTGTGAGAAATAGGTTTAAAATTCCTAACAATGAGGTAACAATGAGGTAACCTTGAGACAATAATGAGTTTGAGAGTTTAACAATACTACTTCTGATTCTTGGAAGCAATAATGTAATTTTAGTGATAGTTTATAAAATAGCCAGTCAACAACCAGAATAAGCTTTAGTTAAATGAAGGTATTCTATTGGAGTAGGATTAGCCAATCAGAAACTGATAAGGAGAAAACTTTACAAATTTAGAGTTCAGTTGCCTGCAGACAGCGTTACTAACCAGACGCAAAAAGTGTCCTGAAGAAATATAATATGTATTCGTGTGAGACGAAAAATAATTTTAGGTGTTAAAAAGTGTAATTAATTAATAAAAAGAATCTCACAGCTCTCTATATCAGTGAAGTGTTATTTAAATCGTGTCAAGCATTAATAAAAGGAGTGAAGTAAAATTATAATCTGTGTAAGCCCTCATTCTTCAGTCGCAACACTCCCTGTTAAGACATCCATGTCTCTAAAATAAATACTGATGCAACCAAGCCAAACATAAATATTTAATACTTAAAGAAACGGTCCAATTACAAAGTTAATATTTTTTTAAACTTAGGGCGAAGGCTACCGGATAGCGGATACTATACGTGTGGTTGCAAACTACTACAAGTTCGGCTCCCCAACAGTTGAACTATAATACAACTCCTTCAATACAACCTACTTCAAATTGACGCCCAAAGTGTGGTGCTAATAAATAACATAAAAAACCATCTACTTCAAATTGGCTTCCATACGTGGAGCTAAATAAAATACCTTTCTCAAGGTAGACAAACTAAGTCCTTTGGAATCAGTGATACGCCGCGGCTTTTGAAAACATTCATCCTATTTGCACCATCCTGTAAAAGAAACTTATTGTTATTTCTCCCGCAAAATATGGTAACAAGGAAACCATTGAATCGGAAAAGGAGGTTACGTCAAAACCCATTAAATGGCAGGAGAATGTCGCCTCCCCCAAAGGATTAACCCTTAGAGCACAAGAATCAAATAGAATACATTTTAATAAATATAAAATATACAAATACTGGGCTTCATACAATGTTTGGGGCTTTGTCATTGACAAATTGTTCAAGGAAATGAGCTGACTGTACACTTTGTGTAAATCACAACACTTCTATCAAGCTTAAATAACAACAGTTAAGCCCTCCCCCCCTTATACAGGCAGCAAAGACCAGTCTAACCTCATAACGAAGTTAAAAACATAACAACTACAGGATGTCAACAATTTACAATAAATTTACACAAAGTTAAAACACGTTAAAACCAACCAAAGCAAACTGTGTGTGTGTGTGTGTGTGTGTGTGTGTGTGTATCTGCATACATATTAAATGGATGCCGAGGATATGTAAACGGTTTCAAAGGTTTATAGCAGCGGGTAAACTCAAGTGAAGACACGCTTGTCAGAAAAGCTAAAAGTTCCGCTACAGTAAAGATTTGCTAGGCAATAAAACTAAAATACTCACCCAGAGATCTAGCTGTTGGCACTGCCGAAATCCAACTCAATCGAGAGGAAGATTTCGGATTCATTTCTCGATTCCCTTTCCTTACCCGAGAAGTGGACCGAGAAATAATTCGATCCCGTGAAATTGGCGCGGCAGGTGGCAGCGACAGGAACGCTGAAAATACGCCAAGGCCTTGCAATGGGGAAAACAGAAACTATTAGCGAAAAAGGGGGGGGATCTATAGATGTGATCAGCACACATTTGTAATTACATGTTTTCACTTCTATACCATGCAAATAGGAAGCTGGTCAACAAAAAGCTCTTAGTAGTTGACGTCGCTATTGCCAGCCAGTATGACTTACTCCTTATGCCTGGTGAAAGCTTTCATCAGACTTTTGCAAACTACAGAGACAAATGAAGGTTAAAGACCTACAGCGATTTACACGAGGGGCGCAGTCAATTAATTTATCACACTACGTTCGTACCACAATACTATTTTTCTATTATAAGCGTTTCTTCCATGTCTTCTGTGAGAATTCGATACTCTTATCCAAACGATCATGCTTCCTGCATCATTTTCTCCTTTTGAGATAATTTAACGACGATTAAGGTTCCGTACTGATTATTTGCAGCATAATGCACATTTGCTGTTTCAGTTAAGTAACTTTTTTCTCCGGCAAGAGTAAGTTATGCCAGTTTTTGAAAGCTGCTACCATTTATTCTCTTTTTCTTCCAAACTCAACAGTAAGCAGGTTAGCGGAAATGTTTGAAAAAAAGGAAAGTTATCTTAGAAAACATACAAGAAAGTGGAGTTTTAAGTGTGAAAAAACAAAAGCGGTTGTTCAGAGACTGGTCCTTGAGCTCAGTGTAATGGGAAGGAGGTTCACAGGTCGTAATAAATATTAATGCTTTCATGAATTGTAACCAATGATATATTTCGATTATGCAATAAACCTGCTACCTATGTTCCAACAGATGTGATTCATGACATATAGAAATATTTTGAGACACCACTCTGCTTTATAGAGTGACAAAAAGTCATTGTAACTTTATATACCCATATAAAGGGTATCATACTGGGAACGAAAATTGTAAAGAGCACTAGAAAAAAACTAAGCACTTCACAGAAAGGTGCGGCGATTGTGCTGATTATAGGAGTAACTACACTCTCAGCTCATGACGGAAATCTGTATCGATCAAGACAAGACAAGAATCTCTCAGCTCACAATAGAGTTTTGGCTTTATTTTGTGTGGACATGAGAACCAATGTGAACAGGCGCTCTGTAGCGTTGTAACCACATCTCGCGGCAACTCTTTTAACACACCTGACCCTCAGGTGTAGTCAATCCCTATGAGGGGGGTGCAGGGAAGTAAGTCCCCAAAGAGTGATTTGTTGTAACTCAGGTGAACAAGTCAACGCAACAGGTAGCTATAAAAACACTTAAAAGTAATTCACAGTTCCTAAAGTTTATTGTTCTGTCTATATCCTGTAAACTTTGAAATAGTTCAATCAAGGGGCAATACTGCAAAATGTGTTCAGAAAATGGTATCTGAATTTGTTACGAAGTCTCGTTCTACTGGTGCATGCAGAAAATCAAGCCACTTGATGGAACTAATTTTCTTGAGTGATACTAAGGAGAACATTTGTTATTTACTTTGTACTGGTGTCCGATTTTAATAATATTAAAATGAGGTAATTGAATTACATTTACATGTTTATATCATGTCATGTTGATTTAAGATAATTCTTTGTGTTTTAATCGTTATTAAAAAAAATTCAAGCATCTTCCTATGGTAATCCAGCAAGTGGTCTAAAATAATCTTTTAAGTAGGAAAGCTGATATTCTTATTTGTGTAAGTATGACAAAGGGATTGGGAGAGATTCTGTATCCGGTGCAAACGATACTTGCATTAAGAATGTGAAGGACTTACTGTTTGTGTCAAAATTCCAGATTTTGTACACAGCTTCTCTCAGGACACTGATTAAAAGACAGTGAGTACGTCTTCTGCGTTTTATGTATATTAAACAGAGAATTTTGTTAACATTAGTCAATAGATTTTGGTATGGAATTACTTTTTCCGTGTAATGTAGAAAAAAAATAAATAGGGGCCATCCTTGGTTCACTTGTGCTTAAGGTTGCTGCAACTCCTGTCATCATTCTCTAATATTTAAACAACATTTTTAAAAACGCAGTACATTATGTTAAAATTGTGTTGTATATTTAAATAACAAAATATTTTTAGAAACATGTTTATACTAGAAAATATATACACAAAGAAAAAATAAATAAAATTAAGCCATAACACAGCCGCATGATATAAAAATTCTTTGGGATTTGGAACGTTAATAACAGTTATCAGATCCCGTACCTCCTTCTGGAATTTTATCTTGTTCCTTTTGGCCTTGTAGAGCTCAAGTTGCATTCAAAATGCAATATAATCGCTTTACTTATGGTGACAAAGAAAATTAATTTGCATAGGTTCTTGGAAATGCTTTTATAATAGTACTGTAATATGAAATTCCTTGAAAAGAACATTAAAAATTAAGCGAAATGTCATTCGTCATTTAGGTTTATATATCGAAATTAGTCAAGGATTTCCTTATCGATCGTTTGTTTCTTGGACGACCTACTTACTTCCGGAGCATTTTAATGAACAAAATTGAAGATGAAAGAACTTTTGAGGTGCTTATATTCGTACCAGTAATTTACGTGGTACACCGTGTTCCACGCTGTATTCACAGAAAGCAGAACCATGTGAGCGGTCATTATTAGAGATTTTGGAATCGATTTCGATGTATACGGATATTTATGGTCTCCTCTTTCATATGTATTAATAATTGACAGCCAAGGTTTTAAGGAAGAAAAAGCTTAAACAGATAAACCAATAAAATCAAGGTTTGCGAATCAACATGTGATATCAATCATATATAAGAGAAGAGAAATTAAAGTCGGAAAGGAAGACGAAAAATACAACTTATGGCATTTATCTTGCAGCAGAACTACCAAATAGACGAACAGCAGATAATAAAGTAAGAAATAGCCAATTACAATTATGCCTCAAATTTAAAAGGAAAGAAAATAAAACAAAGTTGAGCTTATTTAACAAGCAGAATAAGAAAGTTAAAACAAGGAAGGAGAGGATGAGTAAAGTTCAATTGAAAAGCTGAAGCACTCAAAAGATTCAGGCATTTATATAAAATGAATTGTCTGCAGATTTTCTGAGGATTTAAAGCAATATTTAAAGTTGGAATATGATAAATGGGAAGTAGGCGAAGTATTTCTAGCCATAATTCCTTATTAACCATGACTTCTCGTTAAGTCCGTGTGGTTTATGTGCTGATTCATTTCAAGTCGGTATCTACTGAATAAACATATATTTTACCAACTGTCTTCTGAAGCAGCTTCGACTTGTAATTTATAGCACTGAGTTCTGTCAGGAGAAGCCATATTCAATCAAATCAAAACCGCTTCTGCCGCGATAATGAGTTTCGTTAACACGCTCCTCGCTGGACGCAATAAGGTATTGAGCTTTCTTGCTGCAGGTTTTATATCTCAAATCATTCATGATTGAAATCCTGCAATGCTGATCACGGAATAAATGGTGCTGGTTAATTTTCGTCTATTACGTACATATTTTAAAAATTAATTTGTTCGTGTTAAAAGATCTAGGACTGACTTTCATTGGAAGCATATAGATGTAATATTTAGTTTTCACTCAATAAGTTCATACTGAAGTATATAGTTTATATTCGTTAGAAATGAACAAAGGAAATTCAAAATATTTATTGCAGAATCTATTGCAGTAACTTAATGTGAGATCGCACGAATGTCGACTTCCTGGGTGCTGCAAACTGCAGACTTATTATAGGGTCGTTTTCACTGCATCAATGACCCTTATTGTAAAACTTTTCTTTTAAAGGTTTTTATGAGTAAATTAAAAAAATGTAATGTTTTCTCTTATCTATATAAATTATAAATTTAAGATCTAAATGGATTTAAACCGCTTTAATAATAAGTTAGGAGCTTTTATTCGGCCATTGAATTTTTTTTATTAATGTTATTTTCTATTTTAAGATATATATATATATATATATTGAATTCGGTGCAAAAGTAACGTGCCGATGTTTGTGGTTTCCTATAATGTTTTTCTTTATTTAATGTTATCAATTGTGTTCAACATCTACACGGTTTTGGTAATCTTTTATTGGTTTGAACAAAGTGAGCGGCGAAAGGGGTGGAAACGGGAGCATTTTACTTGAGTGGCTAAAAACACTCGCCAGACACTCACCAGATCTTTCCGTCTATTATTGGTTAGATGTCAAAAGTTTGGCTCTCAAACCCTAACCAATAAATAGAGGTCTATTTCCAGCTCAGGAGTGAAGGAAGCCGGTGTGAGGAAGTAAGACAAATGATGGATGAAATTGCTGTGTAAACAATTTCCTCTTTATTATATGTCATTTGAAAGTGACAAAGAATATGTAAACAATCCGAAAATTGTTGTTCTTAATGAGCATCGTTATAGCGCGGCGAGGGCTGCGGAGCTATGGAGTATCTCCAAGAACAGCGTAAAACCGGTAGAAAAAAGACCACGGACGGGTGACTAGACACGGAAACCAAGTGGCGTATTTAATTATAAATGCATAATCCAGTCCGCATGCCACCAAAAGCATTAAAAAATATTAGAATGGGACAAAACAAAATTAAAGGACATGTGAGAAAAACAGCTTAATAAATAAAGTTGTAAGAAAAGATAAAAAAAAATGTGTTACCTTGGATAAGCCATTTCTGAGGTAGTTGTTGTTGTTGTTATTATTATTATTATTATTATTATTAATATTCCATAAGAGTTTAATCCATACAGGTCTTTAGGAAAGACCAAAGTATTTTACTTTGCATAACTCATTTAACAGGTTAGGATATTATGAGGTATTTATTCTTCTTTCTTTCGTTCTGTCTTTCTTTATTCTTGTTCTTGTTCTTCTTCTTATTATTATTTATTCCCTTCTGATAATAATTGTTTGCAAAGCAGCAAGAGAAATAGACTTGACAGCAAGAGCAATGATTTTGAATTGAAGCGTAAAAGCAAAACGAATAATTAGCATTGTCGCATTGACAGTGCCATTTTTCCATTACTTTAAAAAGGATGGCAACTTTCTTCATATTCCAATTCTTGCAAACTTTGATAATAAGATTTATTTAAGATATACTTACTCAGAATTAACTATGGAAAGGTAGAAACAGAATAAAAACTTTCAGTATCATAGGGTGGTTCGAATTAGCAAACTTAGCTTCACGTAGCGCTACTCCGTCGTCTGAGCTACGATGTCGACATGACAATACCACATGAAATTCTCCATGTCCCTCCAATTTTTCCGTTAAAATGCAAGCCATCTGCAACTTCTCTTGAAATAACACCCCAATGCCTAATTACATTTTTCATTCTGCTTCTACCTTTCCAGTCTACGGAAGAATAATTAATAAAATTGAATTGATTATGTTTTTCCAACGAATTTGAAACTGCCATGGAACCTAGCCTCTGGTGCACATCCACCAACGCGAAAAAGGCTATGTGAAAGCCTCCATCAATTTGGGTTTTCCAGAACTAACTAAAGGGTGGAAGTGGAGTCATGAATGGAGAGGAGCTGCTTTACTAATCTCTTACCAACTTAACACACAGCTCATTATATGGACATTTTATCTTGCACCCGAGTGTACATATCTGTACAGTTTTCTACCAATACTAATGCTGGCCCTCTTAGCCGTAGTCGTTGGAGTGTGAGGCTTCGGGCGCTGAGAGTCGCGGGTTCAAGATCCGCCATGAGCATGGGTGTTTGTGTGTGTGTGTGTGTGTGTGTGTGTGTGTGTGTTTGTAATTGCGGTAATAACTGGAAATGAAAAACAGCGCAAACACAGTAATGGTAAACTAGGTAACCAAGAGAAGTTTAAAAAAATAGTATAGTAAGTCGAGGAAGTATTGGATTCCACCCAAAAATTCAATACCAAGATTTCACCAGAAATACACGTTTAAGCTCCCTGAATGTAAAAAGGATATTTTAGAAAAAAGCTGTCAGCATAAATTTGTGTGCGCGCACCCATACGCCTGTCTGTCCGTGTGTCTGTGAACAGCAAAACTCAAAAACGAAAAAGTGGTTAAATACCAAATTTGATGTTTAAGTTCAGCATCTTTCAAGGATGCGACAAGAACATTTTCCAGAAAATCCTCCCACCCCAAATTACCCTTTGCATTGAAAACTTTTCGTTATTTTTAAATTTATAAAAAATGGCTGTAAGGAATTTGTTTAAATAATCCTATATTTCAGATATTTCCATGGGGAATGAAATGTGTATCATGAATTTTCTGGTAATAGGCCTCGAAACCCTCTTTATTTTGAATGAATTTTGTGTAATTCGTAAATCTTAAGCGAGAGACAAAATCTTACTAAACAAAAAAAAGCAGATCTCCATAAGGCGTACAATTTACGTCAAATTAATTTTTTTTACACTTTTTCCTTTCTCTGCTATAGTAAGCAATGGAAGTGTTGTATTCCACTCAAAAATTCGAAATCCATATTTCGTCAGAAATGCGTACCTTGTGGTCCCCTGAATCCAAACAAAAAGAAGATTTTTATACAAAGATGCAATATGTGTCTGCCTGTCTGTCTGAAAACAACATAAAACAGAAACGAAAAGCCAAAAAGATACCAAACTTGGTATTTAATGTCAGCATCTTCTAGTATGCAACAGGAATACTTTGAAGATAATCTCCCACATAAAGCTACCCTTGCATGGGACATTTTTGGTTATTTTTTATTTTCTCCAAAAAAGTATGTGACGATTTTAATTAAAGTACCACATGTTTATGATATTTGCATGGCAAATAAAATTATGTCTTTAATTTGCGAAGAACCGTGAAGTTCTCTTCATTCTGACGAATTTTGTATAACTGGTGAACCATAAGATACAAGCATAGAAAAATGTAAGTTTTACTAAGCATTAAATTTATGCTTAGCACCCTTTTATATGTTATTAATCATTTGTGATACATTCTTTATTACTGGATTGAATTTTCAAATGATTCTGCTTTTTGTTTTCTCCGCTACATAGGTATGTCGAACCTAACATTTTATATCTACGTTTCACCATCAATATATGTTTTGAGGCACCATGAATGGGGAAAAAAAACTATTTAGAAAAAGGTCCTCCGTGTGTGCGTGCGTGAGGGCGCGCCCACGCTCACGTATGTGTGAATAGAATAACACAATTACGAAAAGTGGAACAAATACCAAACTTTGTATTTAAGTTCAATGTGTTCCAAAGTTGCGACAGGAATATTTTTATGAAAATCCCCCGAAACCACCCTTTACATGCTAAATTTGTCATTGCTTTTCTATTCTCAAAAATGCTCTAACAATGTGTCATATTTTGAAGGGCTGTCACCATTCACATGTTTCTCTGGATGTCACGGAGGGTATGAAGTGTCAAGGTCGGCATATAGCGACCCGCTTTTAAACATTTGACTGTCTCTTCGATCTTCTGCATCCACCTTCTACCTCCAACTAAATATGTATTGAAATCAACTCTACAAGCGGTTATCTCGATTAACATAAAGTAGGTAGAAATATCAGGTTCTATAAGTATAGCTTTTAGAAGATATTTAAAATAAAACGATATTGAGTAGAAAAAGTAGTGTAAATGTAGTCTATTACATCTTTTCAAGTGGCATATTCATTATTTTTCTTGTGGTCACGAAGAGACTGAAATTTAAGAGCCATCACACAGCGACTCGCTTTTTACAATTCAGACTTTCGCCGTATTCATTCCTCTTGTGCACGCACCTGTAACGAAATATGTAATAAAAGCATTTATACAAGTGTTTATCTCGATTAAAGAGAAGAAGGTAGGAGAGTAAGTTGTTTATGAATGTGATCATGTCCGGTGTTATTAGTAAAATAATTATAACATGCTTTCCGGACTTGTAGGTACAAATTACGTTCACTGCAACATGAATCCATAGTCGTTTCCTGTCACTCTTCTCTTCTGAGGCTGTCCTCCACGAAACGACAAGCCTTAACAATTTTATTGTTCAAACCGTGGCCTACAAGCCCGGAGTGCATGTTATATTTTAGTAAGGTTTATAGTTTGTAGAACAAAGGCTATAGAAAGGCAAATAAATGTAACATATCAGGTTTTTTACAAAGCGTTCTTTATTTTTACATCCTACGTGAGGAAGTTGAAAATTTTAACTTTTGATTCAACAGTTTAAAGTTTAAACGAAAATTGCAACACGCGGTTTTGACAGGGAAGGAGGTGGGAATACTTTCATATAATATTCTTAATTACTGGATCAAATGACCTAACATTATAATAAGATACATGAAATAAATGAACCTGGTAAAAAGCAATGATGTCCAGTAGTTTTGTTGTATTTAAATAGCTTACTTAACAAATAAGGAAACAAATAAATTCAAAGATTCCCTTGAAAGCTTCGTATATCCACAATTACACACATATATGTATAGGTATACGTGTGTGTGTGTGTGTGTGTGTGATGTGATTCCTCATTGCACAGAATTTATCTGCATTATGATAAAACAACAAATATGTTCTTCTAAACGGTATAAAATAAACACAAAATAAAATTCTAACCAATCTCTCATATTAACTGTAACATAGACTTTTAGTACCAATCAAATAAATACAAAATAAAATTTCAACTACTCTTATACACTAACAGCTAATACCATAGCTTGTAAATTTGTAAGCTTGTGTGAATAATCATTGATTATAATTTAATAAAAGTTACTATTGGATATAATTTCCTATGATTCCCACATAAATATGGTATATTTTATTTTTGGACATTACTCCGACAAAAACTGCCGTCCTAAATGAAGCTGCTGAATTAAATCAACGGGAGTAAATATGCCTAAGCTACGAATCGTTTTAAACATGTAAAATATTTACATAATGTGCTTTTCAATACTATAAAAATAAAGAAACAATAGTATAAACACAGGACATCATGCTGACTGCCCCTCCATCATTTTCACGCTAAGAGAGGTCTTATCCCGCCAGCTCAGACTTGACGTAATATATAAACACTTCCAATAATGCTCACAATATGGGTGTACATTTTAAAAGCAGAACTAATGGCCTTCCTCTCACATCTTTGAGAGTTCTGAACCGCTGATTTAGATCATGACTGACTTTCTCCGGTCTCAGACTACAATTGTTTCATCAATCTTTCGCGTCACCTATCCGGTGAGAACCTTACTCTTGGTTAGTAAAGAGAGAGATGTTTCCTTTGACTCGGAAGAAGTGATCATGCTACATTTTACGGCCAGCTTTCATATTAATTATAATTCTGAATATGCTCACTTCATTGCGTATCTCCCAACCGTTATTAATCTGTTAACGGACTGCTGTCACAGAGTCGCTGGTGGTTATTCACGCCAAAACGCGGGAGACCAGGGTTGCACCTCCACAGCGAAGTAAAACTTCAGGCATAGGAGTTCTTAAGCATTTGGTTTCAAGTTGTCTCGCTCAAACCATTATCACTTCTAAGAACGTAAAAATAACAGCGACCAAAGCTCACTGAAAGATAGGTAAAAACCGGTCCAAAAGGCTATACGAGATATGGGGGATGGTTTGTTAATTGCGACCTTCCTGCCTCAATCCATAAAAGCTCAACATTATTTTCTTCCGTCCTGGATTTAATGCTTAAAAATTCCTATATCGTGTTTTATTAACCATAATTTAATGAGCCAATTTACATAGAATAAATGGATTCGTATATAATCTGCAACTCATTGAAGGAATAACTGCACTTTTTTTCTCTATTGCAATCCATCCAAAACAGCATTTTCAGAAAAAAGTTCGTAAATGTGTGTGGGTGTGTGAACAGCATAACGCACAAACTTAAATGCCAAACTTGGCATCTTCCAAGGATTCAAGATTTTCAAGAAAATCTTCCACCCCAAACTACCCTTTCTGCGGCCAATTTTCTGTATTTTTGATTTACTCAAAAATGGTTCTAGCGATTTTATTAAAATACTAATATTTTCAATAATTTCATGATAATTAAGTGTTAACTTTCTCTGCCACCTACCTATAGTATCATTTATATATTTTGTATACCCTCTAATAAATGATAGACGGTGAATGTAGCACACCAGAACTTGAGTTTAACCCAGATAAACCATTGCGGAAATAGCTATATTACACATTTCCTTATAGATACAAAGAGACCAAATATACTCAATGTTTAAGAACTGGACGCTATGCGCTGGCCTTAAAATTCCACACTACTCCCGCGCAATCGCGAGAAACAAGTGAAAATCGACAGGACTTTAAAAGAATGACAAATATGAACAATTGGAACAATCAATAAAGGATATCTCAGAAATGGCTTATTGCCCAAAAAGGTTATTTGAAATAAATTGTGTGTTTTAAAGATGTCTCCGTGTTTTGTGTAGTACGTTTTCTCTATCGCTTAACGTTTATCACTTATATAAAATTATATGAAATTCCTTCACAGGCCAGTCCCACAAAATTCAAGATATACGCCTTATTTTTAATGTAAATATCTTTAATATGTGGTATTTTAAATAAAAGTGTTGCATCAGTGCTTTAGAAAAATGAAAACTTTTGAAAAAATATTTCTTGTAAAGAATATTTGGGGCTTGGGAGGATTTCTTGAAAATCTTCCTGCTACATGCTCGCACGTTATTAAACATAAATACCAAATTTGGTGTTTATCCGACTTGTTTTTGAGTTATGCTGTCCACAGACACACGCACACATGCATTTTCTAAAACTGCATTCTTTTTAAATCAGGGAGCCTCAAAACACACTCATTTCCGGTGAAATCTTGACATCAAATTTTTGAGTGGAATGCAATACTTCACTTACTTTCTATAGGTACGTCGTAGAGAATTTAAAATCCAAACCGAAAAAATACAGGAGCAGCAGCTAAATGCATTCTAATTAAATAAACATTTAAAGATCCCTATTTGACAAATGAAGTGATTGTTCTAAAATATCTGCTGTGAGTAATATAATAAGTAGTGGTAAAAACAAAATTACATCTGAATTTGAAATGCATGAGAATATATGCAGCTTTATCGCAAGAAATATTTGCCAGCATCTGAGCTGGAGCCTTCGGCAGGAACTTTCGGTAAAGTTGTCTTCTCCCATATAGATTGAGAAACAAATAAGTAACTGAATTTGAAACGAATTTCTGCACCTATGCAGAACTTAGAGCGCTGGTGGCGTAGTTAGCTATGCTGTATTGACGCGATGGACCTAATATTATAATGCATCTTGACAATCTCTCTGGGTTTACTATGTATATTTCCTCTTGCGAGAAAGGATGCTCTTCATTGTCTTTTGAGTCCTTCGTTTAACAGAAGTAAGAGACCTTTCACAACCACTTTCGCCAGAAAAGTAGGTATTTCGTTTTCCTTGACCGGCATTAATTCCAAGAACCTTTAAACCCATGGAAAAGCGTGAGAACGACAAGAACATGTGTACTAACGGGAGACACAGTGTTTTGCTACCCAAATAAAGCAGTTATTTCTAAACTGTGAAATCAATAAAACCTCTGGAAATGTATGCAAAGCGAGCACGTGACAAGGCTAGAACATATATGGCATCTAAATATCGCAATGGACCACGGGTTAATTCGCCTATTGCTACACGCTTTCCTTATTGTACTTCCAATTGACGTTTCGCAAGAATCTGAAAAGATTCCTGGGTCACATGGTACAAGCCCCCGAAGGCATCCGTCCTGTTTCGTGTCCAATTGTGGGCCTTGATTGTGTGTATGACTGAGACAGGATAATTTCGGCATATCAGTCTTCCTTGTTACGTGCCTTCGGCTGCATAACCGACGATGTTCGGTAAAAAGAAAGTGCAAAAATATACATGCTTAACGAACATTCTAGAAACAAGTTTGCAAAAAAATCTCTATATTTCACTGGAATCTGAATTCATGAGATCTATTTCTTACATGATGGAATTAAATGAATTTCATTCCTAAGTAACCTTGTTAATTTAAGTTGAACATTTAAGAAAATACTGGATGATTCATCTAAAGATTAAATAACACAATCTTAAAAGAATCTTTAAAGATTTAATGTTCACTCGTGTTTCAAATATGTTTTAAAGCCACCCAATTCCAGTCAGTTGCCCCTCGCCGAAGTTGATGATTATGAGTACGTTTAACATATTTAAAGCACAATAACAGGATTTCTGTAGAGAATCAAACCATGGTCTCCGTGTTTTTTGCTGAATAACTACAAACGCTCTCTGACAGCAAGTCGGAGTAATAATGGTTCGGCTATCGCAATTGTAAAATTTGTATCACCTCTTCTAATTAAAATACAGGTTAAAAGCAGACTTCTTTGCTTCCGTCGAGTTGAATTCAATTAGATATATGAATAGTTAATTCAACTTCTATTTACATTAGTTAACGAGGTTTCAAGGTTTTGCCCTTGAAACATTGGGCTATGGATAAATTGTGACTATTTCGCCATTTTAATTCCTTGAATCTCAGTAATTTCCTGTTTTTTAATTTTAATAGTACACTATCTAAAACACAAATATTAGAAAAGTAAAAGCTTAGTAGAAAGGTCAGTACATCTGTGTTAGTACCGCCGTAACAAAGTATCTTTAGCATCCCCATTTGAAATATATAGCGCCGTAGTTTGCACTTTAAATGTAATTTTTAAGCTACTAAATATTTACGTTCATAGGACCAATCATTTGTGAAATATTTTTGGATAGCAAAGCTTAGCAAAGACATGAAACCTGGAAGAAAAGTTCAGCTTTGTGAACAATAATACTCCGTTTAAACCTGAAGCCGGTCGATCGTCGTCACTTTTCGAAGCCGCACCCTTTGCTTCAATATCTACTGTTGGTACTGCTGCTGATTTCTACAGTGGTTGGTATGAGATCTTTCTTTCAGGGTATGCGGGTATATTACGAAAAGATAAAATCAGTATAAATTGACAGAAATCGAATGTGGTCTAATAGTGATTTGCCGACCGTTTGAAGGTAAAGAATGAAAGTTATTATGAAACGTAGCACTCGAAATTATAACAATTGCCTTGTTATACCTGTTAATTTCTGCAGCATGAATGTTATATTTTGAAATAACTGTTTCTGCAATAAAAGAAACCAGCGGCGTAAATTGCCGCGAGTCACTAAAATGCTTACCGCCAAAATCCCTCGCGGCTACTGGTAAGTAACTGATAACCCAGCGCGTCTTAGGCGCTGCAAATTGCTGATCACCGTGTAAGATCAGCCCCGAAAACTGTACACGAAAGAAAAGAAAGAACGTCAAGGGCTAATATTAAGCCCCCCGCGTATGCGTATCCGGCACCGTTACTATGGGGTACCTACCAAAATCTCAGAACTTCATTACCTTTCTCTTTTACAGAATTTCTGTGTACGTGACTCTGCAAGCATACTAAACTTATATCCTTAACTGCATTCCAGGAATTTTTATACTAACGCGTTCCTCCTTGCTTTTTCTAATGACATTTTTCGCTAATTACCTTTTTATCCGGAAAAATCTTTTCAACTCAAGCTTATAACATTATACATCGAAACCGAAATATTTATTGCAATTATTTCTCAACCTCACTATTATTTCTTTAATTATTTATATCCTCCTGTCAATAATTACGATATCAAAATGTCTCGTTACATTGTTTTATTTTTCTCAATAATATTTAAAAGAATGTATACGTTTGCCCGATAAAATTTTTGCTTTAAATTTATTTGATCCGCTGTCGGCAACTCTTTCAATTTTCTTACAATATTATATAATTTTTTTCTATATCACTAATGATTACATAGAAGTATTTCATTGACAATTGATGAACCTCATATACATAAAAGTAATACTGCTGAGCTTTTTTCTTTACATTTTAATTTCTGTTCTGAATTTATATAAATTTCCAAGGGCCTGTTCATTTTTTGTTTATTTTTGTATTTGGTTTTCAGTATGCCTTTGTTTGAGTATTTATTTTGGTCGAAACAGCGATTCTAATTTTGTTAAATTCACTACACTTCACTTTGACTGTTTTCTCTTAATACAAACTTTTTACAATTTTGAAATTATTCTACACATATTTACAATTTTCAGAACCTTGTCTTCCATGTCATACATATTTATTGTAACCATCTATATACAAAATTGCACACACAAATTAAATTTATCAAAAGCTAGAGGTATCTGAGTGGATCCTGTATGGACGAAGGAGGTGCTTATGCCAACGAACCATTAATTTTTCATTTTTGGCATCGTTCACTAAAACTAAATCACGTATTTCAAGCTTCTATTTAGGTTTTCTTTCTTTCCTTTTGAATTTTCGTTTCTCTGGGCTTTTCTTAATTCTTTCAAAAGGAATCCCAGCCCTATTTTCCTCACTTAACAGAACTTTATTATGGTTTCTATTTCTATGAGTCTGTGCCCCTTGACCGCAGAAATTTGAACGCTCTTTCTCATTTCTTCCCTGATTTCTGTTATTTTCTTTGAATGCACTTCTAATATTACTTATTTCTCCTTTAATTTTCTCCTTGAATGTTTCTAATACTTGCTATTGATTTTCTAACTTCTTTTCTAGCTCCTGTTGCTCCTTTTCTAGGTTTTTTTGCCCATTTTCGTTTTTCTCTCATAGACCTTTTTCTGTTTTCTGTTGTCACTTTTCTATTTTCTCTCCTAGATATCGTTGACTATTTTCTAATTTCTCATGATTACTCTCCATCTTTTCCTCTATTTTCTACTGACACTTTTCTATTTTATTTCCTAGCTCTTACGCTAATTTCTGTTGATTACTCTTTTATCTCAAGCTTTTTAACGTTTCATCGCTGCCATTAAATCACTTCATCCCATTCCTGAATTATTTACTCCTTCTCCTTGAATTTTATTGTTTCCTATTTTTCGCCTATTCTGCGTATATCGATTATTTTATCCCATTTTTTGTTGCTCTTTT
Organism: Deroplatys truncata; assembly: GCA_030765065.1. Lineage (NCBI taxonomy): Eukaryota > Metazoa > Arthropoda > Insecta > Mantodea > Mantidae > Deroplatys > Deroplatys truncata. The sequence goes on along the minus strand of CM060980.1, from coordinate 17,743,272 downwards.
CCTGTACAATTTCATGGCTACTATTACTTTCTTTTTCCTGAATTTCCATTATTTCTATTGAATTCTTTTCAGCCAACAATTTTCCACTTCTTAACCACCAATCTACACGATAACATTGAAGTAAATAAATTTACACTCAGTACCTTTGACACCTGCATAACTTGAGTTGTTATCTTGGCTCCGGTGACGGTAATTCACCATCAACACTGTGGGTTGCGTGCTGCCCGGCGGCGTCCGTGCAAACATCACGCCCACTCTTGCGCCATGGTGTTGTTTGAAGAAGATCTGGACCTCATTCTCAGTGGGAATCTTAAACCGCAATCAAAACTCTGGCGCTTGATCACGAAAACTTTGACACCGTTCTCATAGTATTTGAACTCCTAAATTGAAAAGGAAATCAAATGTGTTCTGCTTTTATAGGCGCAAGAGAAAAACAATAATTACCAACGTTTATTTTACATGCTATTTTTTAAACTCTCAACTATGGAAAAAGGACGAAACGAAGCAACAGCATCCACAACAAGAGCTGAGGATTTTAGGAAGCTTTGTGGATTGTATGGGAACTTTTATTTGACATGTAGTGGAGGAATACAATATTCGGGAGAAAATAACTTGCAGAGTAGCTGCATATTGACGTGTTTTTCTGAAAAATGTCTATAAAGCGGAAATTGCAATAAAAATTTCTATAGAAAAAAAGTTCCAAACTAATTGTTAGTTCCAGGGAAATTTGATACAAATACTTCAAGAGTAATTATTAATAAACTTTTTTCCTAGAAGTTAGTTAATGCTTATTATGTGCGTGTGTGTGTGACATCAGATTATGATTTTCTTTAAAATGATACTTTTTCTAATATTTTAATTATCCACTATATTAGGATGCGCTTTATAGAAGTTACGGTATTTAGAATTATTCTAATAACATTTTGCATTAAAATCTCTTAAATATAAGCAAAAGTAATGCATTTAATTTGGAGTAATGCCGAATACACTATCCCTAGTGACTGCATACGTAATGTAAGTTACATTTTATGTGTTGGAAGCAGTCCTAGGTGGATAGTGTCGTTCTCCGCGGTGTAGTGTACCACGCCAGCCTCTAGTTCCGAGGTCGCGATTTCAAACCCGGCGGAGGGCGATGAATTTTTTCAGGCGTAAAATCCTTCGGAAGGGAAGTAAAGCCGGTGGTCCCATGTCGTAGATTTACGGCACGTAAAAGAACCTCAAGCCTGACTAAAAGGCCTCTGAGCAAAATTAGCGGTCTTTCACGCCCAATATAGAATGGAGCGTTAAGGACCACAGCAGTTAAAGAGCGCCCATAAATAAAGCTCAACTTAACTTTTTAGGTGGTAGTGACAAAATTTGCTGTGCTGAAGCAAATTATAAAACACCCACGATGTTTAATTAGGTTGCTGTATTACCATTCAATTAAATTCGTTTACTGCATCCGTTAATTATGAATACATAATATGAATTCTCAAAATTTACATATACATGTTACATGTTACATAATTCATAAACTATAAATTACTAACTTTACTTTATGTACAATATAAAAGCAGTATCAGTCAATGATATAATTTTTAAGATTTTTTATAATATACAATAGTAATAATCTACCTATTTATTAAGAAGATTTTATCATCAATATTCATTCCTTGTTTAGTTTTTTTCTGGAGCAAAAATTTGTAACTGTATAATAACATTTACTAAATAAGAATTTGTGATCTTACTTTTTGAAATTTGCTATATTGAATACTTTTATTTTCAAAGTTAAGTTATTGTCATTATTATTGCTATTGTTTAGCACCACCTCTAATATTATACGTCCATAGAAAAGTGATGATTAATGAGCATTCCGAGAAAACCAGGTCCAAAGAATGGGGAGTTACCTGAAACATGTTTTTTTAGGATAAGAGGAAACTAAGAAAACCCAACCTAAACAAAAAGCGACCCTGTTGTTAATTGGCAGATAAACTATATATTACAGCACTTTATTGGACCTTAATAAAATCAAAATACACCTAATATAATCCGTATCATAAAGTCAGATAATATCGGTATGAACCATGAATGTTCGAACAAAAGCATTAAATACGATTGTTTAACCCTAGGATGCATATACAGGGACTGAGAAGCCCTTGAAGGTTTTACTTTTTAAATTGTCCTGTAAATTCTTGGTTTGATTTCAAACTCCTTTCCAGTATTCTTCTGCTTACCCTTTGGCATCCCTCTTATCAAGTCTGAGCTAAATTGTTTTTCAGGTTTTCTACATAATTCAAAGGATTTCCCTAAACACCATTAACGCATATGCAGGGCTTCAGATGCCCCCTTACGGTTATACGAGGGCTGATCAATAAAGATTGAGACTGACTTTTTTCTGTAGTTTCCTTGATAGTTTTATGTCTCTACCACAAATACTTGAAAAGAGCAGGGTTTCATGTATAATGCCCATAAGCGACAGCACTCTCGTAACGGTAGGTTGGTAGTAATGATGTATATTGTTGGCTTTACTTGAATTTCGCATACCACAAAATGGAGGTGACACGAGAGGAGCAATACAGCTCAATAAAATTTTATTTTCGTTTAAATCATACAGCCTTGAAACTTTCGAAAAGCTGAAGCAACCATACGGTGAAGATGTACTACCTCGTGCAACGGTGTTTAGGTGGTTCAAGGACTTCAAAGAAGGGCGAGTCCTCTGTGCTAAGCTAGGTGGGCCTGTTTCGGAATGGAATGAATTACCAGCATGCAGTTCCCCCCCACACACTACTGTTACAGCAGCTACTACACGTCAGTATTGGCTACACTGAGGAAGCACATTACAAGGAAACGTCCAGAACATCATCGGAATGGGTGACGACTTCATCACGACAACACGCGTCCTCACGTCGCAAACCAAGTCCAGGAATTTTTGGCTAAATTCAACATTACCTGTGTTCCGCATCCGCCTTAAAGCCCCGGTCTTACCCCCTGCGATTTCTTTTTATTCCCATTACTAAAGGCAAAGCTCCGGGACATTCGATTTGAAAGCACTGAAGCAGTGCTAAAGAAAAGTGAGGCGATTCTCAAAAACCTGACAAAGAATGACCTGCACCATGTGTTCGAGGACTGGCAGAGACGCCATAAAAAGTGCATTCAGTTAGGAGGGGACTACTTGGAAAAATATCATGTCAACATTGAAATGGAGTAATAAATATCTCTGAAAAAAAATCAGTCTCAATCTTTATTGATCAGCCCTCGTACATTTGCTCTATTCCATATTGACTTCCACACTTGTTAGGAGCAGTTATTAATTCAACTGCAGTAGAGGCAGTGGTGGTATTAGCAGTAGTGGTGGTAGTAGTAGCATAAAAGCAAAAATAATAGAAATTACCTTTATGTATTGAGCTTTTTGCAATCACATGCTTTTTTATTGCACAGTGTTGTTCTGTGCTGCTATTGTCACTTAGTTTGTCGCCCACATGCCGGTATTGTTACCATCATGACCTGTTTAGTTTTGCATCAGCTGTTGTTCGAGGGACAGGTACTTTGTTTTGGCTTCATCAATAAATAAATAAATAAATAAATAAAAACCAACAAGAGAGTCGGCAAGCCAGCTAATTTTGAAAATGTTGTCACTCACTGGTTTGAAGAAGCTAATTCATGCGAAGAAGGAAGTATTTTTGAAAACAGAAGTAGTGAAGAACCAAACTTTGAACCTGCTGATACGAATTTTCTGAAATATGAATTTTCAGATAGTATTACTTCATCAGAGATTGAAAATGAAGTTCCACATCAGCGACTCAGATATACCAGCACATACATTAGTCTAATGGAACCATTTGAAATTTAGATCCTCCTGCAAATTCTCGAACGCCTATTCGCAATATCATAAAGAAGGTACCCGGCCAAGCTCATGGCTTGAAAACCTGTAAACCTAAGGATATCTGGGACTATTTTATTTCCAAGGAAATACTGGGTAAAGTCATCGGCTGCAAAAATATAGAAGGCAGAGGAGCGGCTGCTTCGCATGGCAAAACATGGAAAAACGTTTCACTTATTCAAATAGAGGCTTTTCTTGTCTTTTACTGCTTGCTGTTGTTGAGAGGAGTTAGGATGTTCCTGTAAGAGAATTTTTCTTGAATGGAAAGGTAAATCCTACGTATAAAGCGACAATGTCAATAAATAGATTGGAGGATATAAGGAGAATAAAAAGATTCGATGACAGGCGCACCCGTGAAGCTCAATCTGTAGACGAGAAACTTGCAGCTTCGCTATGAACTGTTTCTTGACAAGTGTAGAAACAGAATGATTCCTAATGATTCACTCGCAGTTACTCCCATTCCGTGGAAGATGCGGCTTTATCCAGCATATGCCATCTAAGCCTGCCAAGTATGGCATAATGTGATGTTACATTTGCATATGCTTTAGACGGAATTGTGTATACAGGAAGGAAGCCGCATGACCTACTCAGAAAAACTGGAATTGAACTTGGTGAAAATATCTTGCTAAAAGCATTGAAGGGTCATCCAGAAATATTATACTTGACAACTTCTTCACTCGTATTCAGCTGGCAGAAGAGATGCTTCAGAAGCAAATTACAATAATGGGGGCAATCAAACAAAATAAACCAGAAATCCCCAATAAGATGAAACCGTCCACCTTAAGTGCAGTGCATTCCTTGTTATTTTCCATTAGAGGTGATATCACAATGGTGAGTTATGTTCCCATAAAAAAATCAGTAGTTCTCATTAGCACAATGCATCACACAAAGACATCCATCAAACTCACGCAAAAAAGAAACCAGATATCATAAAGTTCTGTAACTCCATAAAGGTGGAGTAGATCAAATGGATCAGAGGGTTCGATATTACACCTGCAACAGGCAAACGAGGAGATGGCCATTTGCATTATGGATGAATATGATGGACGTCCCAGCCATGAGCATTGAAATTTTATTTTCTGACATACCATAGTGGAAGAACCGATAGAAGGCGTTTGTTCCTAAGAGATTTAGAAAGGGAAATGATGAGACCACTAATGGAGCTTCAAATTCAGGTCCCTAATCTCCCAAGGAAAATAACTGATGTCATGTACAGATGTGATGAGCAAAAATATGCCCCATCAATGAACTAATTAGCTGTATCGGGAAAGAGAAAAAGCTGCAAATATTGTCCATATAAGAAAAATATCACCATGATACGTATGAAGTTTAAAAACAACATCTGCAAAGAACATAGTGCCATTCTTTTGCTTCTTGTTTATCAAATGTAAACAAACAAGCACGATTTTATGAAAAATGTATAATAATTGTTTGTCAAAATATAGCTTATTATTCCAATTACTGTAAACAATAAGGGTGTCATTCAAGGAATTGAACTTAATAACTCTTATAACATGTAAAACTGCAACTTATAAGTACATTAATATAATTATTTGGATATGTTGTACGAGGGGCACTATTTATATTTTGAGCCTTGGCAACCCTGAATGTTGTAGGTGCCATCTGACGTTTCCAATGGAAAGTTCGACATTTTTGACCATAATCTACTTCAAACATTTTGTCAATAGAGTGTTATTGGTTTTGTTTACACTAACTTGAAAATTGTGCGTCAACAAAAACATGGAATTAACTCGTGAAAATGTTCGTGCAATGATTTATTACAACTTTCGACGTGGATTATCAAGACAAGAGTGCATCGTCAACTAACTTCCACATTTGGCGACGAAGCTCCATCCTTTGCCGCTGTGAAAGGCTGGTATAACGAACTTAATCGTGCCCACCGTTCGCTCAATGATGAAGTTCGTGAAGGTCGTCCAAAATCAGTTGTTGTGCCAGAAAACATTGATGCTGTGCAAAATCTAATAATGAAAGATCGTCATGCGACATACTGTGAGATTGAGGCAACCCTAGGCATTAGTTCCACCAGCATATATAAAATATTGCAGATTATTCAGCTGTGAAAAAGGTTTGCTCTCGTTGGATCCCACATGATTTCGCGCAATCTCAAAAAGATGCTCGTGTCGATTGGTGTACAAAAATGGTCAAGAAATACAATGGCGGTGCCTCAAAAGACGTATATAAGATTGTAACAGGTGATGAATCATGGATCTATGCGTATGAGCCGGAGTGTAAACAGCAGTCGACTGTATGGGTGTTTCAAGATGAAGCAAATCCAACAAAAGTTGTTCCCACTAGAAGCACTTCGAAGCAAATTGTCGCCTGCTTTTTCAGCAAAACTGGCCATGTGGCAACAGTGCCTTTAGAGGAACATAGGACGGTCAATGCCGAATGGTACACAACCATTTGTTTGCCGGAAGTCTTCGGTGAAGTAAGGAAAACCAACAAGAACCGTAGGATCGTTCTTCATCAAGACAATGCGAGCGCACACACATCTCGTCTAACAACAGAGTATTTGAAGGCTCAAAAAATCGAATTGATGGCTCATCAGTCATGCAGTCCTGATTTGCCACACAATGACTTCTTTTTGTTCCCGAACACCAAGAATAAATTGCGTGGACAACGATTTTCATTGGCAGAAGAAGCAGTTGATGTCTTCAAAAACCATGTTTTGGAGGTGTCTCAAGAAGATTGGAATAAATGCTTTGAAAAATGGTTCAAACGGATGCAAAAGTGTATTGATCATAAAGGAGAATATTTTGAAAAACAATAAAACAGTTTTCAATCAGAAATTACTTTGTTTTAATTGTTAGGCTCAAAATATATATAGAGCCATTCGTATATATGTGTGATTGCAACTGATAAAGTAAACTATTAGAGTTCTTTAAAAATATAACAATATATTACTCAGGTCCACCAGATACCTTTAGTATAACTTAGGAATATTTCAATAAGTTAATAAATTTGAAACAAATAAATTCTCAACACCAAAAATAAGTATACCAAAAGAGAACAATTTAACATAAGGGGAGGGTCTCGCAGGCCCTGCATATGCATTCATGTGTGTTTTCACACCTTGCATCCTAGGGTTATATATATACACGAGAGTTGGGGCATAAGTCATGGCAACTATTTTGTTTTTTGTAACAAATTGTTGTTGGAGTACACAATGGTATATCACAGGAAAGAAAGAGAGTCCTAGTATGTATTGGCAATGACAGATGGCACTGGGATGGCCTGTACAAGTACAGAGAGCAATGTGAAATTAGTTGTCCAGTGACCACTGTGCAAGATGGATGTAGCTCATGTTGAGCAGCACTTGTACATCAATATAGTTCTTCTCCATGGGAGAACTGCCAGAGAATGTCACAGGGAATTGGTGGACGCTATTGGGAATAATGCTGGAGAGAGTAATCATTCTTCACGACATCACAAGATCACATAAAGTAGAGTGTCAGAAGGCTACTACAGTATTGAGTATAGGAAGAATTGGAGCATCCACCATACTCTCCTGACCTGTTTCCATGTGACTTCGATCTCATACACAAGGCAAAGGAGCCATTACGTGGTAGGTAGTTTTCAACAAGTGAGGACATTGCAAATGCTGTGCAGTAACAGATGATCAAATTCCCTCATGGGGAGGAAAGTGGTGACGCAGATGGTATTCAGTGCCTTTCACATCATTGGCAACATGTTTTGAACATTGCAGGAGGTCACTTTAAGCACCTTTAGAATGGTTATGTGTGCTGTGTTGTAATGAGTGTGAAATATAAAACCAGTACTGTTATGTCAACTACCTTAATAAATATGTGAAGCACAATGTTGGCACTATGTTTAATGTCCATACACGTAGTTCATACTTTGTCCTGTAATGTGTATATTTCACATTTTCCACATGCGCCAGTATTCTCACATTCTCACAAAATAAAATAGTCGCCATGACTTATGATCCAACCCTCGTGCACACGCACGCACAAACACAAGTGCATACGCACTCGAAATAAGGAAAGCAAAGGATGAAAAAACAATGTACTGCGTTATCAGACTCTTAATAGAGACGCAAAGTTATTTCGCTAGATGGCAGTATTATTACTATATGCGGTAGGTGCTGCTTTGTCTTCTGCTGGGCCAGCTATATAGAGGCTCTTTTGCTTTGTACAGTGCCGCCGTTTTAAACTAAGGCTATAAGCGCAGCAGGATGTACTGCAGTGACCTCGGTATTTCTCCGATGCGCAACTGCGGTGCATGACGCGTTCAAGGTTATCTTTATCAATTATACTTCAGTCGCTGCTTCGAGTTAGTACTGTAAGCAAAGTTTGTGGCTCTCCAAGGTAAAAGTTTATTGAAGGCATCTGTGTTTTGTGTGATTTGTTTGTGTATCTTGTTATTATTCCATTGCTATGCCTGCCGACAAATTCACGCTTGAACAACGAACTTTTATGCATGATACATATGTAAGAACCGAATCACGTAGACAGATGTGTAGGCAATTTAAGGACAAATGCCCTGGTTATCCAGTTCCGGATAGAGACACTGTTATACGTGTGGTTAATAAGCTTAGTTAACCTATGAAGCGAAAACGAAATGTTCTAACGGAGGAAATAATTAACGAGATTGGTACACATTCGAACGCTCTTCTAAGAATCTCTAAGCCGTAATGAACAGCAAGTGGGTATTTCAAATACCTCTGTTCGTAAAGCTACTGAACGTTTAAAATAATGTGAATAGTTAATGAATTGCAACCTCCTGGCGATGAAAATCGAGTCAATTTCTGTAACTGGATTTTATAAAATATCTTTGACGGTACTGTTGACCCACATTTAATAATTTTTTCAGATGAGGCATAGTTTTATTTAAATGATCATGTTGCCTTACAGAATAATAGGTATTGGAGCACAGAGAATCCTCATTTAATTCATCAAGTTCCATTGCAAGATGTGAAAGTCGGTTTACGGTGTGCTAAAACAGCAAAATGGATAATAAGGCCCATAGTTTTTAGTAATACCGTAAATTTCAATGGGCACCGCAGAAATACTTTTGCACCATTTTTTCAAATGCTGTCAAATGAGAATACGGATATTTCCAACAAGATTCTGCCACAGCCCATTACTCCTTGGAAGGCATATAGGCGGTTTTTGATGAGAGGGTAATTTATAAAGAATATAGCCCTGCCCCGTTCCCCGGATCTTATTATGTGCAACTTCTGTTTGTGGAGAAGACCAAAAAATAAATTTATGGGAACAATCACCACACCATAGACGAATTTAACGACAGTATAAACACCGAAATTATTAACATTACGCAAGAAGAACCTATGCGTGTGAATGGAAATTTCATCCGAAGACGCCAGGAATGTCTTAACGCAGATGAACAACGCTTCCAGTACCCTTTATAACAATTCTAGTACTTCAAGGCATGTTACTATCACTCGTAAGTAACGTGGGATTTAACGAACCCCCCCCCGGTTTAATAGGGAGTGTGTAGATCAAGCGTACGCTCGATCCGTGGCCTCACCATAAAACGACCGCACTGTATTTAATACAACCTCATAGTAGAGTTGTATTTGTACTGTTTAACGCCCGTTCTTACTGTATACGACACCATAAGTGGTGGTCAGAAGAGAATTCCATGCAAATGCACGTTTTTGTAGAATCATTGGACTTAGCTCAAACTTAGTCCTTATCCATTTCGTTACTTTCTGATCCCAAGTATGTGTACCTTTTTCCGTGCATATTTTGAGCTTTTGGGGGATAAAAACATACATAATGCAAATATAATGAAGTTTTAGCTTTATTATGCCTATAATATACATTAATTTTAGTTTAAATGCATATTTTAATATTTTTGAGTAGACACCTCAGTTTTTTCGGTTTTATGATCCTTATTTTTGCTTCAGGAATCAGGATTGATGAATAAAAGGGGGTGATAACAGAAATAGAAACTTAAGATTCTCAGGATTTATTTATCCCCAACTATCACCGGCAAGCTTTTGATTTCGCGACAATGGAAAATTAGCCTTCTACAAGTCAGGTACCGCGGCTGGCGCGGCAAACATAGTTGCAGAGCGGTCTTGTGGAATTTGAACAAACCTATACCTTTTTCACTTTAAGCTGAAAGGGGAAGTAAGCAAAACCACGTGACAAGACAGCACCTCATTGGCTGGTGGACAAACTACACACTCCCCGCTTAGCATGTCGTCTCTTCCTCTACAAAAAAATAGTTCGGTTCATATCGTAACATTATGTGGTTATTCTCGTGCAGAGAAATTTAAAAAAAAACTCATTATTGTAACAGTTCAATTTATGAAACTAAATGTGTTTGTTCAGACTCACCTATAACTGAATGAACCGTTACAGCAGAGGGTTTAAGAGGCCATGCACAGGCGCTGCAGTTCGTTTCGGGTTTCTGGCTGAGAATCTTCTGACTTCTGTCACTGTGGAAAACATAAACGCGGGTAATAGAAAGTAGACAGTTCTGTTAAATGCTTTTAACAAATTCTGTGAAAAGTACCCACCTTTAATCGACAATTAATATGGTTGGACATTGTTTAGCAATAATTTAACTTCTTTGTTAGTGATGCAGAAATGTTGCTAGGATAGCTTGGGTCGTGTTTGTTTTCTGTTGTGTTTTAACCTATACTGATAATCGTTATTTAACTTGTTGACTAATAAAAGGTTAAAGCAAGGGTGGTATACTGATATTAGTCATTAAATGAATGATTTCTAAAGCCGGAAGTTAACAACAGTTTAATCCAGTACCTTTAATCACAGAAGCCGAACTGTTCAAGTACATCTTTTATTTTTCTACTCTTAGTATTATGTGTTAGAAGTTTAGGATGTAAAGCAAAATATAGGAATAAGACATACAATGTTTAAAATCTAATGGTCCCCAAGCTGTGCAATATACTGTATTCGCATTCTGTATGAAGCAATTTCCTCTCACGGGTACTTCCTTCCCGTCATCCTCCACGTGGTGCTGCCATGTGCTCGGCGGAGTGATACATTTAAGTTTTGTTTACTTCTCCTTTCAGCTTATAGTGAAAAAGGTAACAGTTAGCAATTTCGATTCTTCTAAAACTAAAATAATTCGCTAAACTGTCTTCGCCGCGCGCGCGCGCGTGTGTGTGTGTGTGTGTGTGCGCGCGCGCGTGTGTGAACCTCGTAAGTGGTGAATGTGTTATTCTGTGTGCGTTATTTTGTTAATGTGTTTCTAATATGCCTCCAATTGAAAGTTTCAGAAGTGTACTTCTTGCACAGTGGATAAAAGGGGAAGATTTTATTAGATCACATGGAGATGTTCTATTCTGTGATTGTTGTACTAAAGAGGGAAGCTATTCTTTTTCCGAAAATTTTCTATGGCACTTGTTCTTTGTAAAATATAGACATTATTTTAAATAATTAAATATGAATACCAGCTTTTAAAAACTCATATCCATATAATCGGAGGATCTTTTATAATTTGAGACAATATTTACTAAAAAATTTCAAGTCGAAAAGCATGTCGTGTCTGCGTCACATATTGCAAGAAGCAAAATTGGAGAAATCATTTATTACTGCTCCCGTACCTAAGGCACCGCAAAGTAATTTTTACATTGAAGATGTTTTATTTTTACGTTGTATAATTTCATATTGTTGTCTAGAATGCCTTTCAGGAAATTGTTTGTTGTGACAGATTCTTGATATTAAATCACTGAATGTATTTTGTTTACCTGGAATATGTATAATTTCTACATCAAATTCCATTATGGCGAGAATCATTCTAGCTAACTTGCTACTATATAATTTACATTTCTGAATAAAAGTCAAGCTAATATGATCTGTATATATTTTCACTTTGTTTTGAAATATATATGTCTTAAATTTTAGTAATGAAAAATATAATGCTCCAATTTCTAACATTGTTACTGATGCATTTCTTTCAATATTGGTTAAGCCAGTGAAGCAGTACTTATTACATGAAATGTGTTGTCATGTTCTCTTTGCCCTAGTATTCCTGCCTATCCCTGACAAGATGCATCCACATACAACTCATAATCTAATTCATCTGTTGGGCTTTCCAGCATATTGTATTTGCAAATAACTTTTTTACATTTTCAAAACATTTCTGTAGCCCTGCTGTCCACTTCCATTTATTTGTTTTCGTTAGAAGTTGTCTTAAAGGCTCTACTTCTATAGCATATCTTGGTAAAAATTTACTTTCATAATTCCAAATTCCAAATAAACGTCGTAGCTGCCGAATATTTTTAGGTGGTGGTGTTTTTAATATGGCTTCTATTCTTTTTTCATCTGGTCGAATGCCTACTTCATCTATTACATATCCTAGGAATTTGATTTCAGGAACAGAGAATTTTGAATTTTTACTATTTACGGTCATGCCATGTTCATGTAATTTATTTAATACATAATTTACATTTTCTAAATGTTCCTAAAAATTTGGCTTATTATTAGAAAATCATCAATGTATCTGATTAAGAAATCATCTGCTGTGTTACCAAAGATACTATGTATTGCTCTCAGGAATCCACCAGCACTATTCTTTAATCCACATGGGTTTACACAATACCTATATTGTAATCCAAAAACTTGAAAGGCTGTCTAATTAGGTACTTTTGGATCTAGCTCGACTTGCCAAAATGAAGCTGTAAGATCTATAGAAGAGATATATTTGCCACGTGATAACATTGCAATTGTTTGTTCTATACTTTCATTGTGAAAGTGGTCTGGTAGCATGAATTTATTCAAATATCTTCCATCTATAGTGATTCTTAAACTATTATTTTTCTTTACCGTCCAACAAACACTATTTATATATTGTGAATTGCTAAGCTCAATTATGTTATTTTCCAACATACTAGCTATTAATTTTTTAGCTTCGTTTCTTAGATTTACTGGTAGGTTATTACATTTTCTTCTAAATGCTGGTACATTTTCTACTGTGAATGTGTGAATATAGATGTACACTGTCCTGGAATTTCATTGAATACATGTTCATTGTCTTCTAATACCTTTTCCATTATTATCTTTTCACTGTCAGTCAGTATTGTATTTGTCATCAGTGTATTTGTGTGTGTTTTACTGTCATCTATCTCTGTTGTATAGCTATTTTCCCCCTGCTCTAGTATATTTTCTTCTGCCATCGGTTTCTTTGTATAAAGGTTCCATTTGGTAAGGTCAGTGTTTTTTCTTCGAAGTTAAGGGTCAATAAACTTTCATTGTTTTCCCTGCTAACTTGGATATTTACTATTTGTATGAAGCATTCTTCTTCATATACTGCATTTTCTTGTTCCATTCTTTGCACTCTACATACTTTATTTTTTATAAAAGGCACGTATATATTCTTTTCTTCTTTATTTAATACAACTCTGTCCTCCTTAAAATGAATTATCGCAGAGAACTCTATTAATACATCACACCAATTATAACTTCGCACATTAAGTTTGGAACTGTTAAAAACATGACCTCCAATGTAATATCTGCTATTTGTATAGGTATCAATGCTTGAGATTTTGTAGTTTGGGTCATTGTACCTATGGCTACCCTACATACTAGATTGTTTATTGAGGCTGTCATGAGTTTTATCCCTTCATTTAACAGTTGTTCATAAAATTTCTTTGAGCAGATAGAGCTTGATGATCCTGAATCTATTGCAACATTTACTTCCCTTCCTGCTATAGCAGTTTGTATATATGGTGATTCATATTTGTTTTCACAATTCCCTGGTTTGTATTTAGACGGTAACAATCAAAGTGTGTAGATATTTTATTCTTGCCACTTGGAGCAGAAGGTACTGTATTACTAGAATCTACGTCAGGCAATACATAATTTAGTTTCCCTGGTGAGTATTTTCAGTATTTACAGGATTGCCATTTTGTACCGCAGTTAGTATTATTTCATTATCATTAATATTTGTGTATGAGCCACGTCCCCTAGCTCTTGTTCTCCCTCTATAATTGCTATGTCCTCCACGTGTGTATTCTTCTGTATGTGTTGCTTGTTTGACTATAGTTGTGGAAGTTTCCCCTCTTTTGCACACTTCCTCTATGCTGAAACCGATTATTACCTCTGGGTTAAGTAGAATTCTGTTGATTCATTCTTTCCATTCTCACATAATTTATGTGTTCTTGTCTCCCTTGTTGTCTTGAATCTCTAATATTTTGTGTATTGTAACTGAATCTGCCTTGGCCCTGAAATTCATTATTTCTCCTGTTTTCCTGGTGATAGCATGTATTGTGAGGCATATCATTGTGCCTATCGCGCCTGATTTGTCCGTCTCGTCTGTGTGGACTCCAAATTTCATTACCATTACTATTTCCTTGCTGTTCTAATGATGATATTAGCTCTGTCATCTCATAAATAGTTTTAGGTCTAGCAATTAAGATGTAGTTTTGTATGTGTAGAGGGTAATTAAACTAATAAAATCTTCCTCATGCATGGCTGGAGTTAAATATCTGATATATCCTGCATATTTTATAAGATAATCTGTCATTGATGAGTTGTCATCTCTACTATATTGTGAATAACTTAGGCTTACCCTAATCTTATGTTGCATAGTGGTATTCCAAAACTTATTCATAAACAAAACTTTAAATGTTTCAAAATTCATTTTACTGTCTGCTAGCATATGTAACCATTCTAAGGTTTTGTTGTCCAAGCATTTTCTAACTAGTATCATCTTTAATGCTTCAGGCTCATTTTTCAATTTAAAATATTCTACTAAATCATGAATAAATTGTGCTGGACATGAGGAAGCGTTAAAATAAGGCAATGGTAACTCATTAAGCACAAAATAACAGTTTTACATCTGATTTGGTACATGCACATGTGTGTCATCATTATTGTTTTGTGTTTGAGAGGCTGATGCTATGGAAAAAGCAGTAGCGTCTCATGTGTTGTTAGTTAACAAAAGTGATACACTTCTTTCTCCACTTGCATTATTGTCATACATTTGATTAGCATTTACAGAACTAGTTAACATTTGCATTTCACTTGTACTTAAATTTTGAAAACTATTTCTAAGTTTATCAATTTCTTTTCTAATTTCTTGTACTTTATCTTTTATTTCATCTATCATTGACTTTACTTGTCCTTGCCCTGTATTTGCTTCTTTTATTGCATCTGCATTTGTTTTAGCCATATCATGCGTTTTATTTATTTCTCCTGTTAAATCTATTTGTACTTGCACAAGATCTGCATTTGTATTTTCTACCATTGTTTTCAATTCTTCACCCTCTTTATCTAACTTGTAACAAATACCCTGTTTAGTATTAGTGAGTTTCAACTCCATTTCACTTAAATTTTTATCAATATGACTTGACAATTTCTGTTCTAGCTGTTTACACCCTTTGTTTACTTTTAAATCTGTATCTTTTTGAAGTGCTTTGGAAGATTGTTCTAGTTTTATTTCTGACCTGTTACTTTCAGCTTTACTTTCTTTCGTACAATTTTCTATTTGCTTAGCTAGATCAGTTTTGATACTAGATAACTCTGTATTAGTTTCAGTTCTCTTATTATTTAATTCTACTCTTAGCTCTGTACTAGTTTGAGTTATTGCTTTTCTCAGCGCTGCATTACTTTCAGTTATTGCTTTAAGAAGGCACATAACATTTTGTTGTGATAAGTTTTCTTGCTCTTGTTGGCCAGATGTGTGAGAGTTTCTTTCTTTTGTTGTTATCTACACTAACATGTGTAAAGGCGATTGACCTTGCATACTACTGTTATCTCTTTCTATGCCTACCTGTGAATTTACATATATCTGTTCTACATCTAACCTAGTTGTTTCCTCTAGCTCTGATTGTAAATTTACATTCTAATCTGTAATTATCTTCTCTTACTTCCATATTTTCATTGTTTTCTGTTTCCATTTTATTTTGTATATTTGTTTTTGTTATTTTTGGTTTGGAATTGCTCAATTTTAATTTACCGCTTTTTAACAGAATGAAATTTTCTTAATAACAATATATTTTCTTAATTAACTTGAAAATTATATACGTATAAGGTATGGAATTTTCTGACCTTTTCTTCTGGCTGTTAGTAAACCTTTATACTCGGTGTTTACACGTAGATTTTTGTTGAATTGTTGACTGCGTGCCCCGTACTCCTGAAAGAATTGTTGCCGTCCTTGGATGCTGATGATTCTGAAGTTCGCTGATTTGAAGTCTTGTACTTTCGTCGATTCTGGTAGTTCTATGATGTTCGATGATCTCTTCTTTTCAGATGTCGCCAATTCATGTCTCTTCGAGCTCCACGCAGTTGGGCGCCAATTTGAAGATGTTTTATTTTTACGTTGTTTACATCACGCTTTGAGCGTAAAATTTGTGAAAGATATTTTATTAGCCCCAAGTTAAAAAAAAATGTTAACTTTGTAATTTGACTGTTTTTTTAAATATTTATGTTTGCCTCGGCTGCGTCGGTATTTATTTTAGAGATATGGAAGTCTTGGCAGGGCGTGGTGCGACAAGAATGTAGGCTTACACAGATTTTAAGTTTTAATTCACTCCTTTTTATTAATCCTTGACACAAAATAACTAGCAATTCCCTGATATAGAGAGCTGTGAGATTCTTTTACTTAATACTTGCACTTTTTAATACGTAAACTATTTTCGTTTCACACGAATACATATTAAATTTCTTGAGGACACTTTTTGCGTCTGGTTACAATCACTGTTTGCAGGCAACTGAACTGATTTCAAACGCCCAAACTTGTAAATTTCTGTATTTCAAGCCTCTGATTGGCTAATCCTACTCCAATAGAATACCTGCATTTAACTAAAGCTTCTTCTGGTGGTTGACTGCCTATTTTATAAACTGTCTCTAAAATTACATTATTACTTCTAAGAATCAGAAGTAGTATTATTAAACTCTCAAACTCATTATTGCCTCAAGGTTACCTCATTGTTACCTCATTGTTAGCAAATTTTAACTTATTATTCTCACAGCTCCTACATTATTAAATTACGTAATACATTCACATATAATTATTGAACATGTATACAATAATATAAGCATATGCAATGACTGTTACATACATTTTACAAATAATTACATACACATATTGCTTCAAGGCGGGCTGTTATTGAATTTACATATTATAATTAGACTGAAAACGTTTAAGTGTTAAAAATACTGCCTCAACATGGATTTGTGCGATTCTTTTATAGGAGTAAATATTTCACTTGAGAAACTCATGAAACCAAACTCTTAAGGGTTTCTTGGAGAAGTATACATAAAAATGTTCCTGATCTCTCCACATTGAGGAAACTTTATGTTCCAAAATCTTATAATTAGGTAGGCCTACGTAATGTATTTGCTAAAATAAATTTAATTCTGTGTAAAAATAAATGAAAACTATTTTCACACCCGTAGAAATATTTGTTCTTTTGCTAACCAGATATTGGATAAAATTCGCAAAGATGAAAACTGAACCTATCGAGCGCTATGTTGCTAACCTAATTTTAAGAAAACTAACTGAGGATGGGCCTGGTCAACCCTATCTAGTGTGCTGTAAAGTCCTACAGAAAGTAAATAACTCCACAATTGCTATTTCTTCGATGATAAATTGCGTAAGTTTAAATCAGATATCCTAATTGAATAACATTTTAAATCATTCTTTTATTCTCATTTAAGATCCTATTTTTATAAACAATTTTCTGAGAAAATGGTTCTTATATTTTAGGTATTGTGTGACCAAGTAATCCAAATAAAAACAGAATTCTTTTGCCGTTAAGTGATGCTACTCCCTACATGCTAAAGATCGGGAAAGCAATTAAAATATTCTACACAAAACACATTACATATCTTGCTCATGGGCCCTTCGTGTTACACGAGCAATACGACCTATTAGTGGCAATGTCAGTAATTTGATATCCTCTTCTAAAAAGGAATGCATAAGATTTAGATTTATGTCTGTTTTAATGGTCACGAGGTTGTAAAAATAAATTAATCATTTTGATATTTTGTTTTATACAGGTGTTTTCAAAAGACCCTGCATATGTAGCTGCCTACAAAGGAAGTCTAATTGAGTTACAGTTACCCCCTCAGCTCATCCTTACTAGTTGGGGTGCTTACTTTAATTCTAAAGTAAATACTTCTTTCATTTTAGATAGTAAACAGTTTCTCACCAAATGATGCCGCATATATCAGAGTTGCACAAGCAGCATTTGAATGCAAAAATGTGCAGTCGGATTTAATTTACATTAAGACATACTTCTCTAAATTGCCTTTTACAATAACAAAATTAGAGGCCACGTGTCTGCCGATGGTAGACCTCAATGTCAATTGTTGAGGAATTCCATAGATTCCTCAGTCATGCCCAAGGGAAAGTAGGAGTAGATGCAAAGAACAAACTGGACAGTGTCATAAATAGGAAACCCAGACTACGGTTTCGTTTCTTCACTGAAGAAAGTATTTTGTGGTGAAAGAATGAATGAAGATCTTGACATGACACTGTCACAAATATGTTCGTTCAAATTTGCGCCTGTGATGTAGGGAGGTCATTTCCTGCCTACAAAATTTTTCGACTAATAAGTACAGGAACCTCATAAAAAAAGTTAGAAATGTTGTTAGTTGTTAACTGTGCAAAAAGGGAAGTGAATTGATGAATTGGGAACAAAATGTATTTTTCACTTGATCGTGTTTGATGCTGCATGAATGCATGCATATTTTGGGATTTTATAGTGCATGGAATTCTCGTCTTTATTAATGATATGTTAAAGTAAATGATTATTAGGAAAGGAAATTTGGGAAAAAAACGTTCCAGGCCTATATTTAGGATTGAGGAAGACCTGGAGAAATCGTCATTCAGGCAGTCAGTCTTGGCGAGAATTTAACGTAGACATCTCGTTCACAAACCCGTGTAGACACCCGCCTGCTTTGGAGGGGCTGTGTGGTTACATTCCCCGCCGGTATCAAACAATGCTCATTTAAACAAGAAGATTTCTCAGTACGCCAAGTACAGTATGTGAACGCGAGTACACTTGGATGTGTCTTACCGTTATTTAGCATGATTGTTAGTAATAATATTAATAACTCATTCCACCTTATAATCATTATTATCGCTGTTCAAATACCTGAGACCCGTGGAGATTCATATGCCTATAAAATGACAATCTAGAATTAATACCATTGTATGGTACAAACACCTACGTACTGCATAGGGAAATGATTAAACAGAATATCATCATCATCACTGCAAGGATTAGGCAATTGCCCGTTTCGGCTTCACAAAACATCAGCCCAACGCTTCCTGGGACGTCCAACCACTTGATAGCTCTTCGCTAGTAGTGGGTACCTCATATTACTCATTCTGTTCACATGCTCAATCCACTTTTGCCTATGGTTCATTGCCTTATCATATAAAGGTTCTACTCTTATTTAGTTCCTATGTTATTTCTTCATTTTTAATTCTATAAAATTTGGTGCAACTCTTTACTAAGGAACCTCATCTCCGTTGTCTGCATTCTACATTTGTGTTTTTGTTGGAACCCAAGTTTCACAGCCATACAATATTGTGGGGTTTGCCAAACTCTAAGGAGTTTTATTTTGGTTTCTTTCCTTACCTTGGTTTTAAAATATCACTATATAGTTCCACATAATGTGTGGAATTTATATATTTTAGAGTTAAAATTCCTTTCTGTATTAAAGTTGATATCACATCCTAGATTTTTAAAATTCGATACCTGTTCTAGACTTTGACTCTCTGGAAGAATTTTGTATCGTACTGGATATTTGTCATTAAAGGTATAATATTTGTTTTTCTTACGAATCCTAAAATCATAAAATTTATATAACTTATTTAATTCATGTAAGGATTTTTGTAAATCATCTTCATTTTTCTGATTCATGATCAGATAGTCTACAAAGAAAAGATTATTTATACATGTTTTTTGACAACTTTTACTCCGGGGTTTTCTAAAATTGTCATTTATTTAAAATGTCGCCATATATCTATATTAAACAAATCAATGATAACCTACTCTTGTCTTATTCAATATTAATCTTAATTTTTCCTGTTCTTTTAAAACCAGTGTCTATAATTATATATTGATCTTCATACAATTCCTTTATTCTTTCAACAAGGCACGGTAGGTATACTTTAATTAGTAATATTTCCCTTAATTTTTGTCTGTCAACTCTGCCGAAGGCTTTATCGAAGTTCTATAAACCCAATATGTGTTTCAAAATTCTTTTCTCTTCTTTGTTCTACACGTTGTTTCAATGCAAGAACGTTGTGAATACATGAATTTCCTTTCCTAAATCCATCTGATTTTCTTTTATTATTACTTCTGTGACACTCCGTAATCTTTTGTTTATTATATTTGTATATACCTTATTCATCAAGCTGATCCTTCTGTAGTTTTCGCAGTTCCTTCGATCGCCTTTCTTGACCATTGCGGTTGTCCAGGAAGTTGGAATTGTATAGGTCTGCCAACATCTATTAAACAAATGCAGTATTCTTACTTTACACCTTAGACCGCCATATTTTATCAATTCCACATTGATGTTGTCTAATCCCGGGCTTTCCTGTTCTTAGTACAATTAATGGTTCTTCTAATTCTTTTATATCTTTATGTCACAATTTTCCCATGATATTCTCATTTCCTTCCACTTCTTTTTTAAAAGCTTTTCAGAGTGGTCTCTGGGATTATATTCAATTTTATATTCGTATCTTTTCGTGTTTGGTTTAAATGCTTATCTAGTTTATAACCTATTTCTTGTCTTCGATTCATATCAAGTTCTCTTATGTTTGTGAATTGATCCCATGACTCCTCATGGGCTTTCCTTGTAATGCTTTTAGCAATTATTTCTTTCATTTTATATTCTTCATAAGCCTCTTCTTTTTTCAGTCTTAGATAGTATCATATGCATTTCGTTTTTCATTTATTGCATTTCTTATGTTCGCATTCCAAATTCTCAAACCCTTCCTATTTCTTTAACTTTTTTTTCTCTTCTTAATACCTCATTTGCTGTTTTATAAATTATCTCCGATATACTTTCTCATTGAAACAGTATATATGATGCCGTATGGTGCGACAATTTTCATGTCGTTTACTTTATTTGCTTCTGATATTGTTGTCGTTATCTCGTCGCTCGTTCTGCTGTCTCGTGCGCCAGCTGCTCTAGTGGACTAGCTATGAAATCTTTTCCTCGGGATATGCGTGGGCGAGTAAGAAAGGATAACACCAGTTTAAATTGACTGTGAAATTTAATATGTTCTAACACTTGAGATGCTGAAGCTAGTTGCCGACCGTTTGAAGATAAAGAATGAAACTGATTATGAATTGTAACACTCGAAACTATAACAATTGTTGACTTATTATACTTGCTAACGTCTACAGTATCAATTTTTGAAATAACTGTTTACGCAATAAAAGAAACCAGTAGGGTAATTTGCCGTGAGTCACTAGAATGCTCACCGGCGAAACCCCTCGTAATGGCCGCTAAATATTTCTCACACAAGCGCGCCACTGATTCTTCCAAGAATCTTTAAGCAAATGATTTCGCTACTTCGGCTATTACTAGTGACTTGCTCGCTAATTATCTTTTCCTCAGACAAATATTTTAACTCAAGCTATAGTATACATTGATTTAAGATAGTAAATTATTTATTGTATTTATTTCTCTACCTTACTGTCATTTCTTTATTTAATTATTTATATTTTTCTGACAATCATCACAATTCAATATTTATATCTTCTGATGTACGTACTTATCTGATGTACTTATACATTTTGTCATTTCTCTTTCATAGTGTTATCTAATACCTTGATCTTGTAGTTAATATGTTTTATATACTTTATGATGTCTTCTGTTCTGCAGGTTAATGTTCCACTAATTTGCTACTATACTTATATTTTTACTAATCACAGGGTAATGATCTGACTTCCCCTGAGTTGGGGAAGGGATCTAAGCTTCCTGTTTACAGTTAAATAATTAATTATGGATCTTGAATTATACCCACTTATTGTGTACTCGTATATGTCCTTTTTTAAAGAATAGGTATTCATTATTTTCAACTAGTTATAAATGGCAAACTGTCTTAACTCTTGTCCATAGTTTTGATTATATATTCTCCATTATTTATTATATTGGGTGTGGGGACGTTGCCTACTCTGGCGTTAAGTCTCCGCTGATTATTAGATAACGGTCCTATATTTATCTACTAATGATTCAAGTGTTTTACACAATTTTTGTTTCTTCTTTCTTTCCTTCTTCCAGGGAATATACAGCAATTAGCATTGTACAGTCCAATTCAGTTGTAAATAGGGCTGTTAGAATGCTTGCATTTATAATCGAGTAATATCTATTTTATTTGTCCGTTTTTCATCTTTAGAATTTCTACTCTATACTGAGCTCTTGTTTTTTGTTCTACTCCACTATACAACTTTGTATAATATTCTAAATATTTGGTCCCTGTTAATTTCCTTTCTGTTATTGTGGTTATGTTAATTTCTTTTCTTTTTAGTTCTCTCTCTAATTTTTACTGTTTTATTTAACCCCCTTAAATTCCAATTTCCTAGTTTCAAAATGTCCTTTATTTCAGTTGTGTCCTTGCTTAGGTCGGTTCCTATTGTGGCAGTCCGGCTGATTTCTGTGAAGCTGTTCAATTAGAGAATGTCTCCTGGAAGCGTTACGAGCACAGGACAAGGTTGGTGGCAGGGCTTCTGCCTCTGAAAATCCAATCACACGCCTCTGGGTACCATACCCTCAGAAACGCCTGCTTCTTCCGCTCTTCAAGCCTTGCAAGTTTAGCTATGCATATTGCTTGCCGCTTGTTGACCGTTGAAGACTTTCTTGTAACGAGGATATAGGTACAGACGCCATTACCTCGTTGTGCACTATTCTTAGTTCTCTTCACCTGTTACCCACCACCAAGATTAACGGAAGTCAGTCCTCCCCGGTAAGGCCGTCTGGATCAACCCTCACTTCGCGTCAAGGTAATAGTCCGTCCGAGGGGATAAATAAAATAATGCAGTAATTATTTCTCTGTGAACAACTTATCTCCTGAAACAGATGAGGAAAACTGAATTATGTAAAAAAGAGATAATATTGGTCGATTAACATAATTAATATGCACTTTATCAACATTGAATTGCTTTTGCAAACGTAAATGAAATGATGTAACTGCTAATGGTGTACTTGTTTTTAATGGTGTTTATTGCACATAATCAACATATTAGTATTAGTAGTTTGATTTAATGATTTATTCAGCAAATTATTAAGTATTCAGAAGCAAACATAATCTCGATCCTAAGGAAAGCACTTAATTTAAGTAACTTGCTCTCCAATAATACTTTTGTTTTCTTTGAATCCTTTCTAATAAAGTGTTTAGAACATTTACAGCTGTGATTGCATTCAACTCTGTTATATGTGTTTTTCGGGCTTGTGGGTCGCTGTCCAGTTGCTTCTTCTACGAGTTTGCCGAAATCTTCAGGGAGATGCAGTTTTCGGCGAAACGTCGGAGAAGAAAACAACTGGACCACGGCCTACAATCCCGAAAAAAAAATTATTTAATGGAGTTGATAACACCGGCCGTGAAAGTCTTGGCATTTATGTATTTACAATACTTTACTACCCACTGAAATGGGTACCTGGTTATTTTAATACTACAATGATGATAATGATAATAATAATAACAATAATCATAATAATAAGAAGAATAACATTTTTAACGTGAACATCAAATGGGAATAAGGTTACATCAGATATCACTCAATATATGAAGAACAAAAGATATGGCACTTCTCATTGATGGATACCTCAGAAATATTTAGGTATTTGGTATTTGGTATTTAGTATCTTCCAGAGATGCGACACGAAGGTTTTCAAGAAAATCCCCCCACCCCAGATTACCGTTTGCAAGGAACAT
Source organism: Deroplatys truncata (assembly GCA_030765065.1). Lineage (NCBI taxonomy): Eukaryota > Metazoa > Arthropoda > Insecta > Mantodea > Mantidae > Deroplatys > Deroplatys truncata. Next base: position 17,719,532 of record CM060980.1, on the reverse strand, counting down.
TTTTCGAAAATTTTAATTTTCTCAAAAATGGCTCTAACGCTTTTGATTAAAATATCATATATTTAGGATACTTTCATGACAAATAAAATGTATATCTAGAATTTTCTGGGAATGTCTCCAAAAGTATTCTTCATTGTGAACGACTTTTGCATAACTGATAAACCATAAGAGATAGACAAAATTTTACTGCACAAAAAATGTAGATCGCGTTAAAATACACAATTTATGTCATATAAATTGTTTTTGTTGAGTGAACCATTTTCGAGATATTGCTAGTTATTCCTTTAAGTTTTCCAATACTTATACATTGTCTCAAATGGGAATTCGTTATTCATTTTTTTTGTCCTGGTAATACAAAGAGAATGGAATGCTCCACATAGTAACCAGATCTTAAAATATTTGACTATCACTTAAAGCCTAGCAATTCTCCTTGCATCTACAAGAAAATTAGCAATAAGATAAACATCTCGATTAACATGAAGCATATGGAGAATAAGTGTTTGTGAAAATATGTTGTACAAGAGTAGAGAAAGTCATGTGAGTGTAACACATCAGATTTTATGATTTACGGAAGGCCTCTGTAATACTCGTATATGGCGTTTAGCAACCTCATTGAGCAGTCGTAACAACAATATGTAATTCAGTATATTGTGTAAAGAAATGCCAGTGGTGATATTGCTTTTAGGTCTTTGAAGGATAACAGCATCTGGAATGTTGAATCAAATTTGGATAGTTCAGAGCCATGGGCATAACGAGAAGCAGCATTAATACCAATAACGCGCATCCTAATTCTCACATCTGACTTGCATCTCCGACAGATTTTTAACTCTCTCAAATGTATCTTAAAGCCTACTTTCCGGCTTCTACTTAACCAAAATATTGGACCTATTTATATTTCATAACTGGAGGCACAATATGAAAACAAAAGGTCTGCCAGTATATTAACTTTATTTTACAAAATATGAAATAAAAATTCCAAAATATCTGTGAAACTGAATCGTATAGAAATATTGACATCACTACTTTGAAAAATCTTATTGTTGTATTTACCTGACTTTCTTTACTCACTTGTTACAAACTATTCTTACAAAAAATGATTATTCCAGCTACCTCTTACTAATACAGATAAACTTTCTATTCACATTTACGATAAAGTACGTAAAGCGATAGTCAGATTTTTAAAGAGCATGTCGCTATGCTGTGGCTGTGAAATTCCATGCTCTGCATAAATGAGAGAGGGGGGAGGAGGATCAGCGACTTCTCATTTGCGAAAAGTATAAGTATTTGAAAATTCAAACCAATAATAAGTATTTTGTCGTAAATAGTTAACTATACAAAACAATTTAATAATTGAGACAAGCTGTGTGCCTTTAAAAGGTTCTGTAGTTTTTGTAGGGTAAGATTTTGTCTGTCTCTTATAGTTTATCAATATACAAAAGGCACATTCACAATGAGGAGGTTATTCCTATAAAATTCAAGATATATATTTCATTTAACATTAAAATATCTTAAACAAATGCGTTTTAATCCGAGCCATTTTTGAGAAAAACAAAACGGATACTTTTCCGTGTAAAGGTGGTTCGAAGTGGTGGATATATTTAGAAATATTCATGTCCCATCTTTGGAAAATGCTGAAATTATATACCAAGTTTTGTATTTAACAAATGCTTCGATTTTTGAGTTATGCTGTTCACAGACACTCACACACGCAACTTTGTCTATTTTTTTTTTTTTTGCATTCGAGTAGTCTCAAAACGTATATTTTCGGTAAAATCTCAGTATCAAATTTTTCCTCCACTTTATATAGGTAAGTAGATGGGAAAGTGAAAGACTCTTAGCATATTAAGTTTAGATTATACTTAATGATGTTATAGTCTTTAGCCATAATGAGATCTTTACACCGAGAGAACAAAATAAATCACTGCTTACTCTGGCTTCACCTAACAATACTTACAATATGCTAAAGATAGCTTTGAAGCACCTTCTGTCAAAAAGTTATACCTTACCAGTATTTTGTATTCCGGAATCATCTCGATGTAATGAACATATTTGTGGGTTAAAGTTTTCTGGCACCTTCAAGTACCTTACTAACTCGCTGGAGAATAATATAGGATGAGTTTATTCCAGCAGTAAACCAAATTGGAAGAAACGGCTTTAACAGATCTCCCTGAAAATTCAGAAAATTGTGGCCTTAGATCTTGTACTGGAATACTGCATGCAGTCTCCATACAAAATCTGTAAAATCCGGTTCATCGCTAATAGAAATATTAACGAATAGAGACTGAATCACGCAAAGTAGGAAAATAAACTGTATTTTAAAAATAAAATGTTGGAAATGTTAAACAATATGAAGAAATATAAAGAATTTCATAAAGTATGAAACATTATCAAATATTATGAAATATATCTTAATGTATAAGTAAAACCATGAAATTCCTTGTTCCCATAGCATTAGAAGACTTGATTTGTAATATGAATTTTAATATTTTGCTTGTATCTACCAATAACTGTTTCACACTAGATGTGTATATGGCCAGTAGCTGCTGAGCTTTACAGTTGATTCGGCCCTTCTTAATGTACACATGATACAAGCAAATTAAACTGTTATATATTTGTTGCACCAATTACTTAGCTGAAATAATATAAATCTCCCACACCATTTAAATAGGTTGCTAAATGGAGCATTTCTGTTATCAGTTTTAAGGAAGGAAACCTCAAGAGAGTTGAGCTGAACATGGAAGGACGTGGTACCAGGAACAGGTTATATTAGCCTAATGCTTGACGTGCCAAGGGTATAAGATTGAGAACTACACAGTAATTCCATAGCGGTGTACCACCTGTCTGTATGTGGCAAATCTCTCGCCGTTCAGTGTAATCTTCGTGTACTTTTCCATTATTTAACCATAAAGCCGGAATTTATTTATGTTCGGCGTCTGTATCCAGCGCCTACGCAGCGACAAATTGAGACAGTAAATTACGTAAAGATAAGTGGACATTATGTGTGGGTGAGTGCGGTAGACCCAGGGCGCACACATATGTGTCTGTACAACAGTCAGATCAAATTTCTATCCGATAAAATACACAACCACATCATCACGCGGAGTATCCTAAACCAAAGTTAACAAGCCTCATAAGATGGCCGCGCCCATCTACAAACGTCAATGCCTCCCCCCCCCCACAAACAAATATCCAAATGATTCGCCTAACGTCCTTCTTTTTTCCATTCTTTCTTTTTTCTTGTTTTCGTTGTTCATGTACAGGTTTCTGATGGCTATAATGTCCTTCGACGAACCTCGCTATTTTTCTACAGTAAATCAGAAACTGTTAAAAATCTGGTATTACGTTCACATGTCTTACTCCACCTCACTATTGTTTATTTTATATAGCTTCTACAAATTATTACTGCAAAAGCTTATTTTTATCTACTTCATTTCAATTGAATAAACGTTTACAAATATAGTTTAAACATATTTCATTATAGGAATAAGGGGAATACAGGAGACGGAAAAATAGTCAAGCAGGTGCTATAAGTTTACCTTTAGATTCCATACTTTTTCCATGATACCGCAAAAAAAAGCGACAGCACTTTAAAAAATCTGATGTGTTACACTCGCACGACATTCTCTACTCTTGTACAAACTATTTTTACAAACGCTTATTCTCCATATGCTTTATGTTAATCGCGATATCGAGATGTTAATCTTATTGCTAATTTTCTTGTAAATGCAAGGGGAATTGGTAGGCTTTAAGCGATAGTCAAATATTTTAAGAGCTGGTTGCTATGTGGAGTACTCCATTCTCTTTGCAATACCAGGACAAAAAAAATGAGTAACGAATTTGAGAAAAAGTATAAGTATTGGAAAATTTAAGGGAATAACAAGCAATATCTCGAAATGGTTCACTCAACAAAAAAAATGTATAATACTTAAAGTGTGTATTTTAACGCCATCTACATTTTTGTAGTAAAACTTTGTGTATCTCTTATGGTTTACCAGTTATGCAAAAGGCGTTCACAATGAAGAATACTTTCGAGACATTCCCAGAAAATTCAAGATATACATTTATTTGCTATGAAAATATCTTAAACATATGATATTTTAATCAAACTCGTTAGAGCCATTTTTAAGAAAATTAAAGTTTTTGAAAATGTTCCATGTAAAGGGTAATCTGGGGTGGAGGAATTTCTTGAAAACTTCGTTTGGTATCTCTGAAAGATATTGAACCTAAATACCAAGTTTGGTGTTTATCCGACTGTTCGTTTCTGAGTTATGATGTTCACAGACAGACAGACAGACACACAGACACACACACGGACATGTTTCCAAAAATGTTTTTTTTTTGGATTCAGGGGGCCTAAAAACGTATATTTCCGGTGCAATCTCGGTATTGAATTTTTGGGTGGTATACAATACTTCCCCTACTTACTAAACGTAGTAGAGAAAGTAAAAACTGCCAAAGTATTGAAAAATTCAAACCAATAACAATGGACATCTCGAAAATGGCTGTTACCATAAAAAGTTATTTGAAATAAATTGTATGTTTTTAAAGAGATCTACATTTATTTCATACGTTTTTTTATCTATTACGTTTACTAGTTATACAAAATTATGCAAAACTGCTTCCTAAATGAAGAGGACTTCACAGGCTATTCCCAGAAAATTCAAGATATGCATTGTATTTGTCATGTAAATACCTTAAACATTTGTTATTTTAGTAAATCGTTACAGCCATCTCTGAGAAAATAAAAAAAAAATCTGAAATCCTTACATGTTAAGGGGGAGTTTAGGTTTGCGTGATTTTGTTGAAAATCTTCCTGTTGCATCTCCAGAAGCTTCTGAAGTTAAATACAAAGTTTAGTGTTTATCCAACCATTCGTTTTTGGGTTATGCTGTTCACAGGCACAGACAGGGACCTTTTTCTGATTTTTGTTTCATACAGGGGAACCCAAAACGCGCATTTCCCGTGAAATCTTTACATCTAATTTCTGGGTGCAATATAACACTTCCTGTATCTTACCTTTAAGTAGGTGACAGAGAAAGCAATAAGCTTTCATAAGAATACTTTGTAGAAGCTATATAAATAAACAATTGTGGATAGAGAATGTCATGTGAATGTAGTAATTACATTTTTTAGATAAAGGTTCGTGTGCGTGTATGTGTGTAAGTGTAGATATATGTGTGTGAAATTAACTTAAATAAAATATGCTATTTCGGATATCAAACTTATTCCATAGTTGGGACACGACGATTTTCAAGAAAATTCCCTCACCGCAAACTACCTTTTACGTGGAAAATGTTTCGACATTTTTAATTCTCTCAAGAAGGGCACCAACGATTTTGATTGAAGTACCACTTATTTAAGGTATTTACATGGCAAATAAAGTCCACATCTTAAATTTCCTGGAATGGCTGTCAAGTCTTCTTCATTCAGAAGAAATTTTGAATGATTTTGGAAAACGTTTAAACCATAAACCACACAAAAACTTATTTCACAAAAATGTAGATTTGTTTAAAACTCACAGTTTATTTCAGTTTTTTGTGGCTTAAACTGCTTCTGAGATATTTATTATTATTCGTTTTAATTTTTCAATATGTTGTGTTTTTTAAAGTGCTATCGCTCTTCCATTGTTTATCGCGATATCATGGAAGGGGTATGGAATTTCAAGGTGAATATACAAAGATCCGCTTTTAAACATCTGACTATATTTTCGGTTTCCTCTATTCCCCTAGTATCTTCAACGAAATCTGTAATGAAACTATTTCTGCAAATATTTATCTCGATTAACATGCAGCAGACAGAGGAATGAGCTTTTGCTTTTTGAAGCTTATATTAGCTTCTTGAAGCTAAATACAAATAAACGATAGTGGATAGGGAAAGCCAGGAATGTAATATACTAGAATCTTTTTACGATAGTTTTTGCAGTTTATTAGCATTAACCATCTCGCGTTAGGCCATATATCACAAAATTATCTATAGGCCTCTTAGTTTGTAAATACACTCATGTCACATATACTGTATTATTTCACTACTTTTTTCAAAATTATATTAGCTTATTAATGCAAAACAATTATTATTTTATTGCTAATATTTATTAATAATACGGTAATGCGTGAATGAACGCCGGATAGGTAGTTTGCTACTAACGCTTCTTTTAAAAAAATTCTATATAGTTTTTATAGTGATGCACTTTTATCACCAGGGTTTATACAGGGAAATTATTTTGACCAAAATAGCTTTAAGACTAAGTCATTATTTTCAATGTTTTTGCTGCTTGTCTTGAATTCCTCAAATTAGTGCTCACTAGGCCTTTAAGATTTTAAGATGAACTGACAGTGATAATCGAATTAATTCTGTAATTAACACGGAAAGAGGTAAATCACCGAGTAGGTAGCTGGGGACTTGAAATTGGCCGCAGGTAAACGGCCGCGCCTACCTTGGCAGTCCAGCTGATCGCCCAGCACAACACCTGTCCTAGCCCGTGCTGGCGCCAGATACGGAAACCACGTTAGCATTATGCGCGAAGATATGTGAGGGACCCGCATGGTGTGCGACCAGAAACAAATGTACCTATGCCGCCACACTTAACATTTTGGATGGGTTTACTAGGAGAGAGAGGGAAGAAAAATGTCGATTGGATGAACAAGATACATAATGAAAACCTCTGAGAATTTCTGGTACCTGGATCCCAGTTGTAGGACGTAGCCAAATTATCTGTTAACAATAGAGAAGTTTGGAGCTCTATCTTGTGGGTTCTCCGATGATTTTATAACAACTACATTAGAAATAAGTTCCATTTGCAGTTCTTTTAGGGAGAGTCACGGGTTGAACAGGTTACCTATTTTCCTAATATATCTAGACTGCACCGATTAAGCTTGGCTTAACAGCTTAATATTCTAATGTCCTCTAAAAATGAACCAGCACAGGATTTATTTTATTCTACTCCATTAAGCAGTCGTCAGTAGACCTGCATGATGCTAGCGGCTGGTGTGCAGTTATCGCAATACATAGCAAAGCGGACAAAAGTATTCTTCACTTTCAAAAATTATAGGAGACAAATTAATAGAGATAAAACTCTCTTTTATAATACCCAGAAAGAACAAATGATACTATATTTTACATATTGTTGCGTTTTTCAAAATCTTTCAATTGCATCAATTTTCAACATTTCATCTGTGGCGTTTAGAAAAGTATTTTATATGTACTTAGTAGTACAATTTTGTGTACACTACCTGATATTTTCATCGACGTATGATTTAAACTGGCGGAGAAATAAATTTATGAAGTCTTAAAATTTGAGGGTTAACAAGGAAGTTAAGGAAGAATATTGAAAATCTCTGACATTGACATCTTATTCTTTCTACAAATGAAAACCTATTTTCACTGCAAAATTAAGTATTGCACAAAAAACATTGCTCTATTTAATCCATGAAAAATAATTCTGTAAACACCAACTACGAAAAAATTGAAAATCTATATGTTCTTCAAATAATTGTAAAACTAATAATACGCAAAGTATTTAAAGTGCCAAAACAAGTAAACTGTATTACTATTTGTTCCTTTTGTCTATTAAAAACGAGAACTTGATCTCCATTAATTTGTCCGCTAGAACTTTTAAAACTGTATAGGAATAGCTTTGTGCGGTTCTATAGGCTCTTGCACAAGAGCTTATGGTAGATACCTATGATGGCTTTGTAATAAAATCCGATAATAAACATAATAATAAAGTGCATTATACTGTAAGGTACTCAGATTTATACTACAAGCAGATGCTGGAACTGCCTGCCTATGTTTTAGAAGTTATGCATTACACTTCCTAATTTTATTTGACGTAAATTTAAAACTAAATTGTTTTTTTTCGATATGAAACTAAATTGCTCTCTTGACTGATGTTATCTATTTTTTTTCTCCAAACGTGTGTACTTGTCACGTGTTATTTTAGTACAACAGTCACAGGGTATGTCAAAATATATCGATGGGTCGTGGCCGGACAAATATTGATAGTGGATGTCTTGAAACACAGGAATGAAGATAGGAAGGAAGAAATGACTTGCAGACCTGTAGAGCTCTGCTGAGAAAACGCTAAGCTAAGTTCCTTCAGAGTTAATTAAGCAAACAGGGTTGAAAATCCTGTACACCATGAATTGTATCTTTAAAAGCTCTATATTGTATTCTCTCTACAGACAACTATTACTCAACTACTATCTGATTATTGAAGGATTCTGCATAAAATCATTATGTTGTTAGCACTTGCAGGAGCCGTAGTTTTGCGAATTAACAGATGCAGTAAGCTTCACCCTAAAACAGAACGATATTATAATCAATATATGCACCATACACTTTGTTTAAAATTTATTGAATGGGGTTTAATTTAAGTAACTCAGTCACCCTTGAAAGGCGCGACCTTTTTCTGTGACCATAGTACTCCAAGCATAAGCACTCCAACACAACTGGAGATATAAGATGAAACATTTTTCTGAGAGAACGGATTCGAATGGATAAAGAAGTCGCACGTAAATACTCTTTAGATAATAAAATAAGTATACTCAGGTAGAGCAGCAGCAGTATCTTTCCGGCCCCACATATCACTGTGTTTATACTACTTCAAAAACTGCTTAACAAAACATTCATAAACTTCATTATGCATATTTGAAATTACAATACAACAAAAATAATAATAATAATAATAATAATAATAATAATAATAATTGCACATTGTAATTGCAAATATTCAAACACGGTTCATGAATGCAAAGCTAGATTCTCCATGACACGTACATTTTTGTAGAATTCTGTGGCAATTTTAACTAAGTTAAAGAGAAATGACGAGTTCTTTGTTGTTTGATTATACAAATACAATAGCACAAATAATTTAACGGAAAGCATAGAATGTTATCCTCAACTTTAGATCTTTCCTATCCCTAAATGCAGAGGTTACGAAACCTTATATATGGACCTATTTCTTTAATTTACGATAATTTTTTTTTAATAATGCTGAACGACAAACGCATCCAGATTCTCTGTAAAACAGGTGTATTTGGACATTTTTGACAGTTTAACAGTAAAGCTGGTAAGTTTGTACGTTTTATTCCACTGTTGCATGCACACCATCTGGTTACGGACTGCACCTCGTTGACGCTAAGAGCAGCAAAACCTAGTGCCCAGTTTCAAGTGAGGCAAAGAGAATACAAAATGGCTTAATGTCGCGTATCACTAAACGGCGAAGAAGGAAAAACACTTAAACTTGTGAAGAGCGTGCCTTAAGTGGCCAATATTTCTCTATCGAATCACTGGTGGCTTTACACGCATGCGAATCATAAAATAACTGCTTTCAGTACTTCTCGGAGCTCCATCAACAATGACTTAAGGATTTTGGAACGATAATAGAACATTTACGATGCATTCACGTTAAACCTGCTATAACACTTTGCCTGCTATCCAATTTCAGGTGTAGTGAATTAAACCTCGATCATTTTGCAGTTATTTTAAGCGCTGACTTTTTATGTTTTATACTACCCCTATTTTGCAATAAACAACCTTAAACCGGCTGTTTCAAGGCAACGTTTTACACGGGTAATATAAAGTAAATAGCAATAAAATTTTCGTGGTGTGTTAATGTTTCCTTGAAATCATTCATTGTAAGCTGTTTGTAATAAAAGCCACGCAAATCCGATAGTACATATAAAGTAAAACAAAACATCTGCAGTTTTTTGTTGCAGACTTAAATTGCTTACATTTAGTAAATAGTGATCCTTGATTTACATTGTTTTGCTAAATAGATTACATAATATGTGACCTCATTCTGTTGCACAACACCCGAGACGTAGTGGAGTCTACCTCACGACCGTTGTATTCTCCGCCTTCACCCACAAAAGACATAGTAGATAAAATTTGGCATACAGATGAGTCTTTCACTACCTGCTACTCAATAAATCAGGTCCTTAATAATTGTTCTCGTGAATGCGGGAGGCTAAGCGTACCTTGTACCAAAATTGCCAGTATGACTAAAATCTCATGCCGATACCACAAAAGAATCCCGTCACTTGCTTCGCACACGGAGTGCAGATTTGTCGGCCATATATAACACTCAGCAATGCGAGGAAGTTCCGTGAATTAGCGAAAAAGATGATAACGCACCGAATTTATTACACAATTTAGTTTCACCTCACCACACTTTGAGGCTAATTTTATTTACATTATTCAGAAAAAAAATCTGATGTGTTACACTCACATAACTTTCTCCACTCTTGTAAAAACTATTTTTACAAACGCTTATTCCCCATATACTTCATGTTAATCGGGATATCGAGATGTCAGTCTTATTGCTAATTTTCTTGTAGATGCAAGGGGAATATGGTAGGTTATAAGCGATAGTCAAATATTTTAAGCGTTGGTTGCTATATGGAGTATTCCATTCTCTTTGCATGTCCAGGACATAAAAAAATAATAACTAATTTGAGAATAAGTATACGTATTGGAAAATTTAAGGGAATAACAAACAATATCTCGAAAATGGTTCACTCAAGAAAAAAATGTATATGGCATAAATTGTGTATTTTAACGCGATCTACATTTGTTGTGATGTAATATTTTGTCTATCTCTTATGGTTTACAGGTTATGCAAAAGTCGTTCACAATGAAGAATACTTTTGGAGATATTCCCAGAAAATTAGAGATATGCATTTCATTTCTCATAAAAATAACTTAAACATATTTTAATCAAAATCGTTAGAACCATTTTTGAGAAAATTAAAATTTTCGAAAAATGTTCCATGTAAAGGGTAATCTGGGGTGGGGGGATTCTCTTGAAAACCTTTTTGTCGCATCTCTGTAAGATACTGAACCTAAGTACCAAGTTTGTTGTTTATCCGATTGTTCCTTTCTGAGTTATGCTGTTCACAGACATACACACAGACAGACACACAGACACACACACGGACATGTTTCTAAAAATGCTTTTTTTGTATTCAGAGGATCTCAAAACATGTATTTCCGGTGAAATCTCGGTATCGAATTTTTGGGTGGAATACAATACTTCCCCTACTTACTATACGTAGTAGAGAAAGTAAAAAAGAGATGAATTATACGTAAATGGAACTCAACAGAATGAACATCCTCTACTTTTATCACTAACTCGGTGAGTTGTACAGCAAAAAAACTGCAGCCGGAAAGATTTTTCTACGCAATACCTTTAAAATTACGCTAGGATAATCCATATCTCCCTAAATCGTTCCAAGCAGCGAAGTCGATATGCAAGCATAAGAATTAAATGTGTAGGTTCCTCTGTTTAGAGCCGTATTAATGCTCGATCAACAATTGAGGTAGGTCTGGGCATTTTCTTTATAATCAGACTCAATCAGTCTCCTGAGCAATAAATGAACTATAATCAGTGCTCATTATACAAGAGAAACTTTAGATCTTGAACCAGTTAATATCCAAATATGGAATGACAATTCCCCGGTAACTGTTACCTGCCAAACCGTTGTTACGGAAGCAAATATAGCTTAAGGACACTTATAGTTTAGGATTAGGATAATATCCCAATCGTGTCTCGAGATTGCTGCATTGTATTAGCCTAAAATTATGGAAATTGTTGCTAAACTTGGGTTGCCTATAGACAATGAAGAAAACCTGATCACGAGTAGCATTTGTTCTCTATCTCTGCATCATAACAGCTGTAGAAACTGTGTTAAGGAATAGTTTAAATTTGAAAAGTGAATCATAATACAAAACCTATGCCCCAAGCTAAAAAAACAACTAGAAGGCTGATCCACGAGAGCAATGTTTCGTTGTTGACTTTTGACAATGTGCATTCCGAAAATCCGTAAAGGGTGTGACCAAATATCGGATGTGTGAGACACGGGAACAACAAAGTTAAAATTAAGTCACTTCAGGCTAATGTGCCTATATATGGCTAATGTCGTAATAAATCTGAGGTAACGTTAACGCTTAACTTCTTTATTGTTGGTTATTGTAACATTTTATTTAACGTATTAACCGAAGAACAGTGGAATTTAGGAAAGGTAGATCATGTACGTAACAATCAAACAAACCACAGAAAAACAATAGGAATACAACAAAGAAACGCATAGTATTTTAATACAGACTACGAAAAAGCACCTTCGATAGGGCAGTGGTTCTGAAAATTTTGAATTTCACACGCCTTTATTCACTTTGGATAATGCGGGGACGTAAACTCGATTTGGCAACGATTTCTCCGATGCATTGCCTTGCTCATTTATTCAACGCCATCCCTGTCAAGCTACGATGCCCCCCAAGGGGTGCGCTCCGCAGCTTGAGAAACTCTGTGTTATGGTCATAAGAATAGATGAAATATTTGAAATATATGTATGACTAAGATAAGGATGTATGCTAATACCTATTATATTTCACTAATATATAGACAGCATACTGAGACTATAGAAAGCTAAAATGAAAAAGAAATTGTAGAATTAGGTTAAGAATATTGACGAGAATATAGAATATTCGTAATCTCTTAACTTTAAAGAAAGAGCAAGATACACTACAGAGACTGTGTAGGTACTGTCTGAATAGAATAGCAAAACTCACAATTTTATTACATCAGTAAAACAAAACAAAATTGTACCTATGGCTTTCAAAACAAAAAATAAAAGGAACAAAAACTGTCATAGGCGAAGCTGATTTGAAACTGCTATAACCTTACAATTATTTACTGACAAATAATTATCACCTTATAAAGAAGATGGAGACAGAAAAATACCTAAATTTAACCAATTCTGTAGAGCGATTAAAGGAAATTAAAAAAGAAGAGGACCAGAAAGGAGATCTGTTACATTTTATAAAACTATAGTTTTGTCAATTACGTTATATGCAAAATTTACGAAAAACAGATTTAAGCCGAATCCGAGCAGCAGAAATGAGATTGCCAACATCAGTGGAATAGCTACTTGAAGGGACAGATTAAAAAATAAACTAATTAAGGAAATAAACGAGATAAGAAATAATAATTGTTTTGAGCACTTACAGCGGGTGAGAAATGCTATACTGCCACTACAGACACCTGTTGATGGACCCTGTAAATGGTGAAAGTAACAACTGAAAACTGGAGCTGGAAGAGATCTAAAGGTCTAAAGGATAAAAGTTTTCTGTTGTTGTTTCGGTGATGAGGACGAAGGACGATGGTAATTAAGATCTTTTAACAAGTAAAGGGCATAAGATAACTAGTACTCTTTTGTTTTCATTACGCGGGAGTGCGTCTTTTATTGCAAACTTATAAAGTAAATCCGCAGTTCGAAACAATCAATTGCAATTTTGTTACTAAGTTACGAATTTAAAAGTTCATTGAAAGTTGCAGTAATATTAAGGACATAAAGATTTAAGAATAGAAAGGTAGAATCAGGTGACTGAAAAATGCAATACCATTGTCGGAAATTGAACCACGAATCTCCTGGTCTACGTCTGGTTGCTTTAACCACTGAACTACCAAGGCAACATGCCATACGACATTAAATTCCCCAGCTGATTCGCATTTTCCCCGTTAAACCACAAGGAGATCTCAAATTGTATTGAGATATCATATCCCAATGGCGACGTACAATGCTGTAGCTACTGTACGTCCCGGGCTTCATAGTTTCGACCACTATTAGGTCAATTAATGGAATTAATTCAAATCTCGGCAATGATATTGAATTTTTCGGTCCAACACACGGCTTGTGTGGAAGAACAATTAATTCTAAACACTTAAGACTTTATAAAACAGTTTCCAATTCACAAGAATATTCCTTTTTCAATTAAAAAGACCAGCCAAAGTCATTATCAGTTATGTTTATTGTATTTCTATTTAGAAGGTCGAATATATCTAGGAAAAGAAATGGTATTTCAGTGACCTTTTAGTTTCCATTGATAAATTGGCATCTGTATAATTATATTGAATAACGAAATTATGCACTCTATCGTACCTAATTAAACCTTAAACACATACACAAATACAGCATCTGAAGCATTATAAAGTTAAAAAACAACTACTTGATTTCATATGATACAAAAATTCAGTAATGGCTTAAAAATAAAGGAGAGAAGTCACAGAAATTCCAAAATCACTGGATTGCTTCTTATGATGTTGAAGACAAAAAGTGAAAGGGGGTAGGTTAAGTTAAATACACCCCTGCATGCTGGAGTATTAGGTAAATAGCTGGAACAATTTGGCAGGTAGCTTGACACTATTTCTCGAAAAACAAATGCTCCCACGCTACACGTTTAAAACGTATATTTTTATTAAGTGTGTGTGTTTTTCTGTTAATGTATAATACGGGCTTAATGAAAAGCTTATTTGTATTTCCTAATACAATAATAACAAGACCAACCAGACTCGCAATAATGCACAAGCCGAAAGCGAAGAAACGATTGGGAAGGAGATGAGATGGAGAAACCAGTTTAGATGAGACGGGAAATGCACTTGTGAGTCCCTGGTGATGATGATTTTTCTTTTTTGATACTGATACACATTCCAAAGCTGTAACCATAAATGTTTAAACTGCCAAATGTTTCTATAAGCATACTTTCTGAACCTATAAAGCGTAAGGTTGACTGCAGAAACACAAGGGAATGTAAGAGAAGAGATGTTTCAATCCTCAAATACCATTACTTTAGTGTTTCTTCTGCTTTCTCTACCACGTGCCTGTGGTAGATAGTGGAACCGTTATATTCCAACCAAAAGTTCCCTGTCCTTATTTCAAGAGAAGTGGTGCTTTTTAAGGTCCCCTAAACACGCCCCTCCACACACAGAAAAGAAACACTTTAAGCAAAACGGTCTATATATGTGTATGTGTAGATAATTTAGAAACTAAATTTAGGTTAAATACCAAACTTGGTATTTAAAGTTCCAAACATATGACACTAAGATTTTCATGAACTTCCCCCACCCTTAAGTTACCCTTTGCAGGGATCTTTTTTATTATTTTTATTTACTAAAAATGCCTCCAAAGATTTTAATTCAAATGCTATCTATTTAAGATTTGTATGACTAATAGAAGCTTGAATTTTTAACAAATAGCCTAGCAAGACTTCTTCATTTAGAATGAATTTTGTATACCTTTTATAACAATTCCTAAACCGCAAGAGATTAACAAAAACGTATTACATAGAAAATGTACAGTTATTTAAATATACAATTTAGCCAAATGTTTTAAGACTCTTTTCTTTCTGGGGAGGGGGAGGTTGTTTTAGGGGACATTAAAGCCTTAGTGCTTTTTTCTTATACCGGGTTATTTGTCGCTCTCTGTTTCAATTTTCCAATAGTTTATATATTTTTAAATGTTTTCCTTTGTTTATCGCAGTATCATACAATGGATATGCAATTTCAAAGTCAACATATGGCGACCCACTTTTAAAGATTTGAATCCTTTCAGCCTCCTCTGTTCCCCTTGAGCCTACCGTGAAAAGTATAATGAAATTATTTTGCAAGCGTGTATCTGGATTAACATGTAGATAGGGGGGGGGAAATTTAAGCACGGTTTGCAAAATCGAGCGAGATGGTTCCGCGGTATCTGGAAGTCTCGTGTTCGATTCCCGGTGACCTACCACTGTGGCCATGGGTTCTTTGTGGTTTTCCCCTGGTCTTCAAGGTGAATGCCGGGATGGTGTATTCCACGATTTCTCCTTTCCTCTATTTCCTCTCATTTAATTTCCATTTCACGTTTCAGATGTGCTTTCAGGTTCTGCGGCGCTGGAGGTGCCCGGCAGATGGCGTGGATGCATGCGCGTTGGAAAGATTTGTCCCTGTGAACGCCAGAGTGAGCATTCCGCCTGTTAGGATCGCTGCGTCGCCCTCTTGGGATTCCTCGCCACTGGTACGCGGCTTACAAACTGGAAATGTTAGGGACTGCGCTCTTTGTAAGCCTGGGACCTCGCACGGCTCCTTCACCTCATCCCCGTCTTCTGGGGAGTGTGGCCTCAATAGATAAAATGCTTCCGGTGGGCGAGGTGTCTCCCTCCGATAAACACATCCTAACCCTATGGTTGATAAAAGAGATATAAATAATAGTGTACAGAGAAAATCATGTAAGTGTGACACATAAGATTTTTCCCCCCCTTAAGGCTTGATGTTGATCCTTTTAGAAAACTTGATTTTAGTTTAAGATGAGATATTCGGTTATTGGGTTCATAAAGTATCATACAAATAAAGTACTAAGGCAATGAAATGTGCCTATGAAAGAACAGGACAATAATGTAAATATTTTTCAGTTTTAGTAGATTTCTGTTTTATGAAACGTTGCTTTGTTTCGTGTATAGTAGCAATATATAAAGACAAGCAACATAACATGCACCTAATAACATACACAAGTGTGTACAAGGAAGAACGTACTTACTTTAAGTTAATTCAGATTGTTTATAAATAGACTATGACTTTTACGTCGATTAATGAAACAGATATAAATGTATTTGATTTTTGAACACAATTTATAGCAAACCATGGAATATTATCAGATGAAATCATTGAGTTTATAAGAAAATATTGTGAATTTGTCCAGTTTTTTTACCTGTCACTCTCTCTAAGTTCTCAATGGCAATGTTCTAAGTTCTTAACTAGTTGAAATTGACTGCAAGTTCACTTATTCATACCGTCATTTCACGTAGGTAAACTAGTTCAATTCTCTGTCACTTCACTTCCTTGTGACGTAGACGGTTCACTCGCAGCCACAGCAGTACCTGCCCGCTCGGAGAATTGCCAGCGACGCACTCGCTCGCTCACTGACTGACCGACGTACAATGAGATAATGCAATTAAACCACTCAGTAACTCTCACATTCGCGTGAACGCTCGCCTATATAGGCAATGGAATTTTCCACCGAACATTCTAGAACTGCTTTGGCACACGTTAGGGTGTAGGGAGGAATAAACTTCCAGAAGGTTCCGGCTACCTACCGATAAGGCGCCCAGTGTTTACGCTGCCGAGTGGCACTTATCGTTACTCCGACTGTCCGGCGGTGACCTCCCGTTAACCTTGGGTCATTGACGCTGCATTGAGGCAGTAGTTTTAACACTTAAATGATTTCAGTCAAATTATATAATATAAAATATAATAACAGCCCGCCTTAAGGCAATATGTGTATAATATATAAAATGCATGTAACAGTCGTTGTATTAATATTTATATTATTATGTACATGTTCAATAATGTTATGTGAATGTAATTAGGTAATTAAATAATGTAGGAGCTGTGAGAATAATAGGTTAAAAGTTGCTAACGATGAGGTAACAATGAGGTAACCTTGAGACAATAATGAGTAAGATAGTTTAATAATGCTACTTGTAATTATTGGAGCAACAATAATGTAAATTTTGAGACAGTTTATAAATAGCCAATCAACAACCAGAAACAAAGCTTAAGTTAAATGAAAGTATTCTATTGGAGTAGGATTAGCCAATCAGAAACTGAAGTAGGGCAAACTGCACAAATTCAGAAGTCAGTTGCTAGTAGACAGCGTTCCTAACCGGACGCGAGACACATCCTCGAGAAGTTTAATACGTATCCAGTGTGATAAAAAAATAGTCTACGTGTTAAAAAGTGCAAGTAATTACGAGATAAATAATCTCACAGCTCTCTCTATATATCAGTGAAGTGTTATTTTAATCGCTTAAAGAATTAATAAATGGAGTGAAGTACAAATTATAATCTGTGTAAGTCTACATTCTTAGCCGCACTACTCCCTGCAAAGAAATCCATGTCTCTAACAATAATACTGACGCAGCCGAGGCAAACATAAATATATAATATTTAAAGAAACAGTCAAATTACAAAGTTAATATTTTTAAACTTGAGGCGAAGGCTACCGGAAACTTTTTACCATACGTGCGGTTGCAACTACTTCAAGTGTTCGGTTCCCCAACATCGAAATACAATGCAACTCCTACTTCAAATTGGCTTTCCATACGTGAAGCATTAAAGTGAATTCCATAAAAAAATTCTTATCCGTTTAACATAAAACTCATCATATTGTAATTTAGAGTTTCCCACTTTGTGATTATCACACTTATATGACCTCTCTCACTTTCACTGCCATACACTACTTTCAAAAGAACTGTTTTGGGTTTAGAGAATCTCTTCATACGATACTTTTGATTAGCTATGTGTAGATACTAAAACAGATATCTGGAAATTGTTCTTTTCGTGTGTGTTATTTTGACATTTTTTCTTTTAATAAGCCCATACAAGGAATTTTCCACTTGTAAACTAACACAAAGAGTAGAGATAGCGGATGTTTGCCTTCACATCAAATCAAGTGCTTGCCTTAGCTAATTCACTGGAAAGCTGCGTGCATTTTCGCAGTGGGATGTGAGCGACAACAAAAGGGAGAACATCAATAATGGGTATCGCGTGTCGTATAAGGGCGATGAGTTGAGTTTTCACCATCTGACACGGTGATTCAGCACGGCGCGCCGCCACTTCCTGCATCATCTGCAGCGATGATAGGTGTCGGCTAGACCGCCACTTTGTATTCTTTTTGAAGATGTGAAACGCTCGCGAATAAAATGCCACATTTTTGTTTCAATCTGTTGTATAACGCAGGTGAATTAATAACATATCGATGATTACTGTGTTTTGTAAATAGGGGTTGATCTCACGTTATTTGCCTGTTTTGTTTCTGTATTAAACGGACTTTTAGGTCATAAATCCGTTTCCTGCCATCGGAAAACCATGTTTGATGAATGCCTTGCATTGCTCTTTTTGCAGTACATTTGTCATATCTCACTTCTAGGGTTTGAATTTTTAAAGACTGCTCAAATACAAGTTATACAGCAACTTCATTACCCACTTCTGCTTAGGACATATGTGACTTAGAGATATATTGTCTAACTTACAGTCAAACAAACGCGATACATGATGTTCTCGAATCGTCGTCCACTTTGTTTGAATAGGCAACCCAAATTATAACATTAGGGGTGGTAAAAACATCTATACTGATTTTTCATTACATTACGTAGAACTACTAGCTTCTGCTACAGTGTCGTCTTCCTTAGGCTAGTGGTACCAAGCTAGCCTCTAGTTCCCGAGGTCTCGGGCTCAAACTCAGCGGAGGACGCTGGACATTTTCGGGCGAAAAAATTCTTGACATTGCTTCCTTCGGAAGGGAAGAAAAACCGGTGGTCCCGTGTCGTAGATTTACAGCACGTAAAAGAACCTCAGGTATGATAAAGAGGCCTCTGAGCCACGTTTCCGGTCTTTCACGCCCAGTAATTAGAATAGGTCGCTAAGAACCATAGCAGTTGAAGAGCGTCCATAAACAAAACTCGATTTAATTTCTACTTTTCTGCTTCAGTTTATCACCGCGTACGAAAGAAGGTAGGTGTTTGGAGTACTAACATTTAGCTATGATTGTTACATCTATCTGATCGACATACTGCATTATTATTATTATTATTATTATTAATTCTACACTTCCTTGTTTTATAGGCTTATAACAACACTAATGTAATATTCCACAATACATTAAATATAATAATAATAATAATAATAATAATAATAATAATAATAATAATAATAATACGTCCGTTCGTCATCAGATATCTACCTGTTAGGTACTTGTTTTGACTTACATTGCAACAACTGTGCTTTTTGTACAAGTAGTTAAGGTCGGTGGAAATCTAACCAAGAGGCTCAGAGTTAGCTTTCCACTCTCAACTGCAGAATTTTATATCTGTAGTACATAGTATGCAGGTCCAGCAGTTGATTTAACAATTTTTTCTCTACATTTAGCTGGAATATCAAGTATTATAGGAGCTGTAAATTTTATTACAACTATAATTAATATAAAATCAATTTATATAAATAAAACTCAAGTACCTTTATTTGTTGTACATATGCATGCATATACACAGCAGCAGTGGCACCATTGAATCCCCGGCGATGTGCAACACACATTACTGCGCGCCATGCACGACCACGACATATAACTTCAAGTGGACGGGGATTCTGGAACACGTGCCGTCGAATTTTAAGTGTTGTTCTGTGCTTAAGTAAGTTTTTGGTAACTTCAGAAATATAGTGTGTTGCATTGTGTTGAAACTACACCCGAAACGTAATTTTTAATATGTGTACTTTTCAGAAACCCACCATAGACACCACAATAGTCGACTTCCAAGTAGGCATAACACGTTTGTGGCTCACATGCAGCAGGTCGCCAATTTAAACTACGTGTACCAGCCAAAATGCCTGGAGTCTTTGTTTTAAGGGGTGCCATTAGTTTCCAGATAAAAACAGGATTGTCATATAAGTATTACCATTATCCAAAATTCCACCCACAGAATGAAAGGCGATGCATAAGGGAAGTGTGCAATTCAGATAACTTATCAACAGATATTTATCAATTGCGACTACGCAACTCAGTTCATCTATCAATAAGTTTCGTATGAGAAACTAGGGCTGTCTGTCACGTAATATCACAGAACCTACGGGCAATCGTGGTAATACGACAGGATGTTAAAGTGGCATTGAAATAAATAAATAATATTGGCATTACTTTACTCCTTTGCTGTATTTAAAAAGTGTGTATATATATATATATATATATATATATATATATATATATATCTTGAAACAATATGGCACATAAAAATTACACTCTTGGAATCATTGTTAGTGTTCCGTAAGCACTGCACACGTTATAAGACGTTTTATGAGGGTGAAGTAAATAAAGCTTGCCTCCAAATGATAATTACACAAACAGAAATTCAGATAGTTCAAAATATACGTATGTAGTATTTATATCATCAAGTTTGAAATATTATATAAATATGTTAACTAGAGGCATGAAAGAAGGAGGCATAGCTCAACAAATCATCATTGCAAGCGCGTATTAACAAGGAATACAATAGTTCTTTGGGCTTGAGAAAAAAATACTTTAATCGTACTTAATCGCTTTTCTTCTTGGTTTTGGTATTCGTGAGCCGGTTTCAGCTATCACATATTGCATGTGATTGATATTTTGGCTTCTTGTTTCGTGGCCCGCCACCTTCCTCATGGGACTTTGAACACGATAATGTAAAGGATTTGAACCAGAGACATAGGATGGCCATTGGCAAGCAACCGTTCTCCTGTAGCGTAACGGCCTGGAAGGGCTTGGACCTGCCAACGCGACTGCCGGCTTCAAGGGTCTGGACCTACCACTAACACACGGCAGAGGTGGATGATCATACGGAGAGGTGATGCGGCGAACATCACGCAAAGCGAAGCCGGAAAGTTGTCCCACGAAGCCAGGATCGTTGCCTATCGCAACTCCTCACTTTCCTCACAATGCTGAGTGGGCATCCCGGTCCTATACCCGGGACTTGAAATCCTCACCCCTAGGAGTAGGATTGAACCCCGGAGCATTCCGTCCGAAATTCCCTATTTCAGTGCCTCTCCCTCTTCTCTCTCCTCCACCCATTAAGAACGCTTCCTTCACCCTCTATCATTCCGTATCTCTACACCTCTCTTTCTCTCTATACAATGTCTTGTCATGTCAAGTGTTAAAATCGATAATATAGCATTTTTTCTGTCTCTATCTCTCACCTATAGTAAATTTGAAATCGACATTTGACCATAAAAATAAATTAAAGCATGTAGAGAAAGTCATGTGTATGTGACGCATCGGATTTTGTTATTGTGTTAAAAATTAGAACACACATAAACCGTTTAACAATGTGCACATTAATGCCTATTCCTTACGCTCGCCATGCTATCCCAACTGAATCGTTTCCTTGATAAGTGTCTTACGTTCGAGAATAATGCCAAATATCAATTTGCTTAGCTTATTACCGAATCATCTTATCGAAACGTTGTAAATAAAAACCTTATTAGAAGTATTATGCTTAATAGCTCTTTCTTATGTTCCATTTATATGCCACCTTTAACATTTTAGGTCATATCGACGGCTTTTTAGTTTTGGAACAATTGCTCATCAGTAAGGATGTTCACTCGCTTACAGTGGTGTTAATCTTTGGGTTGATATTATTTTTGGTTATTACATTAAATTATACACATACATTTACACTCCCATTCATACTTCCTGACTCTAGGGAGGATGGGAGTGGGGATTATAGCTAACGAAGAATTCCGACCCTCCAGCATGGAATCGAACTGGTACCTTGGGGTTGGGAGGGTAGCATGCTAACCACTAGACCACAAAGACAGTCATAGATGTGTTGTAAGCATATATTTTAAAGTTTTCTAGCAAACGAGGTATTGAATTTTTGTTTAATTCCTACCCCAACGGAAACCTCTTGAAGGAAGGCAAGCAGGAAGGAAAAGTAATATTAAAACTGATCAGAATATGTAAAGAAATTGTCTGGAACATTAGATGAGAAGAAACTGCTTACTGGGGATGCACCGAAGGAAATTACATGGGGAAAAGGTTCAAGGGAGGTGGCGACACCAATTATAGACAAGAAGATAATAAATGGTTCATATGTGAAGAGAAAGATTAAAACGCAAAAGAGTGAAAAGGAGAGAGACCTTGAATTCCGTAGCCTATTTTACATAGAAGAGTACACAAACGTAATTCAATTTCCTAAAAAGGAACTATATTGGATATACAAATGTTTTATTAAGGAGGTAACTGGTAAATTTCCAAAAGTCATTATTGAACTGGCTTATTGCTTCAAACTAAACCATGACACGCAGATATTTTGGTATTACCTGGATATGTAAGCATTATTAAAAGATCGCGGATAAAATCAATTATCATTTTCCTTTAATTTGTTTCAGGTTCCTTGTTACGTACAGAAGTATTAACAGACTCTCTCTCTCTCTCCCCAGAGAGAGCTTTTCCGAAGTACCATCTGTCACCAGAGTGCCGTGCCGTGAATATAAAGAACTGTTACAATGGTGTATCACTTCGCGGCATGGCTGAGTCCACCAACACAATGTAAAGGAAGGTCTGGAGGTCAAACTCTCACCTTCCGAAACAAGACCCAGAGGTCTTAACTCAGATGGGACCATGTGTTTTCTAAAGGAAACGTCAAACTGGAATGTGAAGCTCAACAGTTCAAACCTCTTGATCAAGTTTCCAATGTCCAAGTACAGACCGTGTTATTTGGAACGTTTAGGAGTGGAATAAATTTCTTGGACGTCCAAAGGTATTCTTCCGCGTAAAATATGGCTGTTGATTGCCGACTCTTCATGTAGCCTCAGAAGGAAATCAGTCGGCACCATATTTAACAGCATTCACATAACTTTGGTAGAGGACATTTAAACATCCTAACAAATTACACTGGGAGTATTTGTTTTATTATTAATATAGTCAGGTGTTTTCCAAAGTGCATTCACTCTCTTAAAAGGCACTTTGATGGACGAGATAATTTCATGAATTGTTAGTTGCAGGAAATTTCTCCGTGTAAATTGACCAAGCACTTGACTAGACTGTAAAGAAGCTACGTTTCCTCATCTAGGGAAACCCTGAAAGGATAAAAGTTTGGGGCTATGCGTAAAAGAGATATCCCGTTGATGTCAAAGGCTATAAAAATATCCTCATATCTCAAGTTTAAATTATATAAACCTATTTGAACTACTGGAAGGTACATAGAAACACGGTGTACAGCTGTAGCAAACCATGTTAAGATTGCCTCCGTGGTCGAGTGGTCAGAGGTTCTGAGTTTGATTCCTGGTCCGGGGATGTGAAATTTTCTAGGATTATTCTTTACCTTCCATAGGGTGTGGATGTAAGTATGAACAATACGTTAAAAATTACCAAACCTTACACTGCCTTCATCAAACAAAACATCTTAACTCCACTTTTTTCAAAAACTCAGTTAAGGTAATTTTCTTTGTTCAGAGGTCGTTATATTCCAAGGTAAAAATACCCCATATCACATTTTACTTCCCTATATTGAAATTAATTTTGGCCTATCTCCAGATCATTTACGTTATCACTAATTTAAAAAACCTTAATTCCTCATAATAATTCAGATAACCTCAAGTGCAATAGAGTTAAAGCATTTCGTTTTAGTAGTTGGACTTATAAGGTTCTATGTTTTTGGAGCATCTAAATATTGTGTACACGGAGGTTAGTAGTAAATTTGCAGTGTCTGAGGTGTTCTGTTTTATTATGTTGATATACTAACTTCTGTTTCTAACAATGTATAAAGTCGACAATTGTTAAGAAAGCGCTCCTGCTGCAGATTGCTAGTTCTGTGAAATTGTATTTGTGTTAACAACTATAAAGTGCTCGAAAAACATGTTTAATAGCAACACCAGGGATGGAAGGATTTTATATTTACCTATGGGGATAGCTAGATCGGACAATTCTGCTATTTTACATACCAACCAATATTAGGTGAGTTAATTAATTCATTTTCAATAAAATCTAACAGATTCTATGGAATTTGTCGATAGACACAAAAAATTAATTTTTGAACCAAATGTGCCTTACAAGGACCGCATATCACCGTGCTCCTCTCGGTGGAACAAATAATGATAATGATGATTAAATTAAATTAAATTGAGTTTTATTTATGGGCGCTCTTTAACTACTATGGCCCTTAGCGTCCCATTCTATATTGGGCGTGAAATACCAGTAATTTTGCTCAGAGACCTCCTTATCAGGTTTGAGGTTCTTTTACGTGCCGTAAATCTACGACATGGGACCACCAGCTTTACTTCCCTTCCGAAGAAAGGATTTTTACGCCCGAAAAAATTCATCGCCGCTGGGTTTGAACCCGCGATCTTGGGAACTAGAGGCTAGTACGGTACCACTAGTCCACGGAGGACGACGAAAAGTCAATAGCTGTTATCTGGTAAGAAGCTAATGCAGACAAAAAACAAGAAGATAGTATCATCTCTGCATTCTACGCTTTCTTTCTAAAGAAAATGGATAAAAAGATTATTTGGCTCGACTACTGTGCAGCACAAAACAAAAACTGGACATTACTGAGCTTTATTACATACTTGCCTGGTAAATTCAGAAGAAATTTCTACTCAATAGATACAGCGGAATTATTTATAAAAAGAACATACCTTCATATCTGTCGATTCCTTCCATCACAAGGTTGAACTCTCTCCGAAGAAGACAAAGAATATATGTATATGACTGATGATTTCCAGGACACTGTTCAGTAGGCAAATTCCAAAAATGTATTGGCCGTAAGGATGCAGGTTGATTAATTGGAAAAATCCTACTTCCACCCAGAAAATAAATAAAATAAAACCAAGAGCATATTTAAACCAAATGGTACAAATTGTGACAAGAAGAGGCCAATATGGTTTGATCTATAAAACAAGTTATGATGGTAATCCTACTGAATTGAACTTTCTTAGTGCTAACACATTAAAATTGTGTTTCCAACTGTTGAAAGACGCATACGTCCGCGTGGGATTCCACGCGAGAAGAACGACGATATAAAAAAACTGTCTTAAAAATTGACTTAAACGCTGGACTGATATTGAGGTACCTGATCTAGTGCATAGTTACGAGAATATGTGAAGTTCCAAATTGGACGAGTTATAAGGGAAATAATGTTACAGACTATCAGCCTTCTGTGAAATAGTTTTTAAAATTTAAAAATTAAACCCTTTTCCGTAAATTCAAGCAAAAGTATATGCTCTTAAATAAGTTGTATCAATAGTGAATTGCATGTTTTGTGTTAAATGTTTTATATTTTGTTTGTGGATTTAAATGTCGAAAACTTATGACTAAATTGTCAATTAATTTCTTTGGAGTTAACGTAAACTAACAGGAATTTGTACTGGTTTGTAATAAATCTTTAAGTCAAAAGGCCGTAAGTCCTTTCTATTCTAGTTTTGAAATACCTATGTGATTGTCATGTATACGTGTTATATATTTATTAATTTTGTGTGTCCTGATTGCTTTCAAAGCAGTCGGAAGGGATTCAGGTGAAAATTTAGAGCAAAAACTTCACTGATTTAGAGATAGGCATCTCCTGCACAATTGTATAAACTGGAGTTAAGGTCTGTTGTTTTATGAGGCAGTACAGTAACTAAGCCAAAAGTTCAAAGAGTAAAAACACCAGCGAATGTTTGAGTCAAAGCTTCCGATAAACCATAGCAGTTAAAGGGGCTATAGAAATGAGAAAACACACACAAAAAGATAATAATAAATAAACTAAACATTAATTTAAAAATCTGATGTGTTACATTCAGATGACTTTCTCTACGCTCTATCGATCATTAGTGGGTATACCAATTATGCATACGAAGGCTTATTTTCCTATCTACTCCATTTTAATCGAGAAAAAGCCTCTACAGAAATAGCTGCATCACACATTTCGTTATAGGTACAAAGGGAATAGTGATAGTCAGTTTTAGAACTGGACGCTATATGCTGGCCTCAAAATTCCATACTCTTTTCACGACATCGTGAGAAACAGCTGAAAATCGACAGGTCTTGAAAAGAATGGTTAAGCATTGAGCAATTCGAACCCTAAAAAGGTATATAAAATGAGTTGTTGGATTTAAAGAGATCTACATTTTTTTGTATAGTACGTTTTCGTCTATCGCTTAACGTTTACCAGTTATACAAGATTATACAAAATTCCTACGACATGATGAGGACTTTCCAGGCTATTTTTAGGAATTTCAAGATATATATTTTATTGTTTATATAATTATGTTTAATATATGGCATTTTAATCAAAATCGTTAGAGCAACTTTATTAGAAAATAAAAAAAAAATAACAAAAAATGTTCCATGTAAAAAAGATGGGGTGGGGGATTTTCTTGAAAATTTTCGTGTCACTTCTTTGGAAGGTGCTAAATTTAAATACTAAGCTTAGTGTTAATCCGACTTTTCATTTTTGGGTTATGCTGTTCACAGACACATACATGGAGCTTTACTAAAAGTGCTCTTTTTTGGATTTGGGGATCTCAAAACATGTATTTCTGGTGAAATGTTGGTATTGAATGTTTGTGTGGAATGCAATATTTTGTCTACCTACTACGTAGAAAAATTTTCTGTGATCATCTAATATCCTGTAACCGTCAACAGTCATAGAACTTCGTATCATTGTTGCTGCATAGTTCAAATTATTTTTACTCTTCACTACTACTTATTACTACCTATATTCCACCCAAAAACTCAGTAATGAGATTTCACTAGATACGGTTTCAACATAAGAAAGTCCACAGGAGCTTTACTCCTCGACGTGGAACGAGCTTTTGATAAAGTATGGCACGCGGGAATTCTGAAAAAGCTAGCCTCATTAGGCATTCAGGACTCGCTGGTAAAACTAATGTCCAACTACCTTAAGGACAGAAAGTTCCAATCTTCTGTGAACAACAGCCGGTCCTCCATTAGACCTATCAAAGCGGGCGTCCCTCAAGGAAGCATACTCGGGCACACACTGTTCAACTTATACATTAACGACATCCCGAAAACTGCAAACACCACCCTCTACATATACGCGGACGATACAACAATAATGGCGCAATCGTTTCAACCACAAGCCATACACACCCGTCTCCAAAATGCTCTCCGAGAGCTGGAGAGTTGGCTCACGAACTGGCGAATCAAAGTAAATGCCCCAAAAACCCAAGCAATAATCTTCACGAAACGAACAAATCACAGATTACCAAGACACAGTTTACAACTACTCACACTCTTTGGTGAGAACATAAACTGGACATCGAATGTAACATGGCTAGGGCTTAAAATGGACCAAGGATTAACCTGGAAACCACACATAAATCAAGTCAGGGGAAAAGCAAATGCCCAATTGGGCAAATTATACCCTCTAATAAACCTAAATAATCAACTAAACCTTAAATTAGGCCTAACCCTCTACAAAACATTAATTCGCCCCATTCTAACCTATGCGGCGCCTGTGTGGGGATACGCCGCTAAAACACACATCAAACGAATACAAAATTGCCAAAACAAAATCTTACGTCTAGTATCAAAAGTACCAAGGATAGCTCCAGCTGACATACTACACAATGAATTAAAAATGCACACAATCGAGGAATTTATTAAGAAACTCACGTTTGACACATACAAAAAGCTTCCTACACATCACAACGCTCATGTTCACAACTTAGGCAACTACACGACAGAAGCGAATAAACATAGGCGTCCTCTTTCAATTTTCGATCGAACATTGTTCCACTACGAGATAGAGTCTAACATCCAAGAATTCCTAGAGAACCTCCTAAGACTCCCCTAAATATCACAAAACGGACTAAAACTAATATCACTTCATGACCTCACTGTTACAGAGTTCCAGTCCATGCAGAAGCCTTCAAGTCCTTGCGCTACCCAGCCAAGGCGGCTTCGGGAGAAGAAGGCCTCCCCACGTGACACACTCGTGCAGCTGCGCCGAGATGGGTTGGCTGCTTATCTGTGTGGGCACAACGACGAACGGCTTCATCCAAGGACCAAGAGAAGACGAGCAAGACAGCCTTGCAAATCGGACGACCCAGGACATCCTCCTGGCTGAAATACTTGACGACCTTCCCAAGGGAAGGAACTCAGAAGCACTCATGACGACAGGCTATGCCCATAGCCTAAGAGTATTTCCATACAACTTTTTGCTCTAACACCGATTAGACATACAATAATAACGATTGCACTAATCTGCAAGAAAGTAAACCCTAGTAATACCATAGAATGTATCCAATTAGTATAATATCACAATTACCTAGTATAATGCACGATTAATCACCCGGGGTTACTCAGGGCATTTGTCATGTGTAATTCCGGGTAACTAACTATTGACGCGCTCGCATGCATTGCATGCCAGCTACACCTTTCATTGACTAACCGGGGTGCTATGCGGGACCCGACTAAAATTGCACGAAATTATTTCTAGCTTTCATAGATTAACACGTGGTGGGGTTTTTTAGTGGGTATTCCGCGCTTTGAGCGGCGAGCCCCACATATCCCCTCAGCCATTGCACACCGGCTGGGGGTCGAATGCAGCAATGCATTTTTCCCCCCACGGAAAAAAAAAAAAAAGAAACCCTGAGTGAAAAGGTATTTTTAGAAAAAGTCCACCCGCGCGCGCCTGTGTGTCTAAGATTATTAACTCAAAGACGAAATATAGCTGAAACGAAGAGTCGCATGTCTGAACTAAAGTGTTTCAAGGAAGATTATATATCTGATCGCAAAATTTGTTGGTGTAATTTAAAAACATTCTGTATAGTTTGAAATGAACTTAAATAAAATAGTGCAAAACATTTATTCTAACAGCGTGCTCTATATGTTGTTGCTCTTATTTTGAGTTTTCGTTTATAATGCTAAAGACAAAACAAATTCCTCGGCATAAACTTTTACATCACAGGTTCTGTGGCTGAAAATGTCGTTTCCTTTTTACTTTCTCTACTACGTATAGTAAGTAAGGGAAGTATAGTATTCCACCCAAAAATTCGATACCGAGATTTCACCGGAAATACATGTTTTGAGACCCCCTGAATCCAAAAAAAGCATTTTTGGAAAAATGTCCGTGTGTGTGTCTGTATGTCTGCGAAGAGCATAACTCAGAAACGAACAGTCGGATAAACACCAAACTTGGTATTTAGGTTCAGTATCTTCCAGAGATGCGACACGAAGGTTTTCAAGAAAATCCCCCCACCCCAGATTACCCTTTACATGGAACATTTTTCGAAAATTTTAATTTTCTCAGAATTGGCTGTAACGATTTTGATTAAAATATCATATATTTAAGATACTTTCATGACAAATGAAATGTATATCTTGAATTTTCTGGGAATGTCTCCAAAAGTATTCTTCATTGTGAAGACGTTTGCGTAACTGGTAAACCATAAGAGATAGACAAAATTTTACTACACAAAAAATGTATATTGCGTTAAAATACACAATTTATGTCATATACATTTATTTTATTGAGTGAACCATTTCGAGATATTGCTTGTTATTCCCTTAAAATTTCCAATACTTATACTTTTTCTCAAACGGGAATTGGTTATTCATTTTTTTTTATGTCCTGGACATGCAAAGAGAATGGAATACTACACATAGCAACCAGCTCTTAAAATATTTGACTATCGCTTAACGCCTACCATATTCCCCTTGCATCTACAAGAAAATTAGCAATAAGATTAACATCTCGGTTAACATGAAGCATATGGAGAATAAGCGTTTGTAAAAATAGTTTGTACAAGAGTAGAGAAAGTCATGTGAGTGTAACACATAAGATGTTTATCTTTAGTTCCCTTTTCTTCTTATTTTTTTTGTTTCTTTTCACTTGCAAGCATTCAAGTTGCATAATAGGGCGATTTAATCGTTTCAAAGTAGATCTGTCCTTAGCTTCGTTTTGCTTTTAGCTGCTCCCTACCTAAGGATGTGAAGGCGATTCACGAGCACTGAACAAGTTGCTGCAAATGTAAACTAGTGCGCTGAGAGTGGTTTCATAAAATCGTTTCCAACAGTGCTTCCGAACACCTTGCAAACATTGCCAAAAGCTTGTCCCTGAGAAAAGGAATTGTTCTGAAAGAAATTATGAAGTGGGTGTCATTTAATCTGAAATGTGTCATATAAGAGAGAAGAGGTTTTAAATATTCGCTAAATGGATTTCAGGAAACCAATGGAACAATTCGAGGATTTAAAATAATATCACAAATTAAACTTTTACGAAACAACGTCTATCCACGTTACGTTATTCAGTTTATGCCTAGAAATTCAAATTAGGCAACACTTCCTTCATCAGTACATGCAACATTCCGAAACAGCATTCAAGTGTGCTGTTAGAATCATGAATGAATAAATTCAAAAGTCGTAGTAACGAGCTCCTCCGGAGGAAAATGAAGAGGAACTATTGCAAGTGTTTAAAATTACATCAGATGACGTACTTATACTTTGGAAAATACGAGTATGTATATGGTAGGTATATTTATGTACATGTATAATATGATGTGTGTTGATTTATTTTATTTATTTGTGATTTATTGTTATTAAGACTGAAAAATTGATACAAATTAGGTATTTTAAGGAGCTTTACACATTTGTTAATGTAAGCTATCTTATTTTCACATTTTACTAAATTCGATTAGAATGAAGCGTACATCCAACATGCTCGAATCAAGAGAGAGAGAGAGAGAGAGAGAGAGAACAGAGAGAGAGAGAAAAGAAAGAAAAAATAAATACACACCCGGAGCGTCTGAAAGTGCCTTTTTTGGTTCAGGGGACTTCAAGATCAGTATTTCTGTCGATATCGAATGTTTGGATGGAACACAATATTTCCTTTCCCTAAAATAGGCAAGTGGTGGAGAAGGAAAAAATAAGATACATGTCACTTTCCAAAATTTCATTTTGTTCAATTACAATGCAAGAAACAAAAATGCTTAGTCACAGAAAAATGTTATGTAAATATTTGGTGTAGGAATTTTTTTTTCATTGCCATCACACGGCTTTTATTTAACTTACTATTTAAGTTCAACAATTAACAATCTCTAAAATCAGAATAAACCTTTAACAAAAAATGTGTTGCATCAGTGTTTAAGTTCAACTCAGTAACTCAGGTTAAAACAATTCCTGAATAAGAAGAACAATGGGGTCAGCTTACATACACCGAATACAGTGGATGAGTTGATAAAATTAAAAATCTGTGCTTCCAGTTGTCTGATCAGTTTTCTATTAGGGCATTAAGTGTAAAAATAAATCCCAGCATCGTAAGGGATTTCGATGATAACTTAATGACCTTTTCCATTTATAATTAAGAAAATGTTTGCAACTTTCCTTACTCAAAATACGCAATCTATTGCAACGCTTGGTTTAACAGTCGCAACCATTGGTCACGCAAAATCACTGTACTGCATACAGAAATTGAAGACATCGATAACCTGATGCTAAATGGCCTAGGCTCTCATTACACAAGGAAAAAAAATATTCTAAGCTAGCAAAAAACTCGCCATTTGAAAATACGTGGAGTTTTCTCATTCTTGAGTAATTCTCCCCTCTTTTTTTGATTTAGTTAGATTGATGCTATAAACAGTTTAAAGTACTCGTGGTATAAATATTAATTATAAGAAACATGAAATTTTATTTTTTAGAAGCAGAACTATACATTTTGTTTTGAACACATTACATGTTTCATTTATATTCAATTGCTATTTACTACTCACAAGAGTGTTTTAATAAAATACCGCGGCTTATAACTGTGAGAACAGTCAAGTTAAGTGTCACAAAGAAAACTTCGATATGTTATTTTGAAAATGAAATTAATCTGTAAACATTCATCCATAAAACTATATGCACTGTATGTACATTAAATTCAATATTTTAATAAACAAACACATGATACATGCTAATATCACCAAAGAAAAATGTTTATTTTAGACTTGGCTAACTTTTTAATTTCCAACTTTAATGGTAGTGCCCAAAAGCCTGCCTTTGGAAGGACACTGGCACTGGAACATGGCGACCCCATCAACCAATGGTTTCCACTGCAATCCGCCATGACAGTACTGACGGGACATCCATAAATTTCGAACTAGAAAGAAAATATCCGACTCCCCCTCAACAATTGATAATTGCGGGCCGATTCGTGCTAAAGCTAATTCTTAGCAGTGAAAAACGCAAAGTCAGGTAGCAGACTAGTCAATCTGGAAATCCACTCTCTTCGGGGGCAAAGGCCCTTGGATTCTGGGGGTGAGATATGAAGGATACTTTTAGAACGACTTCTCTGATGGTTAGAATACCACCATAACATGAGGCAGAAAAATATGGAAGCTATGTAGAAGAAGTTGTGAAGCTTAGTACAAAGCTTAATGAATGCAGTACGTCCCGCCTAACATTGAGATCTGAATTACTTTTAGATGGTGTGAGACATTTAAAATATAACTAACACAATATACGCACTTTGGAGCTCGTACAAACAACGAACTGAGATAACAGTAGTGTCAATCCTTGTTATAGTTTTTCTATGGAAGATATCAACTTCTCTTCCAAAATCATTCGCATAACAATCATCGCTTTACCTTTTTTGAAGCCTGCACTCAGAGATAGAGATTGGAATGTCGGTAACAGAGACACTGTCTGTGGTGTGCACCTACGCATTGCGATACACGAAGGAACACAATATTGTTTGTGGTTTTTCTGAGATGGTTTTGTGTTTACTTTAGAACCAATAAACTGCCATAGTTAATAATGCTGGACCCCCTAGCTGTGGTCGCTGCAGCGTATAGCTTCGGTGCGCCGCCAAGTTGAGGGTCACCGGTTCGAGCCCCGCCATGGGCATAGATGTTTGTGTGTGTGTGTGTGTGTGTTGTATGTGTAATTGCGCTAATAAGCGGCAAAGTAAAGAGTAAAACACAGTAATCCTAAACTGGGTAAACAAGGAAACTTAAGAACATCTGATGTGTTACACTTACATGACTTTCTCTACTCTTGTACAATCTATTTTTACAAACGCTTATTCCCCATATGCTTCATGTTAATCTTATTGCTAATTTTCTTGTAGATGCAAGGGGAATTGGTAGGCTTTAAGCGATAGTCAAATATTTTAAGAGCAGGTTGCTATGTGGAGTATTCCATTCTCTTTGCATTACCAGAACAAACAAAAATGAATAACGAATTTGAGTAAAAGTGTAAGTATTGCAAAATTTAAGGGAATAACAAGCAATATCTCGAAAATGGTTCACTCAACAAAAAAAATGTATATGGCAAATTGTGTATTTTAACGCGATCTACATTTGTTGTGTAGTAAAATTTTGTCTATCTCTTATGGTTTACCAGTTATGCAAAAGTCGTTCACAATGAAGAATACTTTTGGAGACATTCCCAGAAAATTCGAGATATATATTTCATTTGTCATGAAAATATCTTAAACATATGACATTTTAATCAAAATCGTTAGAGCCGTTTTTGAGAAAATTAAAATTTTCGAAAAATCTTCCATGTAAAGGATAATCTGGGGGGGGATTTTCTTGAAAACCTTCGTGTCGCATCTCTGGAAGATACTGAACCTAAATACCTAGTTTGGTGTTTATCCGACTGTTCGTTTCTGAGTTATGTTGTTCACAGACACACACATGGACATGTTTCCAAAAATGCTTTTTTTTGATTCAGGGGGACTATTTCCGGTGAAATCTCGGTATCGAATTTTTGGGTGGAATACAATACTTCCCCTACTTACTATACGTAGTAGAGAAAGTAAAAAGTAAAGATGTACAGTAACAGCAATAAAAGCTGTGGCATTGTACACTGAGTGTATCCTGATCGACCATGCTTCTCCCTGTACAATCGACAACATCTGCAAACGTCTAATAGAAGCGGGAAGCTGGAAACAAGCATTACAAGAACGTACGTCTACAGCTTCAAACGAAGGACAAGAAAACGATGCTTTAGCTGCTCTAATTCACAATTCACACACGAATAAAAGACACTGGGGTCTGAAATAAGCAAAACTAGCCTTTGGCGTATTTTGCAAAGCCCGTCCATAGCCCATGTTGTCATATCAGGATTTGAAAGACAGTGACTTCAATAGCTGCACTGAATTGAGCCGTGTTCTTCAGCATGCAGGCTAATACACCACTTTAGGGAGATATTGTTTACGGATGAAGCTTCGGTCACAAATCAAGGTGTATGAATTTGAGATGGACGCACTCCCGACTTCATCAGGTTGACCATCGTAAACATGTGGTGCGTATATTTGACGACCTGTCATGGGACCGTACATTTACCAAGCAACACTGATCGGAGTACAGTGTGCACTGTTTCCTCGAGGCACTCTGCTGAATACTCGTTTATCAATGTGGTATCAGCATGATGGTTGTCCCACAGACTTCGCAGCTATCAGTAGAGCGGTGCTTGATAAAAATATCCAGATCTTTGAATCGGACGGTGTAGTTCGGTAAGGTGGCTGACCCTTTCCGAAATACAAAGCACCCTTAGACCTCTTTTATCGGGGGTGCAGTGAAAGAAAGGGTGTTTTAGGAAGCACAAGCTACAACAAAAGATATGCAGCAGTATATCGCAGTGACGTACACGACACTAATCTGGTGAAACACTTCGAGCTATGCAAGGACCTCTCATTTTTCGTCTCCAGACTTAAATTCTCGCCATTTTGAATATATACTTAAATGATGGCTATCCTACAGAAAGGAATACACGAAGACGTTTTTCTATGGCTCTAGTAAAGTTTATCTAGATTTAACTTGTTATTGAATTTCCGGAGGATAACATTCTTTATTTTGTTGTACTTAATATTCAGATAACTTCCTAATGGCATTTGGTATTAGTTATTTACGAAATTAGGGCATTTGTTCAACTCTTACTTTATACAATGCAAGAAAGGAAATATGTTTCGCAGTCCCGGTTCTATGACTATGCCACAACTCAGTTTTATACAAATTTGCAACAATCAATGGTAAGAGCGTCCACCTCTGTGATGTGGGAGTAGTGTGTATGCCTTGCATTCAAGTGGTCCCGAGATCGAATCTCGGCTAGAGTGAACTTCCTAAAGATTTCGCCGGAGTTTTTCCTTATGCTGAGAAGACGAATGTCGGGTAATTCTAAGCTTCAGGGACACCGGGACCATTTGAGGATCATTTCAACTATTTCGTTCATTCGCTGTTCGATATGACTTACCCGTACAAAGGACGTTAAACAAACAACAACAAAAATGGTAAGAGCACACGTAAATCAGCGTCCAACTTGAAAAAATGCATTGGACCAAGCGACAAATTTATAAATGCTTTCATCCAAACGTGTGTTCTCTGTTCTTTATCGCACATCTTACATGCTGAAAATGAAATAAAACCGTCTGAAGCGAAACGTTTTCGAGCTCAATGAACACTGCCCATCTCACAAATATAAAATAAAACCGACCGCGCTTAACCCCGGGCGCTAAAATGATTGGTTACGGCACTCTATATGTGATGTATGACTACTACAACCTATTGCGGAACAGGTATATGTAAAATATTGTAGCTATCTAATAATCACAAACCGACAGCCTAAGTGTAGCGAAAGAAAGAAGAAAATGACAGCCTCATGAATTTGATGAAGAGAACAGCAATGATAAAATAAAGGAAAGGAACTAAAGAAACCCAGGAGGATGTTTAAAATACCACTTAAACAGTCCTTAAAGAATAAATATAAACAGTTACTGGACCATAATACAACATATAACAATATAACAACATATGCAACCATATAACAATATATCTTTGGAGACCATAATAATATATTAGCGTATTCCAAAACTACATTTTATTTTCACGTCTAATACAGTGATTAGTCGCCGAAAACAGCTTGAATTAAGTTATTTATATTTCATATAGTTCACACTGTCTAAACACGGTATCTACTTATGGTAATCCATAATTTTGATAGGGTGCAAAGTGTAGTTGGAACTTCCAGATTAGGTGTGAAGCCAAAAGCTCCAAAGGATCTGTTGTTGAAACCAGTAGGTAAATTTCAATGAAGTTTGGAAAGTTTAACTACTCAGACACGCATTCCTCATCTCCATGGAAGCGCTTCCAGAGTTCTTCAATATGCGAAAAAGAAACCATCGAATGGAAATCAACGGGAAACTCCTGAATCCATTTTGCTTTCCCTAGAAAAGCTGTAAAACCTATTGATGACGAGTTGGGCAACTGGGTGAGAAGAATTTGCTTGCCAATAGATACATTCTAAGGAATGGTGAATGAGACAAAGTTCAAGGTAGAAGACACCAGATAATAGATAATATTGAGATACGTAATTCATACATAGAGGAAAAGGATATTAGGGAGAAAGGAAAGACCGCACCTGGGAAAAGAATCTGGTTTGTTCATTTGTTCGGTTGATCGATAAAACATTTTAGTGCTGAACTGACCCGTTTACTCCTTCCAGAATTTTGTAAATCCTCACGATATTCATAATAATGGACCAAAATTAGTATAGCATCAGTATTCACGGAAATGAGTGGAAAATCGTGGAGTATTATGTTTGTGATTTAGAACTCCGGAGAACGGGACCCAATTATTTTTCTGTGTGTCCTTCCATTTTTGTGAGTTATATCAAATTAGAGTTTTATCAAAGCTGTAAGTGATTTAGAAACGAATGACTGACACAAGCATAAAAACAGTGTTTCCACACAAACAGAAAACCACGATACTAACTTCAGTACTGTAAGTGATGTGAAAAACCAAGGAAGTGTTGTACTCTTCTTAAAAATAAGTGTGTATAAAGAATAAAAAATTAAGTCATTGTTTCATTTACATACTGACATGGATAACGCTAATAAGAGTTAAGTGCTTCGCAGTGAACTAAAGGATTGAGTACCTAATTGGGGATTTGCTTGAAATTCTTTGGTTTAAGTCTTAGAAACTGCAACCAAATTAAAATAATATACCAGGGTAGTAGGTAAGCAATGTTTCCAAATGGCTCCCCAACTCTCTGACTCTGGAAATCGTGTTGGAGTGACAATCAGTTGTTTTGATAAGCATGACCTAACATCCGCACATGATGATCGGCGACTTCGACATCTTCCCTACTTTGAAAACATAATCATTATCAAGGTAAGTGTTATAGTTGTATGCAAATTGGACAGTGCACAAAACACTCAGTTGACTTGGTACAGTTCTTCAGGCTTCCGAAGCAATGGGGCAAATGTATCAATGTCGATTGGGACAGCGTGGAAAAATAGAGAAATGCTGACTACTTTACGTATATAAGATTTAATATTTTACATAATGTTTCTTACAGATGACAGATCAGGGAGGGGAGGCTTATTTTCCGACTGTCGAAGTAGTTCGTTTAGTGAAGAAAATCACTTGAGAGTGATTCTTTTTACACTATCCCTGTCAGATGGAATGACCTTTACACGCTCGTTTCCAATGGTAATTTACAGAGGAGAATCACTTGCCATTTTTTGTTCTGCCAGTGAGGAGGTTGTATGCATCACCTTTATTACACAGACACGCACGCCATATGAATTTGGGCGGGCTGTGGCAATTTGTAGGCGTGGAGACGAGTCCGCCCGAGACTTTCATATTATTTTTACTCTCTAAACTACGAGAGTTTCACTTAATAAAGTGAAGTTTCTCAGAGTTTTAACTCCCTTATGCTTTGTAACTGTCTTCCATTAGTGCAGTGGAGCTCGTGAACCTTGAAGGTGTACACTGTGTGGAGAACTTTTCACAATAATAGAAATCGATTATGGTGTTGCATTATTAGAAGCTTGGTGACGCATGTAGGCACAAAATAAGACAGCATTAGGGTAAAAAAGTAAACTTTCTCCTCCCAAATGCAGACTTGTATTTCGTAAATGGTAACTTGCTGTTATGTTCTGTGTCATGGCCTAGTGGTTTACAACATAATGCTTCGAATCCCTAAGCCCCGGAATGTGCATAGCTTCGAGCTCGAGCTTGGGGTGAGGATATTTGGGTTATGCAAAGGAGGAAAGGTACCGACTCAGCTTAATGGAGAATTTCGGGAGCTGCGTAAGCAGGGATGTGGCTCTAGTAAAGTCACATTCACACGGGAAGCATGGTGCTGACCAAATCATAAACCAATATGAATTTGTTTTCGATCGCCCTAGTTGCCCTGCCCGCGGCAGTCAGATTAAATATCTGTGGCTCACATGTGTGCGAATTAATTCGTATTTCTGTGTTGAATAATAAATTCCATCTAATAAGGCTATACAATGAGGTTATTGATCAAATCATACCATTATTATAGTACACTGTTACAAATTAGGTCTTGGAAGTAAAATAAAGACTAAATCATAAATTCCAAAATACACCCAAAATGTTGGAAACTCAATAAATTACACCAGGAATTAGGTAACCAGGAAGAATATGCCCTCTTATGGAATTTTGTTACTGAGCATCGGCCGAATTACTTCCTTTATTAAGGTGGTGAGGCAACCGCAAATCAAACAAATGACGTACCTACCAAGCAATTTAATGAAGCATGTAAAAGATAACTGTTGTGTAAACACTTCAGTTAATAAAACACAATTATCCCTGCTAGTTCAACTGAACATACATATAGATTTCGAAAACCTCAAGAAAGATAGAGCAAAATGCTAAATTTTAGATTGGAACCTCCCGATATGAGAAGCAATTGTGAGTTCTCTGCAAACAATATTGGATGGATTCAAGTTAAGTCTCGACAAAAAATAAATAAATAAATTAAGCACTAAGCGGAATAGTAGACGTGAGAATATCGTGAGCGTAAATGCAAAAATGAAGCAATAATGATGAATGAGAAGAGGTTGCGAGCATAGTTTAAAAATGATGAAATATCAATGATAAAGGCGATAAGAGAAAAGAAATAGAAAAAAAACGGGCGAAAGTCGTTGAAAAGGCTAAGACCTGGAGCAGAAACCCAGAATCACAATCAACGATAATTCCACAAGCAGCGCTAGAAAACTCTAATTCTTCTCTGTGGTTTCTTTTCATGTCAGAAAAAGCAGCTTTAAAAGCATGTCTCAGAATGTCACCAAACATGGCTGCGCTAAGGAAGCGACACAAGTATTCCGTAGAAAGTTGGGTTCAGGAATAGGAAAGTGAAGTGTCATGCAAAATGTCAAAGTTGTGGCACTTGTTTCTTGATGCTATCTCAATGAACGTAGGCGCAACAAGCCTAACAAATTAATTGAAGCCGCCCGCCCGCCCGCCAGCGTTAAAAGCCAAAGTTCCCAGACGCTACTTATATGTATGTAGCTGGCTTCCTCACTATCTCAACGATTGACCCTTCCTCTTATTTTCCTGCATCTGTTCATGAAGCGATTGGTATCCTTGTACAACATTCAAGGTCTTCTCTGGAATAAGACTAGAATTCCATTGCCTCACCTTTTTTTCTTAAATCAATCTGTTGTACCTGATTCATTTATCTTCTCCTCTCTTGTGTTAACCTTTTTCAGAAATAAAGTATCACATTGTAATACATCGCACGTCAAAATTGCTGAACATTGTTGTAGTAGCGTCTGCCTTTGTCGACAATGATATTCGTAAAAAAAAGAAAGAAAAAAAATCTAATGTGTTACACTCACATGACTTTCTCTACTCTTGTACAAACTATTCTTAAAAACGCTTATTTTCCATATGCTTCATGTTAATTGAGATATCCAGATATCTTATTGCTAATTTTCTTGTAGATGCAAGGGGATGCAAGATGCAAGCAATAGTCAAATATTTTAAGAGCTGGTTGCTATGTGGAGTATTCCATTCTCTTTGCATTACCAGGACAAAAAAAATGAATAACGAATTCCCATTTGAGAAAAAGTGTAAGTATTGCAAAATTTAAGGAAATAACAAGCAATATCTCAAAATGGTTCCCTCAATAAAAAAATGTATATGAGATAAATTATGTATTTTAACGCGATCTACATTTTTTGTGTAGTAAAATTTTGTCTATCTCTTATGGTTTACCAGTTATGCAAAAGTCGTTCACAATGAAGAATACTTTTGGAGACATTCCCAGAAAATTGAAGATGTACATTTTATTTGCCATGAAAATATCTTAAACATATGATATTTTAACCAAAATCCTTAGAGCCATTTTTGAGAAAATTAAAATTTTCCAAAAATGTTTCACGGAAAGGGTAATACCTAAATACCACGTTTGGTGTTTATCCGACTGTTCGTTTCTGAGTTATGCTGTTCACAAACAGGCACACACACGGACATGTTTCCAAAAATACATTTTTTGGATTCAGGAGGCCTCAAAACATGTATTTCCGGTAAAATCACGGTATCGAACTTTTGGGTGGAATACAATACTTCTCCTACTTACTATACGTAGTAGAGAAAGTAATAATTTTTACGTTTTCTGCAAAAAGCGATAAACCCGGACAAATCAATAGCATCAGACTTTGGTTACGAAAACGGACAATGAATTTAGCAACTTGGAACATACAAGGTCTGAACACTCAGTATAATCATACTTAAGGAGGTTACACAAAAGGGGGTAGATATGGTAGTTTTGACAGAAACTAAAAGGAAAGGAAGGGTCAAGAGATGTGTGGAGAATATATACATGTATGCTGCGGAGAAATCGCAGAGAGCTAAAGGAGGTGAAACCATTTTGATTAAGAAGAAATGGAAATATTTAATAAAACATATGGAAGAAGTAGACGAAATATTTATAGTCATGGAACTACAATGTTTGGGAAAGCTATAGTTATAATTGGCACATATGCCACAACAAATGACGCTCCACAAGTAATAAAGGATATTTTGCAAAATTTATCGAACTGTTAGAAACGGTCTGTCAGAATAAGGAACTAATAATTATGGGAGATTTGAACAGTAAAGTTGGAAAAGGGAGAGGGAATGTTGTTGGTCCATATGGAGAGGATATCGAGAATGAAAATCTACAACGTTTAGAACAGGAATGTAAAGTGAATGACCTTATTATGAACACGGTGTTTAAACACCCTGATATACATACGTATATGTGGGAACAACGCTTTAAAGGCCTTAGATCGATAATTGATTATGTAGTAGTTAGGAGAAAGAGAAATATTATCGTCCAAGATGTTAGAGTGAATAGAGAATCAGAATGTGAAACGGACCAATATGTGCTGTCAGCTAGGATAGCATGTCCTATAAATAGGTATATTGTGAAAAAAGATCGAAATGCAGAAATAGCAAACGAGTCAGAAAATTGTTGATAATCTACACCTACTGCAAGATAAGGGCATTAAGAATTTGTATACTCAACGCCTCACTGAAAAATTGAAAATTGAAGAAGATTGGAATTATTTCAGTGTTGGCATAGAAAATGGTAAACATTATAAAAATCTTTGGAAAAATGCCGAATCCCTGGATATAATAACAAAAAACGCATACATAAGGTATTTAAGTTACAAAAAGATGAAAATTATCAAATATATAATAAACTGAAAATGCAAGACAAAGTAGAATTCAGGAAAAAAATGTGAAATAGAATATGCGGAAAACCTGAACGTACTGTGGGATGCAAAAAGTCAGTCCAAACATGGAGGACAAATAAAAATACCAGAAATAATAATAGGACAAAGAGTTTAAATTTAGTACCAATGAAAACTTTTCAGGAGTATTTTAAAATGCTTTAACAGATTAATTTATGGATTTTAACTTGAAGTACAATGGAAGGGGTGATTTAAT
The DNA here is from genome assembly GCA_030765065.1 of Deroplatys truncata. NCBI lineage: Eukaryota > Metazoa > Arthropoda > Insecta > Mantodea > Mantidae > Deroplatys > Deroplatys truncata. The sequence goes on along the minus strand of CM060980.1, from coordinate 17,677,525 downwards.
GGAACATATAAGAGGATGAGGTACGAAATGTTTTGATAGTAAAAAAAAATGGCAACCCGCAGGCGCGGGAGAAGTAGCGAAAGAGCTAATTAAATATGGGGTTCCAGCCATTTTAAGTAGACTTTTTAATCAAGTGTTTGAAGGAGATCCTATCCCGGATGACGCAAGCTATTATATGTTAATGCAGTATGTAAAAATATAGGAAATAGAAGATATTCAACACACTTTAGAGGCATTAGTGTTATGGAAGAAATTAATAGAATTGTAAGCACAATTATTAAAATTAGATTGGAGGAACTAATACGAGACAAAATATCGCAAGAACAGGCAGGCTTTGCGGAAGGCACATCATGCTTGGATAATATATTTTTGATTAGACAAATTACAGAAAAAATGTTGGCTTAGGGGAAAGAAGTGCATATGGTATTTATTGATGTTGAAAAAGCATCTGACTCTGTGTCTATAAATAGACTATGAGTGGCAATGGACAATTTAGGAATATCTAAACCCCTTATACATTTTATAAAAAGAATGTATGAATGTAGGGCATGTGTTATGGTTGGAAATCGGCAGCACCAGAATTTCCCTTAATAGAAGGATTACGACAGGATTTGGGATGTCGCCAATATTGTTTAAGATATTTATAGAAGAAGTATTGGTAAAGTGGAATAATTCATGTGGAAGAATGGGAGTAAATAAAAGTGGCCGTTTACTGCACAATTTAGCATTTGCTGATGACTAGATTATAATACGATAGGGCAAAGATGATAAAGAATACATGACCAAGATATTAGTAGATGCATTTTAAGTAGGCGGATTAAAAATAAACGCAATTAAAACAGAATACATGGTAATTGTAGGAGTTTCAGAAGATTTACAAATAAATGATGTGGTAACGACATGTCTGGAGCAATTTCAGTATCTAGGATCTATAACAGATAAATCTGGCACTTGAGAAAAATATATTACTAGTAGAGAAAATTGTGCAAGGAAGGCGATTAGATACCTGAATAGTGTTTTATGGAATAGGAATTTGGCCAGAAATACCAAACAAATTTTACAAGTAATAACGGAAAGTCGACGTACATACGGGCCAAAATTTGGACATTAAAGAGAAGGAGCAGAAAATAGCTTTAGCGACAGAAATGGAAGGACTTAAGAAATATAGAATATCCAGATTACAACATGTTAGGGACACCTACATCAGATAAGAAATAGATGCACAATAAACTGTTATAGACAGAATATCAAAAAGAGCTGTACCATGGCATGGAATCTACAACGGATGTCGGCAAAACGTGGCCTAAACGAGTCTTAGGTGCCAGGTAGAAGAAAGCGGGGAAGAGTAAGAAAAACATTATATGAAGGAATATATGTGACGTGATAAAGAGGGGTATGTATGAGGGACAATGGGAAGATAGAAATCTCTGGGAAGCGGAAGTTGAGAGGGAGCTGCTGTAAAGTGGAAAATCTGTAATTTAAATTTAATAAACATTTGTCAATAGCAATTAATCTCCCTTAAAGCATACTTAGAAAACTAAGTTGGTATATTAATAGCACAGGATTTCTCACTATAATATTCATGTGTAATCTAACGGGTTATGCAAAAGAGAGCTAAAATGTACAGAAAAATGCACAAAACTAACATGAGACGTTTTAATTTAAAAACCACTGAAATGCTATCGTTTGTCAACAAACTCACTTCTGAAAAATAATGCTTATTGCCTTTCCAGTGAGTAGTTCATATAGGGGGCATCGTGAACACTGTTTTGCGTTTATATGAGAAAGGATAGCGAAAACGAGGGTAGATGCTAGGTTGAGAGAGTCTTCAAGGAGGAAAATGCGTTTATATGGTAAAGATAGAGTATATGGGGGGAGGCGATGCTAGGCTAGACAGAGGTAGAAGGGGGGGAATGCGCTTTATATGAAAGAGAGAGAATACGCAGAGAGGTGCTAGGCTAGACAGGTGCTGAAGGAGGGAGGATATAGGCTTATACTGGAGAGATAGGGAATACGAGGGAGGTGCTAAGATAGTTGTTAAAGCTGGCATACGTTTATATGAGAGAGATAGGAAACCTAGCAGAGGTATTAGGGTAGCAAGGGTTGAATGACAGAGTATGCGATTATATGGAAGAGACGTGAAAAAAGTAGAGACAGAGAGATCTTATGCTAGGAGATGGTTGAACGAGGTGGGAATGCGTTTATATGGGTGAGGTATGGAAAACGATGGTAGGTCTTAGGGATTGTGGTTAAAAACGTTGGCACAAAGAACAGCATTATTTAAGAACTTTAACAATAAAAATGTCTAAAACTAGATCATGTGTACGGTATTCGAGGAGGGGTCTTTAGTGGAAAAACCCCCTAAGTCCCAATAGTAGGGAAATAAGGGAACCAGCACAAATAAATGCTGGAATGTGCAATTAATATGCTAATTAGGCCTCCCCCTCCACCTGCCACACCCCGGGTACCATTTTCGTTGCAGCTGAGGTCATAAATGTTGTGATGTATAATGGAAAGTTTGGCAGGTATGCAATTAAGGTTGTCCATCACCTATCAAAATGAACAATGGTGTAATAAATTATGCTTTGTAACAAAAGAACAAGCGCTATTGTCTCCATTCCCTTGAATTCCTGCACAAGTGTACGTTAGGAAGACCATATATATAGCAACACCCTACCCCCACTGCATTCTATTCTATCCAAACACGCACACCTGGACAATAATAAAAGATCAGACTGGTGCTGCGGTAATAAAAGAACTCTTGGAGCCTGTGCTATTATATCAGGCTTCCTTTATTTGACGGTGAAAAAAAGAAAGAGACCCATTCCCGCGGAGCAAGCTTCCGTTCATTATAGTCGGCGACATGCTGGCTCCGACTCTGCCCTCGGGAAGTTCTCTGAGCGCAGCAGAAGCTTCACGAAGACCTACGGACATCTCCGAACGTAGATAAACACAATCGTGACATCCCTAACACTTCCTCCAACCACACGAGGTGCACGAAAACCTACGGTCATCGCCGAACATAGTTATATATCTTCAACTCTCTGTTTTTGCATCTAAGACCTCATTCAAACAGAGATATCAAACAATGTATTTAACAAATATAATTATTTATATTAAACCCTGGTGTATCACCACTGTTTAATACTTATATCTCCTGAATGAAAAGAGATAAAACGATGAAATAAAAACTAATTATAACCTTTGATTGCGGCGCGTCATTGTCGCATTGTTCCAAGTTGACCAGGATGCTCGGGTTCGAATCCTAGGAGTGATTAAAATTCATCTTCCAATAACTCCGGAAATAATAAAGATAAAGACATCAAATGACCTTTATTACGTTTATATCATTAGGTAGTTTCTTATGAATGTCTAGTAAGGTTCCAAGCGTACTGGGTTCAATCCTTAATTTAAAAATCTCCATTGTCTCAAACACTAACAAAATAGAGGTGCGGACCAAGACAAGATTGATAGCTCCCATGATGGGCAATTAATACTGCATATAATTGACAGTTAGTAGTCCTTAGTTCGAATGCCGATTTTTCAATGTGACCTTAATTTTCCTCTATACTCCAGGATATATCACTTAGGTTGATGTCATAAGTGCATACAACTCTTTTTTTAGCATGTCAAACTATTAGTATAAATAATTCTGGTCCTGGTTTTCCGGGTTCGAATACTGATTAAATTAAATTTACTTACAAATTTAATAGTTTATGAAGTAATTCAGATAGACACGTCAAATAAAAAGTAAACACAGTACCCGGTCCCAAAACATCGCTATCATGACAAAGATCACCCGAAGGGGTGATTTCAAATATCTTTAAGCCCATGAATCATACCTGCTTTGAGTAAAGATGATATGATAGATGATGATGCGGGGCAGCATTTATTAAAAGCATTACCAGGTTCGATCCTAAAAGCATAAAATCCGTGTAACTCTGGAAAAATTACTTTACTCGTCCTGGTAGTGAAATGTAGTGGTTTTTATGCGATAACTGAGTATTAAGCGTATAGGAATGTCATATTGTATACTGCTTTTTTGGATAATAAAGGGAAGTTGGAAAGGAAGAATTGAAATGGTAATGAAATCATGAAATAATGCATTTAACCAAATAGGGGGAAAAACCTACGTCAACTTTTAAGCGTATAATTCTCAAGTTTTGCGGTAATAGAGATGCAGTTAGCTTTGATGCAATGGGTGGTGGTGGCGGTGGTCGTGGTAGGCTTTGATTGGAAACATCTGATGGATTGAACGTGTGAGAATACCTCTCTTGTTGATGTATTAGGTAGTAATGAAGCGTGCTTAAACGTGTTTAATAGTCAGACATCATGTCTCTGGATGTGAGGTTATATGACTGAGGTTAATACTTGCAGAGCATTAAAATGAGTGGTATACAACAAACCAGTTTTCATGCTATGCTTCAGTGTTGAATTAAATGTCTGATCAACGTTCATGTTATATCATTAAAAGACTTCAATGCGAGCGAAATATCAGAGTTTAACCGCTTAATCAGTATTTAGTTGCTTAAGTCATCTCAGTATTGGTTTGAAAGTATATGAAACCGAGAAAACATATACAAAATAAGGAATAAATAATGTTTAATATATAAATTACCTTTTTAAAACCTCTAACTACATAAAATATAGGTGTCTACGTCGAACACGAAGCATCGAAATCGATACTACAGCATTGAAGGCTCCGTTTGCTGCATGCACAATTTCCATGTATTCTCCAGGATTGCACCATCCGGCATTCAGCAGAGGATCAGATTCCATTGAGTTGAGAGCAGTATAGTTACGTAAATGTGCTCTCTGGGTTTCTGGTTCGATCCATAGTTGAGCCATTCATATCCAATCGAATCTCCTCAAACAAGAATGCAATAGCGTTATTGGTAAGCTTTGCAGTAGAAGCTGCTGCATCAGGTTTAGTAATACTCCCCTCGATGTATAGATAACTTTGATTAGGTAATGTATGTAAATCCTCAGCTTGAGAAGGGATTCTAATCTCCCATTATAGTCCAGAGCTGATGTATTATACGGTAAAACACCTGGTCCTCTTCTTTAGTGTTCTTGTCATCGAATCTCGGTGTCTCGGTAACATTGAAGATATCCATGATTATAGGATTCTGAAGCCCAATGCCAGGAGGAACTGACGATGCGCGATGTTAACCCGCTGGGTGTCAAAGGCAGCGTATGACGCGGAAGTCGAATCACTCCATTATTATATCATCTACGTCGCTGACTTCTTCTAAAATCTATTGCCATTGCAACGGATGTGAAGTCTTATGCTTGTATCTTCGTTTCTAAAGACAATGATATTACTGTTCTGGTCTACTACACGAAGACTAATTTGCTCTATGACATTGGTGTCTATGATTGGAAGGTAAATTGGATTTTATGACTCTTGAGAAGTATGATATCCAGGCGGAACAGATGGGAAAACACATAGGTCGTGTGTTCACATTTACCGTCGATGAAAGAGCCTGTTGCAATACTGCACTCGATTTGTATGATGCTCACCTTAAATATATTCACCAGGAAATCAGATTCAGTCAGCTGATTAGCTGGAATAACTTTGGCACTGAAGCCCAAGAGCGTTCTATAGGAATAGAGCAATCATTGGAAAAATCAACGGTGAAAGGACATTTAATTTCAGCCTTCATTGTGTTACTATTAGGTCTGATAAAGAAGACATTCTCATCCACCACTAGCCTATCTCAGATGCATTCATTAATATCGACAATCTCGTAAGTTCCATTGGTTATATCACAGATCTTAGTTTCATCATTGTGCATGTAATGAAATTGATTAGTACTCTGATCAACATTAGGAATAGAATAGAAGGTTTCAAAAATCAATAGAGCAATCTCATAATTACACTTTGGATCTATCTGAAGAGGGATATTTAGGTATGTAGTAAAAACAGATTCGTTGCCACTGACAGCAATAGTGTAACTAATTGCGATGGAAATTGCAAGCACAAGTACATGCAGATGACTGAGCTGAAATTCTGAAACCACTTATTGTTATACAGTACCTTAACGCCTCTGAGGTACCTTTCTATCTCTTTTGAAGGCTTCAAGTTTCCAAAACTATCGAAATAAAATGACACGTTGCCATCCTTCTTTATAGCAACCTAATGAGTGCCTTCATTGTCTGAAGTATCGAGATTGACAATAATTCTCTCTCTATAACGAGGTTTTGAAGGTAGCTGATCGATCATGTATACACCTCTAAAAACACGAATCTTTAAAGGTTGGGCATACAAGTCGAGATCTATGTTACTCAATGCTTTTTCCGGGCCCTCCGCCGGAGTTTTTCAATTCCCTTTCTTGTTCTTGCTCTACCTGCTATTCCTCGCCTTATTCTTCTTCACTCGAATGCCTTTTCCTCTTGCTTCAATTTCCCTGTTATGTCTCATCATTTCAGCAAGTTGTTTATCTGCAGCCTTTTACTTATTCACGGCTGTGGCAATTTGTGCTGCACCTCCAGCGGCGGCACCTAGGACTGCAGTAATTGGTATGAGAGGTAGAAATCCTCCTCGTTTCTTCTTTTTGGATCCAGCACCAACAGCCACCTTTCCCTTCATAATTGTTGTTACCAGTCGCGCTGCCAACTTTTCACCCAATGTAGCATCAGATGATTGCACTCTTTTCCACGTATTTCAGCCAAGATCTTGTCTGCAATGTTTCTCGAACCAGATTCCTTATGCTGGGCGTAGGCAAGCTCGTAAAGTTTGCAGGCTTCGTCTAATTGGTTGATTCCGGAGTCTTCTCTCTTTAATCTTTTTTCTAGCTTTGTCCCAGGTCCACAGTATCTGTAATCAGGCAAATGTGCTTCAAATGGTACCCGGTTAATGAGGGAGTTAGTTCAACCGGAACCTCTTGAGATCTTAACCTCCTTAGCTCTCATGGTATACTAATTGATTTTATTGCTGCATCGTTCTTTTATACTCTGTCATTGCCTACGGTTATTAGCTTACATATATTAAGCATGATTTCTCTTAGTTGCCACGTTGAAGCTTGCAAAGCAAGATTGCTCACTGCCTATTCAGGTGCTAGACTTTGAAAGCGGCTTTAAGAGCTGTCGACACAAAAAGCTGTTTCCTGTCAATACTAGAGCACTAAATTCTAGCCAGCTCCAGAACGTAACCTGCTCACGCTAAAAGGTAAGCCCTCACACTAAAAATGTAACTCACACTCGCTAAAAGGTAACCCACTCACGCTAAAAAATTAACCGACTCTAGCTAAAAGGTAACCCACTCACGCTAAAAGGTAACCCACTCTCGTTAAAAGCTAACCCACTCACGCTGAAAGATAACTCACTCTCGCTAAAAGGTAACCCACTCACGCTAAAAAAGTAACACATTTTCGCTTAATACGTGACCACTCTTCTCCTGGGTAACACAGGGAATTCAGATAGTACTAATGGTATTTAGGTTAATTCAGATAGTGTCACAATGAGGATACATTCCATGGCTTGGAAGACGGCGTAGTTGAGCACGAATTTCACCGATAATTCTGCTAGTGTCATAGACAGACAGATTTCAGGAGTTGAGTGCAGTAAGGCTCCGTATGTTTTCACAGACAATTCAGTGGTATTGTTGGTATTTAGAGTGATCAGAGTGGTATCACAGGTATTCGTCGTAATTTTGATCAGCGATTTGTACCATTGTGATTTAAGTTAATTTTCATGTGATTCGGGTAGTATGTTAGGTATTTAAGTCATTTTAACAGGTAATTCAGATAGTATCAGAGGTTACAACTTTACATACATTTTTATAGACCTTACAAACTTATGTTAAACAGTTAGAATGTGAGACGGTAGGGGTTAAACAGTGAGGGCATATAAAGGTAGCATAAACTAGATTGAGTAGATATTATAACGTTTTAGACAGCTTTACTGTTTTATAAGCTTACATTTTTGTCTAAGTGTAACGGATTCATCAGTTAAATAATTGCTTCAGTAGACAAGGATTGTAAGGGTGGACGTCTCTCCCTTTTATCTAGGCTTGAGACTAACACTAGGATTTGCTCCTAATGGCAGGGTTACCGCCTCCCCTTCCATGTTCTTCTATCTTCACCAGGTGTATGCTGGGTATATACACAACACACGAGTAAACTTCCATTCTTAAGATTGTAGATTCCCGTAGAAAATCTTCATCTTCGGGTTACATTCTCTTAAGCACTCTTTGTAATACTGTGATGCAAATATGTATATGTAGTTATCCCATCCTCTGCAATAACTCTTTTATCATCAAAAGGAGTCAATGTTATTTTATTCACTTTCACGGTGATAACAGCGTGCTCGCGGGACAGAATTATATTCATGGGCGTTCTGATGATTTCACGGATTTTTTTTGACGGTCCGTATAGCTATCAAATGTAATGTACTGCTTAATGGCACTACGTTTAATACCTTTAATTTTTTGTCATCGAACCTTGAATATCTAGTGCATACAGTTTTGGTCGTAGTCCAACAAAGCGCAGGATGATTTTGCTATTAGCCTCATTTATAAATTTCCCCAGCACATTTTTATTCTGAGTAGAGCGTCATATATGATTGACTAGGTAATCAGCTGTATTCACATGTTCAAGAAAACGTAGCTTGTCCTGGTACACATCTTCAGGTGTTACACGATGAATGAATGAATCATTATCCATATACATAAGCTTCAGGCTTTCAGCTCCGTAATATGGCAAAACACATCATGATGATGGTGATACATTAATGTCTTGGAGATGTCCAACACACTCATACCAATGTATATAGGCTTGTTAAATACAATCTGAGGAGAGGCCATATGCACAGCAGCTAGATTAGCAGCATATATCGGCCTATCGATAAACGTAGGCTTGGCGATAAACTTCTCCGGAGTCTTCTCATTTTTCACCAGTCGTATATCCATGCGGTTACGCAGATTCTCCATAGTTGTTCCAAACATGGCATTGTTGAACAGTTTGTAGAGATCCGTCTCGAAATCAGTTGCAGCTTGTTGCCGTAGTCTGTTGTTAAATTCAAAATAAAGTTTTAACTACCGAGACTGTCGGAATTGTAGCACAAGATGCATTTTTGTTAGCCGTAGCCCATGATTAAGAGCTTGCTTTAAAGCCATGTAGTGTACTACATACTTATTTCGGGATCCCAAATGAGGTATCAGTTTCTTTGTACTCGACTGCTTGGGCTTCATACACTCAGGCAGGAAAGGTAGATCGTTGTGTACATCATGAAGTTCTGCAGGGATACCCGATGTCAACTTGTAATAATTACCCCTGAGGATCATTTTCTTGTAGTGTTTCTAAGTCAATTTATTCAGGCGAAACCCACTCAAATCCACCAGAAGGGAGAGGGCATGGCACATTGCCCAACCATAATGGTCATTGGCGTCCTCATATGTAATAAATTGCGTTGGTCTCGACGGATCATACTTATCCATATAGGTGCTAATAGCCTCTGCATACCGATGGGAAACTTGATATAAACCTCCTCTTATACCTGATTCCACCATGTGTAGCTGATTATAATCATGTAACAGTCCCAGCTTAATTCCTGTATACAGTAACATCGCATTCCATGTAAGTCTTGGAGAGGTTAAATAATGTACTGGATCAATTTGAGCTTTGAAGATTTGCTCTCTGAATGTCCCAAATACATCAGTTAGAAGAAGTACATCTGAGGTTAAGTAGAGATCACTGTATTCTCCCAGGTTTCTCACATAAAACAGACTCCAAACATTTCTAGCATAATTGTAGTCAGTATTAGTAATTTCTTCATTTAATCTATTGTAGAAGGATCCTTAGGAGGCAAGCAGGTCTCCTTCAAAACATCCCATGACGAGACATAATCATAGCAAAATACTCCTTTACCAGTCATCAGCTTCAATTTGTCTTCTCCGAAGTGCTTTAATGTTTCAAGATATGAGGTTACATTTTTTATCAGCTTAACCAAGCTTGAACTAAGGAATCGAAAGCTATCCACAAACCGAAGCTTTATATCTCCTACATACTTGGTGAATGAGATATATCTTTCTCCAGAGCTAGGAATTACCTCTAGCCGCTCACTTGTATCGCTCAGCTCCTTGACAACGAAATGGGAGTCATACCCATTGAGGTTGTGCATGAAGACTGGAGTATATTTAGGTGTTTTGCAGGCTAAATCGCATTCATTACGTAGAATTCCACGATATTCGCCACTGATGTGATCATGGGTGCGTACTTTGTAGTTCTCTTCCGTAAAGGGTTTTGCGCACAAGTAGCATGACGTAGAAGACTCAAAATCCTTTTCTGTTGCAGCGTAAGTTTCAGAGGATTGGTAGATTTGTATATGCTATCAAACATCTTTGCAAGGGATGACAGGTATTCCATAAAATTCTTAGCAGTATTAACACCACGATATACTTAGAGTTGCTTAGGAAGCACAGTATGCGATCAACACTGGTTTATGTCTTAACGTAAACACAGAAGCTCCTCGAATATCGTACAAATGATCTATACTTAGACCTTTTTATTGTTAAAGTTTTTGAATAATGCGGTTCTTTGTGCCACAGTTTTTAACCACAATCCCTGAGACCTAGCATGGTTTTTCCTACCTCACCCATATCAACGCATTTCCTTCTCCTTCAACCATCTCCTAGCATAGGATCTCTCTCTCTCTCGTTTCCCTCGTCTCTCCCATATAAATGCATACTCTGTCATTCAACCCTTGCTAGCCTAATATCTCTCCTCGGTTTCCTATGTCTCTCATATAAACGCATGCCAGCTTTAAAAACTATCTTAGCACCTCCCTCGTATTCCCTATCTCTCCAGTATAAGCCTATATTCCCTCTCCCTCAGCATCTATCTAGCCTAGCACCTCTCTCATATAAAGCGCATTCCCCTCCTTCTACCACTGTCTAGCCTAGCGTAGGCCCCCCACCGTATTCCCTATCTCTCCCATATAAACGCATTTTACTGCTTGAAGACTCTCTCAACTTAGCATCTACCTTCGTTTTCCCTATCTCTTCCCACATAAACGCAAAACAGTGTTCTCGATGACCCTATATAAACTACTCCAGTGGTATATTAAAATACATACATGTGAACGGAATTATGTAAATTCTGACGGTAGCATTTGTATTCAAATAGCGGTAGCTGTTGGTAACTGAGGTTACTTTAGAAAACCATTATTGGGCAGATTTGTATTTACGCAGAAAGCAAAAGGTAGCTCCTGAAATACATATTAGAACTTGTATATGTTAAAAAATCTGATATGTTACACTCACATGACTTTCTCTACTCTTGTACAAACCATTTTTACAAAATCTTATTCTCGATCTATTCCATATTAATCGAGATAAACATTTACAGAAACGATCTTTTGACATGTAAACAGAATTACATTTTACACTTAGCGACAAGTTCTAAAAATATTTGACTATCGCTTAAGGCGTACTATGTTCCCCTTGTTTTGTAATTGCAAGAGCAATATAGAAATACAGTAGTCTTTAAGCATCGACATATCTCTTACTAGGTGGTTGCTAGGCGCAGCGTCATTCTCTTTGCCACAGATTAATACTCTTTGCATATCCAAGACAAAAAAAAAATTATAACGAATTCCCATTTGAGAAAATAAGCATTGAAAAATTTAAGGGAATAACAAGCAATATCTCGAAAATGGTGTATTTTAACGCGATCTACAGTTTTGGTGTAGTAAAATTTTGTCTATCTCTAATGGTTTACCAGTTATGCAAAAGTCGTTGACAATGAAGAATACTTTTGGAGACATTCCCAGAAAATTGAAGATGTACATTTTATTTGTCATGTCAATCTTAAACATATGATATCTTATTCAAAATCGTTAGGGCCATTTTTGAGAAAATTAAATTTTTCGAAAAATGTTCCATGTAAAGAGGGGGATTTTCTTGAAAACATTCGTGTCGCATCTCTGGAAGATACTGAACCTAAATACCAAGTTTGGTGTTTATCCGACTGTTCGTTTCTGAGTTATGCTGTTCACAGACACACACACACACACACACACACACGGACATGTTTCCAAAAATGCTTTTTTTTGGATTCAGGGGTCTCAAAACATATATTTCCGGTGAAATATCGGTATAGAATTTTTGGGTGGAATACAATACTTCCCCTACTTACTATACGTAGTAGAGAAAGTAAAAACACATAGTAGAAAACTCAGAAGATATTCAACTCTTGGTGTCACAGAAGAATCTTCTCTTTTCATCTAGTGGCTTTAAGAACGCTATTGCTGTTGTTTGTAATTAATGGATCTTCTATGTAACATTATTGGTTCTACTTTACTATACTTTATCTGCGATAACCAGGGCTTGAAAAGATAGCCTGGAAGCCGTTGCGAACAAGCGAAGTAAGGAGAGAGACAATGTTGGTATTTCCATATCTTAAAAACCACGCTTCTGGTTTTAATTTGTATAAATTTAAAATCTTCCAAATTGGTAATAGACAATAACAGTAATTCGATTGACTAACGGCAAGCTTACTAATAGGTTGCAACATTACTTACTTACAAATACATGTAACATTTTAAAGGCTTCTATAAAACAATGACCAAAGAAGAAGAAAAATAAAAGAGTAAACGCAACTTGAAGGTACTTCTCCAACATGTCCCAAATAATCCATTCTGCTATAACATGTAGGAGAATAATGATAGAACTTATGTCCAGAACAAATATGATTTAATTGAGATAGCGATAAAGACACAAGAACCCATTAAACTGCAGTTAGAGCATCGATACTAAAGCCGATGATGCGTGTTTTGAGCCCCGGCCATGACATTGCATTTTTGCGGTCTGATTCAATTTTTCCATATTATTGCCTACACACGGCCGGTGTGAAGGAAAAATTATCTCAACGGTGTAATACAATCAATAGTTTCAACATATGGCATCATGTATGTTCCGTATTCCAGAAGACACATTTACCACAAGCTATTCTGGCAGTTGGCAATAACGCAAGTATAGTACCTTCTGTATTTACCAACAATGGTTCCTCTTCATTGATGTTTGAATTAGCCGTTATTGGTCTCACGCAGAGCAGAGTGCACCGTTGCAAACTTTTGTTCTCGTGATTCATAACAACCTGGTCCGTTTCTTTACACTGAGAATGAAAAGTGGCAACAGCCACACGTCAAGCAGGCTTAGGCGATATGAGATACGCAGTGTTGAATATGCGCCGTCCACACGTGTAGACTTTATCGCGCGTCTACTTGCGCAAACCAATTTATATCGGGAACAACGTACGTGTGGACGGCAAGACGGTAGCTCGCATAAACCAATAACCTCGGTCTGGTAAACTTTGTAGTGCTGAAGATTTGGTTTGCGCAAATTCTTAAGTGTGTGCGTGTGGATGGTGTACAAATCTGAAGGGTAGCTTGTGCAAAATGTGGGAAATATGTATCCATTCTAAGCAAGTTATTAGCGAGTTTATCGAATTATTTAAATCGTTGCCATGCCTTTGGAAGATAAACTGTAAACAATATTTCAATAAGAAGAATGTATTTTAGCAAAGTATGACACAGACATTAAATCTTAAATCTCTGTATGATCTTCCAGTAGCTTCCTTAAGCTACAACTCAATCTTTCATGAGGAGAGTTGGATTCGCGCATCACAGTGTTCTGTTTTTCAATTGCAGGAGTCACCAAATGTAGTACTTTGTTATAAGCGCGCTTTCGTCCATTCTCAAGTAGTTACAGGCATCTTTATCTTCTCTAAAGTCTTTCATTAAATTTATATGCGAGTGTAGCTTTCTTCTCAGAAGCCGCTTTTTATACCATTTAATCGGTACCGTTTGGTCCCTTTCTTTTCACCAATAAACAGTGTAGAAATGCTTACAACAAAAATAAATCTTCGGGCCACGTTGTATCGATCTCGACAACCTCCTCTTTCGAGGACCAAGTTCATACCGAGTTTTGCGCAAACTTACTTACACAGTCCGCCGTTCCGTCTTGTTTGTGCAAACTTTAGCGAGCAACTAAGTCGCTGTCGTATGGCGGACGCTTAAGGTACTGATTGCTGAACACAAAGAGCGTGGCGATAATAAAAAGAAGCAACAATGGAACATTATATCTTAAACTAGTAAATGTGCTTCATTTTTGCATGATAGAGTTAAAGTATATTAGATTTGTATATTAGATAGTAATTTAAAGTCGTTTTAAATACTTTCTTAAATTCTTTCATACAGCAAAATATAGAAAGCGTGAAAGAGGTAACACGTTTCTATTAGGCATTTTATGGGGACGCAACACTCAATATCCGCAAAGACACTTTACACACTTGAGAAAGGAACTACGTATTGTCTTGAGCACAAGGAACAGCTTGTGGCTGAGATCGAAGTCTGGCACGAACCTGTACACACGCAGCAGGTGGAAGTTGAGCAGAAATATCGCGAGTCGCATCTTTGACGTTTTAGCTGTAGGTATCTCTTGTAACGTCTAACTTCGCTCCTTACATAGACGTTGCTTTAGTTTATAGAGTTACCAAGTGTCTCTCAACCTGTGACATTTTGTCGGTAGGAGGTAATCTGGGGAGACGGATCAGAGTAACACTTTCTACACTGGAGTAGTCGACGTGTCTCCATTCCATATATTACCTCCCTCCTTGTTATCAAGCTCTGGAAGGTCAGGCCAACTGCTTCAAAATTAGGCAATATACCTGCGAAGTTTGTGGCACAGATCGATCCTTCTAATTTCTATAGCACAGTTAACAAAGAGTTATATGGATTATCCGAAGTGGTTAGTTGCTAAAAAACAAGGCAATATCAAACCAAAAGAGCAGTTTCAAGATATGTCAGCCAAGGTTTGATTCTAGGCACTAGGTACCAGCATTAATAAACACGTCATTTTGATGCATTTAATATTGTCATACTAGTGGTTACACTTCAGCATTTGGAAGGCCAGTGTCTGAGGCGCCTACACCTACCACTGAGGTGTAAAGCGGCAAGAACATCCCTGAAACTAGCTTATTGTTAGAGCATTAGAGAAATAAAGTTGGGTAATTATTTCTTACAATATGTATACATTTTACTAACCAGTAATGGAGTGTTTAAAATGGTTACGGATAGGAAAAGTAAATGAAGAAAGGAAATAAACAAGAATTAATATAAAACAGGATAAGAAATCTTTATGTTTAGTAATAGCTTTAATGCATCACAATAAATAATAATACAAGCAATAATACTATTATAATAGTAATTTGGTGTTTTTCTTTACATCTAGTTTTTAATGTTTCCGCTCAAATACTTGTATAACATTTATAAGCCATTTACTCATGCGCCCATTACTACACATATAAATGTGATTCACTGACTTCGTTTTATTGCTGTTTTCATTATTAGCATTGGGCATGTATTTTCATATATAATATTACCACAAACCACAAATGCTTAACTATATGTATAATAATCGAGGGCGCATTTATGGAGAGTAAATGGTCATCCCTATGGACATATCGTAAAACGAACTGAGCATAACGTTTGTGACCATCTTGAGGTATGAGGTATTAAACATAGGGGAATACCTCGCCATTGCGACCAACTAGGTCTATTGTAGCTACACTCCCGGGAGACCGAGATGAAGTGAAGGAGCCCAGGTCCGCAGGTAGACGGATTACAGAGATTCACGGAAGGTCCTATCATTTCCAGTTCGAAACACCCGCACTCGGCCAGTAGACGCGGATCCCGCGAGAGGGCCAACAAAGCGGCACTTGCAGGCAGGCCAAGGCGGGAGAAATCTTTCCAAAGCGCAAGCGACCATGCATTCTGGCCACCATCAGACGAACTACGCAACCTGGAGACACTGCCTGAAGGATGAAAGGGAAAAAAATGAAATGACAGGAAATGAGAAATCGTGGTAGAATACACTACTCCAGCACTCGCCTAAGCGACCAGAGGAAAACCATGTAAAAGTCCATGTTCAGAGTAGGCGGCCACCGGTAATTGAACCCGGAACCTCCCGAATGCGGGCCACAGACGATGCCACCAGAGCCATTCCGCTCAGTTTGGGACCGAGCTTATGTACAAAAAGCTTTGTAAACACGATTTTGGCGTAAACGAATTTGCGAACACTTATAGGCAACTTTATCGTTTGCGATAAGGGCAGAACAAAGCACTGCAACCCTTCAAGAACATAATGCCTAAAATGCATGATAATGTAAATGGAAGAAGCATAAAATAAACAGTTACATAATTTTTATCAACATCCAGTTTCTAATTTCTTGTTGCAGTCATTTGTTTTATCGGTGTGTTTTATGGCTTAAACTGGCACCAAACGGCGAACATGTATACAGTACGTGGAAAATTTTACACGTGTAAGGTTTCAATGCCAACGAAACTCAACGTATTCGTAATTCGATTATCGTTCATGCTTGAATATATCAGTCAAATAAATCGAGAAAAATAGACATATTGTCACATTTAGGAACATATTCTTGAAAAAATAATCTTCCTTGTCTTTAAATACAAATATTTTTAGATTTTATTAAGCATTAATATGAAAATAGACTTCAAATGTGAAGTACATATTAAAAGCACTTCTCTTCTGCTTATGAGGTATTAGAAGTAAAAAATTAAAGTATAAGCACCTCATATTCACATTTCAGTCTAGGAAACATTATCGAGGAAAAGCACACATTAATGATTAAAACACAATACATAAACCTTTTTAGAATCACACATTCAGATTGTGCCCTACCTATTTAAAGAGTCAGTCCCCAGCTCCTACAATACATTCACGTTGCAGTTACATGAGTTTGGCCTTTATTAACGACTGTACAATATTTCACGTGATTCTTATTTTTCACTACACATCCTTAATTTTATTCCTTGACTCTCCGAATGGACATTCATATCGTTTAGGACCAGCAGTGGATAGTGCACTGTGTTTGAGAACCACTACTAACAGTGTAACTTGCCGTAAATCTTCAAAACGTATCTCCCCTGCTTCCAACTATATTTTATTTCTTCTTTTAATGTTCCATGTAACTGCCACATAATACGGTAGACAATCATGGTCCTATAAAATTTTAACTGCATGTCCTGTCTTATTTTATATGTCCAAGTGGTATTCTCTCCCTCTCTCTCTCTGTCACTCTCTATGTTTCTCTCACAAACAGAACACCAAAACCCTTTTCCTCATATTACATTAGTTCTTATTTATCCTTAAGTTTAAGCCTAAAATATTTTTACTTTCTTTAATGACTACTTGTATTAGAGAAAGTATTGCACATCACCCAAAAATTAGACATCGAGTTTTCAACAGAAATTTATTTTTATGGCCCGTGAACGAAGAAAAAGCATTCTTAGAAAACAGCCCGTGCAGGATGAATCCAGACTGCCTATTTGAGTTCAACATCTTCTAAGGATGCGACAGAACATTTTTCAAGAGAATCCTTCCAACCCAGATTTCCCTTTATTACGGAAGCTTCTTCTTTATTTTTGATAATTTTCGTAACGATTTTCATTAAAACAGTGAATTTTTAAGATATTCACATATGCGCTTACAGTTATCTTAAATTTTCTGTGAATAACCTGTGAAATCCTCTTAATTGGGAATGCATGTTTTATGATTTTTGTATAGCTGGTAAACCATAAGAGACAGACAAAAAATAAGGCACAAAAAAGTAGATCTCTTTAAAGCACATAATATATTTTAAATAATTTGTTTGTGGTATGAACCATTTCTGAGATATTCTTGTTATAATTTGAATGTTCAACGCTTTGTCACATTTTGAAATGCTATTCATTTGGTTGGTTCTGGCAACGTCATGCAAGGAGTATGAAATTTCAAAGCCAGCATATCTATATAACGGCTCGCGTTTTAAAGATTTGACTATCGCTTCAGCCTTCTGTATCTCCTTTCCACCTATAACAAAATGTTTAATGAAACTATTTCTGTAAACCTTTATCTCGCTTAATACCAGATAAAAATAAAACCTTTTACAAGAACAGATTGTAGAAATTATGTAAGAACAACCACTAGTGGTTAGAGAAAATCATGTGAATATAATATAAGATTTTTGCATATATATGTCTCTCATATCTTATACTTAAAACGCAAATTCAGCTCTGTATATTTAAATGGGGGGCCTTAAAGAGCCTTATTTATAGCATGCTACTGAAAACTTTTACCTATTTTGAAATCGTTTGTGTTGTAGATGGTATCTATAAATCTATAACATGTAAATTATATACTCAGATTCTTAATAATTCTAAAAACATTTAATAGAATATTTTTTTGTATAATACGTCACTTTTTCTATTATCAGCACGTGAGTCAGAGGAAATCAAAATGGCGTTATGTTGTAGGCTAATAGGAACTTAGAATGGCATAGAGTACGACGTTCTTCTAGTGTACAGTTAACATGTTTAAGATTTACATTATTCGAGCACTAAACATTTTACACCTTGGCTTTTAAAAAGAAACACTAATGAAGAAAAAGACCCTACTTTAGGTTCTGGAATGGCACCTACTACGGCCAGTACCCTAGAGTACAACAGGTGCTAAACACTTAAGAATTTTGTGGGTTAAAACAACATCGTATCATTATCTCTGTTATTTCGGAGATAAACGATTATTTTAAAATTAAAGCTTTTAGTTATGGAATAGATTGTCAATTTAAATCGCGAATGGCTTCTGAGTATGCCCATATCTCAAAACAGGACTTCTGCAATTGATAGCCTGTGACGTCTCTTACCTTTTAAAGGTAAAATAGGTGCATGTTGCTGATAGCGTTCGTTTATACGTGGTATTGTGGTTTTAAATTGCTTACTAAAAACATCATACAATCCTTTGAAGTTATTTTGATACTCTAAAAGTTGTTAAGGTAACTATTTCCCTTCTATTTTATTACTATCTTGCTAGGTAAGCTCACTTTAGAGCTCTTATTCTCGAACATGAATTTAGCTTTATTTTTTGCGTTTAGGTTCAGCAAATATTCGACAACAAGCGTGATATTATTTGTGGATGTTTTTAAATACATTAGTTTCAATAATCAGAAAACTTGAAACTAATAATATAAACTAATTTCAACATTTTACGTCTTTCAAGGTTTTGAAAACTAAAATGGCATATATGGTTAGTAACGATATAAAGAACAATCAGTAAAAATTCAATGAATACGTATAAAATTAAAAGAAACGTTTTAAATTGAATGCATAAAATAATTGTAAATAGGACATAAATACTACATCATAAAAGGTAGAACCATCAAAATGAACTCTGCTAAAATATTTTTATATTCTAAAATGCCTGCAAAAAATTAAACTTCTGGTTTTAGTGGTTCAAAAAATTGTATATTTAGATACTACCACCTTCAACCTTGTATACATTTCAAATCATGTTTAAACTTGGAGAAAGTGTAATTCCAGGAATCAAATTTACCTACTCTCTCAATAGAACACTTCCTAGGAAGGTAATTCACGTACAGGTGTCAGCACAATGGAAATTTAGTCGAAACGAAAAGAAGAAGCAATGTTTTGAAGTGTAAAATTAAAAATTTTATAAACATAAGCAGGTTGAAAATTGTGGTATGAGAGTTGTGCAACGTTTAAAATTAGTAAACAAATAAGGGTAAATATATTGCGGAATAAATGCGTATTTAAATATAATGGAAATAGAAATAGCTCTTATTAGCAAAGTTACATGTGATGCCTCACAAATTAGATCGAAAATGCAAA
The DNA here is from genome assembly GCA_030765065.1 of Deroplatys truncata. Lineage (NCBI taxonomy): Eukaryota > Metazoa > Arthropoda > Insecta > Mantodea > Mantidae > Deroplatys > Deroplatys truncata. The sequence continues at coordinate 17,657,836 of CM060980.1, read as the reverse complement.
GCATTATCTGGATTGTCATTTTCCCTGGAAACTGCCTTGTGTTTGAGTTACACAAGTTTATACCATATTTTGTTTTGTCTATATAGCAAACAGGACTGCAAATGTAATTTCGGACACAATAAAAGATGTTCTTAAAACTTTAACATCGCATGAAATGTTTGGACATGGTAAATAATGCTATTTTATATGGAGCTTTGTACAAACACTTGAAAACTTTGACCGTAGTTAAATCTTCTCGTCTGATTCAGGTAATCTGAAAACATACTTGTAAGCGCCTTCGTATGTTACAAGCACGTTTATTTCCTAGCTTTAGAGTTAATATATTAGATTTATATAAAATACTTTTTTTTTACAATAGCCGTATGTGGATTAAGTTGGAAGACTCAATCAGACTTGAAGAGAAGCTTAGTGCTCATATGAGCAACTTAGCACGGTGGCTCAGTGAAGCAGCAGGGGCACGGAAAGCCAAAGATCTGTGGTTCGAGGTCAGGCAGTGATACGGATTGCTTTGAACTGTATAATAATAATAATAATAATAATAATAATAATAATAATATGTAAATTGGAGTGCTTACAAATAACCGCGATGACATGTTACCCGCCGTGTTTACACGTTTTCACCTATCAAGAAAGTTAATTGCTTCAATTATAGCTGCAGGAAATTTGGTACGATTAAAATATATTAGTTACCGCACATTTCAGAATTAGCTGTATTTATTGCTGCTTTTAAGTGGTATCCCACATGGTAAACCAACTAATTATAAATGTTTAGTTTTTAGTATAAAAACGCCCAAATTAACTCTATCTTAGTGCTTTCAGAAAGGCCACATGGCCGAAAGCTTTGCGGAATACTCGCCCGAGAAGATTCAACTCTTTAACAAAGTTAACATGTAAAGCGTTTGAACAAAAATATGGAGCGACCAACAGGTTTCTTCTTTCACATATGTGGTTCGGTCTAATACAGCTATTTTAACGTAGAGAGATACAATTGCGGCGGGTTGTCCAAATTTTTGTGAACGGCACTTGCCGGCCACCTGAGTTTGATATAGAAAACTAATAACTTACAATAATTTATAAATTAGAATATAAATGCATAGCTGTGATTTGAATTTTTTAAACTGTTCATTCATTTCATTTCCACATAGGAAAAGGAACGAATCACATATTTGTGCTGCCTCTGTAGTCCAGTGGTCGGCATGCTGGCTTCTCTTCACGGGTTCTGTTGCTGGTTGATGCAGATAATACCTTTCTATTTTTTTTTACCCCATTCTCCACATAGTCTCAAAAATGTGAGAACCAGAAGCAATGTGAGAATATTTCAGCAACGTTTATTCTTTAAACTTATGTAAAATGAGTTAAGCTAAACTTCAGATCTTTTTCAAAACCAAAATGGCAGATAAGACTGCACATTTAAAAGCAGGTAGACAAATGAAAGATTAATATGTTTTTACTTTCTCTACTACGTACAGTAAGTAGGGGAAGTATTGTATTCCACCCAAAAATTCTATACAGAGATTTCACCGGAAATATATGTTTTGAGACCCCCTGAATCCAAAATATCTTATGTGTTACACTCACATGACTTTCTCTACTCTTGTAAAGACTATTTTTACAAACGCTTATTCTCCATATGCTTCATGTTAATGGAGATGTTAATCTTATTGCTAATTTTCTTGTAGATGCAAGGGGAATATGGTAGTACTTAAGCGATAGTCAAATCTTTTAACAACTGGTTGCTATGTAGCGCATTCCATTCTCTTTGTATGTCCAGGACATAAAAAATCTGATGTGCTACACTCACATGACTTTCTCTACTCTTCTAAAAACTATTATTACAAACGCTTATTCTCCACATGCTTCATGTTAATCAAGATTTTAATCTTATTGCTAATTTTCTTGTAGATGCAAGGGGAATATGGTAGTTTTAAGCGATAGTCAAATCTTTTAACCGCTGGTTGCTATGTGGCGCATTCCATTCTCTTTGCATATCCAGGACATAAAAAAAATGAATAACGATTTTGAGAAAAAGTATAAGTATTGGAAAACTTAAGGGAATAACAAGCAATATATCGAAAATGGTTCACTCAACAAGAAAATGTATAGGACATAAATTGTGTACTTTAACGCGATCTATATTTTTTATGTAGTAAAATTTTGTCTATCACTTATGGTTTACCAGTTATGCAAAAGTCGTTCACAATGAATACTTTTGGAGACATTCCCAGAAAATTCGAGATATACATTTCATTTTGTCATGAAAATATCCTAAACATATGATATTTTAATCAAAATCGTTAGAGCCATTTTTGAGAAAATTAAAATTTTCGAAGAGTGTTGCATGTATAGGGTAATCTGGGGTGGAAGATTTTCCTGAAAACCTTCGTGTCGCATCTCTGGAAGATACTCAACTTAAATACAAAGTTTGGTGTTTATCCGACTGTTCCTTTCTGAGTTATGCTGTTCACAGACACACACACACACACACGCACACACACACACACGGACGTGTTTCCAAAAATGTTTTTTTTTTTTTTTGGATTCAGGTGGCCTCAAAACATATTTCCGGTGAAATCTCGGTATCGAATTTTTGGGTGGAATACAATACTTCCCCCACTTACAATACATAGTAGAGAAAGTAAAAAAGCATTTTTGGAAACATGTCCGTGTGTGTGTCTGTGAACAGCATAACTCAGAAACGAACAGTCGGATAAACACCAAACTTGGTATTTAGGTTAAGTATCTTCTAGAGATGCGACACGAAGGTTTTCAAGAAAATCCTCCCACCCCAGATTACCCTTTGCATGCAACATTTTTGGAAAATTTTAATTTTATCAAAAATGGTTCTAACGATTTTGATTAAAATATCATATGTTTAAAGTATCTTCATGAAAAATAAAATGCATATCTCGAATTTTCTGGGAATGTCTCCAAAAGTATTCTTCATTGTGAACGACTTTTGCATAACTGGTAAACCATAAGAGATAGACAAACTTTTACTACACCAAAAAATGTAGGCCGCGTTAAAATACACAATTTATATCATATACATTTTTTTTTTGTTGAGTGAACCATTTTCGAGATATTGCTTGCTACTCCCTTAACTTTTCCAATACTTATACTTTTTCTCAAATGGAAATTCGTTATTAATTTTTTTGTACTGCTAATGCAAAGGGAATGGAATACTCCACATAGCAACCAGCTCTTAAAATATGTGACTATCGCTTAAAGCCTACCAATTCTCCTTGCATCTACAAGAAAATTAGCAATAAGATTGACATCTCGATATCTCGATTAACGAGAAGCATATGGAGAATAAGCGTTTGTAAACATATTTTGCACAAGAGTAGAGAAAGTCATGTGAGTGTAACACATCAGATGTTTTAAAATATCCTTGCGTTTTTGAGGATGGTAAATGTAGGAACACGTGAGAAAGTAGTAGACTTTCTTTATTAAAAGTGTTGCGTCGGCTATTATTACTCACATCACAAAGACACTGGTTTCGATGGCCGTAGAGACAGTAATAATAACCTGCTCAACATATTTTAATAATGAACTCAACATCACAGTTACTAACACTCGTTTAATTATAAACTAGACTTTCATTTTAAAATGAATACATCCCTATTCTGCACCTACAACTTATTATAAGAAAGCTTTTCTTTTGATAGCCAATATGCATTATTTAAAAGCAATAGGTTATAAATTCTCTCAGAAATTCATGTAAAACAGAAAGAAAAGCCTATTACCGCGATAAGAATTAGGATTCAATAGATTCATTTGTACTTAGATAATAATTTTACTACACCTAACAATATAGTCCCCAATCTGATAATAATGTAAGTATAACAGAACACCATTTTTCCAGAGGATTGGTAGGTTAAGCATATATTTTATTGGAAATACAGCACTTTGGAAATGCACACTTTAATTCCTATGACATAGCTCATAGCTTATACCTATGACCAATAGTTTGTTTTCCAATACACATTGCCATGTGTAAGAAGTGTTATACCAGATGGCGTTCTGCTTATTTGTTTGCTTCGGTCGCTGGGTCTGTTAATGAGATAAACCACTGGGCGGTTGCACCTTTGCAAGAACTTGAAATTCATTCGCTATATTATTGCTATTACACCTGCTTCCTTTGGAGTAAAAGAGCAACCTGCAGCTTAAGTATCAAGTGGAATTCCGGTGTGTGCAACCTGCTGCCAAAGAAACCTTTTGGCGCCAAACCCTCCTATAGGTTTGCATACTGCATGACTGCACCGTCATTAGGGTGCACTGGCGTGAATATAATAATATTGTGTCTGTTAGGTCCAAAACGCGACAATTATATTATATTACTATGTATTTTCCTCTTATAGTATTAAATTTGAGTACTGCACAAATCGTGCAATACCTTTGGCCTTAGAAGTACGTAAAGTAACCTTCATCGTTTTAGAGTCGTATTTGTTTTTGAATTCTGCTGAGTCTCTGTAGGTATGTTATAAATTAATAAAAATTTAAATGAAAACGTATATGTTTGCGTTAGATTTATATTTTCCAATATCAGATTGAAATGCTTTAGGTTAATGCGGTTAATATTTTCATTGGTCATTAGATCATAAAAGTTAATCAAAACGCTCAATGAGAATTTCATATTGTTGACTTTTTCTACCATTAAAAGCCTCCGCTCTTTGGAAAAAGATTAAGATGGCATAATTATAGCCTATTCACTGTTCTGCAAGTGAGATCTAAGGTACCTAAGTTTTGGTTTCAAGTTACATAACAACTGGTTTGGACATTATTGAGTTAGAAGAAAGTTTAATGTAAAACGGTGAATTTTGGAATCAATATGTTAATATATATTTTTACTGCAAAATTTTCGATTACAATTTTATTGCATGTGTAGATTTTGAAAAAAATGTGGCCTTGCACAGAATATTTTGCAGTGCACTATGTTAAGCCTTATACAGAACCCGGAAAGAAAATTCTTTCTTCGCTGGTTTACCTCAAAATGTCTTCTTTATTTATTTTTACTTTCCCTACTACGTATAGTAAGTAGGGGAAGTATTGTATTCCACCCAAAAATTCGATACCGAGATTTCACCGGAAATACATGTTTTGAGACACCCTGAATCCAAAAAAAAGCATTTTTGGAAACATGTCCGTGTGTGTGTCTGTGTTTCTGTGTTTCTGTGTGTCTGTGTGTGTGTGTGTCTGTGAACAGCATAACTCAGAAACAAACCGTCGGATAAACACCAAACTTGGTATTTAGGTTCAGTATCTTCCAGGGATGCGACACGAAGGTTTTCAAGAAAATCCCCCAACCCCAGAGTACCCTTTACATGGAACATTTTTCGATAATTTTAATTTTCTCAAAAATGGCTCTAACGATTTTGATTAAAATATCATATGTTTAAGATATTTTTATGACAAATAAAGTGTATATCTTGAATTTCCTGGGAATGTCTCCTGAGTATTCTTCATTGTGAACGACTTTTGCATAACTGGTAAACCATAAGCGATAGACAAAATTTTACTGCACAAAAAAAAATATAGACCGCGTTAAAATACACAATTTATGTCATATACATTTTTGTTGTTGAGTGAACCATTTTCGAGATATTACTTGTTATTCCCTTAAATTTTTCAATACTTATTTTCTCAAATGGGAATTCGTTATTCATTTTTTTGTTTTGGATATGCAAAGAGTATTAATCTGTGGCAAAGGGAGAGGTGCTGCACCTAGCAACCAGCTATTAAGAGATGTGTATGTGCTTAAAGGCTACTGTATTTCCAAATTGCCCTTGTAAATATATATATATATATATATATATATATATATATATATATATTCCCCTTAAATCTACAAGAAACTTAGCAATAAGATAGAGTCTGCAAATGTTTATCTCGATTAACATGAAGTGGATGGAGAATAAGCATTTGTATAAATAGTTAGTACAGGAGTAGAGAAAGTCATGTGAGTGTAACACATCAGATTTTTAACATATTCAATTACGATAATGTAGTGTTTCGTATCCTTGACAAACATACTGATATTTTATGGCTAGTAGGTATTCCCACAAGCAAACGCCTGAACTGCCAAGTGCATTGCGCTTACTGATAGAGTAATGACAAAACACGATTGGGTGGTTGTTTTGGCCACTCTCTATTTTAATAGTATATTTGCTCCTTGTACCTGCGTGGAATTAATTGCCACGCGTTTACTGGATTTTGGGAACAGGTTGGTACCGTGGGCAGAAGCCAGAAAACTACTTGAAGCGAGTCAGGGATGGGGGAGAGAAGCATGTGTTGTAAGGCACACGACGGCACCCTGCCCACCACACACGCGCCCAAATAACTAACGTTCTCCTCAGTTAATTACCAGGAGCACTCAACTGTCACCATCCTTACAGCTGTTCTGTCCTTCTGCACTCATATCCACAATTCCTCAATATTACATTCTGATATTTCAACGTTTTAGACCTTACTGCCCTATCACCTGCAGTTATCTTAACATGAATAGAATATGCTAAATGATGAATAAAACAAGTCTGCAGTCCTTTGCTACTTGAAGTTCCTTAGCAGCAACATGTTCTAATAGGGAATAGAATCCGAGACCTCGAGGTTATCTAGCCCAGTATTATCCATTCATGAACAATTTGTCTTAGCTTACGTGTCGGGTCAGAACATTTTTATACATAACAATAATCTCTGGCGATTTCTAAGGCCTGATTTTTATTTAAACCATCATAGCCTTCCGTTCGAGCCAGGATGTTCAATTCCGGCCCAGACATCTCCATTTTCCCTCTTTTCGCTTTCCTCTTTGCATCCACATATGAACCGTGTAAAATGTTAACATGATCTAAAATTTGGCATCTTACGCTGCTTTGTCCCCATTCACCACTATCTCCTTTGCACTCCTTAATAAACAGTTACTTTCTTCTTATTCAGTATTCCAGCCAAATTTTCCCTTTATGCTTAGCGTCACTATTGTTTATCTTTTGCCAATTGTTTCTAGAAAAAAATCATTATTTCACTGGCCCTATTCTTCTCCAAATCCGGATTGTTTATCATAATGTTGCCACACTATACAATAACACTCTACACTAAACTTTTGCTAATCCCTTCTTTAGTTCTTTCTTCAAGGATTCACAGAATATGCTTTCCATTAAAAATTACCTTTTTCATCGCTATTCTGAGTTTACTTTCTTGACAAGAGCCTATGTATACAAAGTATCTACAGCTGTCCGCTTGCTCCACAACGTCATCCCAAATCCGCCTTGCTTTCCTTCCGGTAACGATAATCAACTTGCTATTTGGTGAAGCTTTCTAGATTCTTGACAAACCATACCCGTGTCGCACCTCCAACACAAAACCGACATATTAAGGGGAGGAGAAGCCTTAGAAACACTTACATTTGTAAATTCGGCATTTTAAATTTTTATTTATTCTGTTTTAATATTTGGAGCGTTATTCTAGTTTAGTTAATACTCAATTGGATAGAGAATATTAAGCTACTATATCGTGCTTAATATTCTTCATTTTCAAACATATGCCGTTTTTAACTACTATAGTTATATCGGCGACTTTAGCCTTTGAAACAAATGCTGGTGTTCATTACCAACATACGCTGACTTAGTTATTCTTAACACCGAAATACACACATATTCTAACAACTCAAACTGAAGAAACGTTCCCCTATCAAGCAGGAATAAAATACAAAACTTCTGGTACAGTATTCTAGGTGATCATGATGCTTAGTTCCGCAGTATTACTCCCTTTGACATTATTTTGCATTTAAGGAAGGCAATGTTTCTATTTAATGCTATGAAAGTAGTATATATAGAGGGATTCTGGGCCACTTTTGCGTTTATATGGGAAAGATAGGGAAAACGTAGACAAATGATAGGCTAGACAGATGCTGAAGGAGGGAGGGATAAGTTTTATACGAGAGAGATAGGGAATACGAGGAGAGGTGCTAGTCTAGACAGAGTTTGAGGTGTGGAGTATGCGTTTATATGAGGAATATATGGGAAACGGGGAGCGATGATAGGCTAGACAGATACTGAAGGAGGGAATGTAAGTTTATACAAGAGAGATAGGGAATACGGGGAGAAGTACTAGACTAGACAAGCCTTGAAGGGTAGAATATGGCTTTTATATGGGAGAGCTAGCAAACCGAGGAGAGGTATTGGGCTAGGAGGGTTTGAATAGTAGAGTATGCGTTTATATGGAGAGACGAGGAAAAGAGGGTAGATGCTAGGTTGAGAGAGCCTTCAAGGAGGAAAATACGTTTATATGGGAGAGATAGGGAAAACGAGGAGAGACACAGGTAGAGTAGGGGCTGAAGGAGGGGGAACGCCCTTTATATGATAGAGTTAGGGAATACGAGGAGAGGTAGTAGGTTAGACAGAGGTTGAGGAGTAGGGTATACGTTTATGTGGAGGAAGATATGGAAAACGTGGGGAGAGCCTATGCTAGGAGAGAGTTGAAGGAGGAGCAATGCGCTTTATATGTGAGAGGAGGAAAATACGAGGAGAGGTGCTAGTCTAGACAGAGGTTGAGGAGTAGAGTATGCGTTTATATGGGAAAATATGGAAAACGGGGAGAGATGCAAAGATAGACAGATGCTGAAGGAGAGGGGATACGCTTTATACGGAAGAGATAGGGGAAACGTGGAGAGATGTTAGGATAGACAGAGTTAAAGGAGGAAGAGATTTAGACCGCAAAGACACCACCAATTAAAGTTTACAAATGCTTTGACACCCTTTGACAGTATTTTCTCGACACTGGGGTGAAGTCCCCCGGCGCTAATGTTCTAAAATATCTGTTTCAGGTAATGTTCGTCCATGCATAACATCATTTAGACTCATTGACTTCAAGATTTATACTGCTATCGTCCTGGCATCGTGCCTCTAAAGGGCTGGACGCAGACCGAAGTATCTCCACCGCACGTATTTCGATTGATTAATGTAATTAAGTGTATATGTAGGGTAAATCGGGTAGTATCACAAGTATTCATGGTAATTCAGTGTAGAGATTCGTACCAGAGCTATTTAATGCAATTTTCATATGATTCGGGTAGAATATAGGGTATTTAAGTAATTTTAACAGGTAATTCAGATAACGTCACAGATATTCATGGTAATATAGAGGGTGAATTAAATTATAAACATTTCTCATCTAATGCTACAACACTTTTATATACTTTTTTCAAATCTTACAAACCTTTTATATGTTAAACAGTTAGTGCGCGAGACGGAGTGGAATAAACTGTATATCGGTTTACAGTGAAGGTATATAGAAGTATACGACCTGACCTATCCCTACCTTGTATGCTCTGGATCATCTTCTCATTATCTATTCAATCCTATCATTGTCTATCCTAGCCAACGTAACAAGACGTAACACCACGTAACATAACAGCGTAACACAACATAACATAAGCACGTAACCACATGACAAGATGTCACACTACGTAACATAAGCACGTATCCACGTGACAAGACGTAACAAGGCGTCACACTACGAAACATAAGCACGTAACCACGCGACAAGACGTCACACTACGTAACAAGCAGTAACCACGTGACAAGACGTAACACAGCGTAACATAATCACGTAACAAGACGTCACACTACGTAACACAAGCATTTCTTGCCACTGGTAGTTTTTTTACAGAAGATGTTCAAAGTATTCGCCTCCTGTTTGAATACATGCTTCATATGGACATCTCATGGCCGTGTGAACATGACTCCTAATTCCAGGACTATTGCGTATTTCCTCACAATCTGCCACAGTTCGATTCTGAAGGGATTTCATATTAGGCACGAGAGACGAATACACAAACACAAATTGCCCCACAAATAGAAATCGACTGCGTTCAAATCAGGTGAGCGTGGTGGCCAAGCAGTTGGGCCACCTCTACCTATCCATCAAGAAACCCTCGATCCAAGTACCGGCGAGCGGTATGACTGAAGTTTGCAAGAGCGCCATCATGCAAGCAGTGAGCTTGTTGATGTATGCTCAGTGAAGTGTCTTCATACACGTGAAGTATGCTGTTTTCCATGAAGTTTGTGTACTTCTGTCCCGTAAGTCTGTTTACAAGTACATGGAGTCCAACTAACCGATTACCAATAATACCGACCCACATGTTGAGAGTGAACTGCACTTAGTGATGAGATGGAACAATTGCATGGGGTATTCGTACGCTGATTGTGGAAATTTGTAATGCTATCTCGTGTGAACTGTGTAATACTTAAAACTAAGGCAGGAAAGTTCGGATTTGTAGCACACTGCCACACGAACCACTGGCAGAACATCAATCGAGCAGGGCAATCTGCTGGTGACAGGGCCTACACACGTTGCAAATGATAAAGATACAATTGTTGCTCTCGCAATTGTCTCCAGACAGTAGTAAGAGGAATATTCACTTGCAACGCTAACCTTCGTGTACTGATAGGAGTCGTGTGCACAGAATCCAGAATCTCCTCCTCTACATTTGGAGATATAAGCTTCCCATGAGCGCACAGATGACGGTGGAGACATTCAAACGTCTTCCGATCGGGACATCCACTATGGGTACAACGAACCATCGCAACATTGCCGTGCGCCTTACCGTACATGAAGTGCATTTCTGCCAGCTTCTGATTTGGGTACATGTCGCTCAGTCGAACACCAAACACAACACCCAATGTATCCTTCGCCTCAGAATGAACTGTCAGAGTATCCCGTGATTATCTTCTGTCACGGTAACTACTTGCAGGAAGAAAAACACTCCGGTGAATATCACTGTTTTGAAGGCCATAACTCAAAAGCTAAGCTTTGCGGACACATGTTGTAATAGATTTTTTTGTTGTCTACATATGGGAAATGCACACCTGAATTTATACCCTCTATTTTTGAAACATCTTTTGTACGAATATGATACTTTGACATACAATAATCCAACAAAAAATTAATGCTAATTCAGTGACTGACAAATTCTCATTGAAATGGTTAAGCTTGGACATCTCCTGTACTACTTTAAACGTCAGTAGTAATAACAAAATCAACAGGTTTAATTTAAATATAACTGGTAAATTAAAGAGATTAATAAATGAAAATCCAACACCTATGGATAAAACTTTCTTTCAGAAGAAAAATAGGATGTAGTAACTATAATTTCCCTATGAAATGTCAGGATTCTTGTTGTCCTTTCATCTTTCCATGAATTTTTAAACCGTTTCCCTGGACTGTTAGCTTTATTTACATAAATTAGTATACAGAAGGAATATCAGGGTTGGTTTATAAAAATACATGGAAGTCTAAAAATCGGAAAAATTCGGCCGCAGTAATTTCCCCGTGCCTTCAATTTGTAAACTGTGGTGACATTTGAAAGGATAATAAACCAATTATTGTCCTCAACATAGGTAACAAAATGAGTGAATAACGGTGCTCATTACAGCTGTAGTCGCTCAAAGATACTCGTAATTAAATTTGGAGGAGGGATTCTTTGGAGAGGAAAGTTAGCACGTTAGTATGAAAGTTTGTATACTACTACTACTACTAATAATAATAGCAATAATGATAAAAATAGTAATAAATGGAGCAGATTATCGCACTTCAGTTAAAACTTCCAGGAGGTTTGCTGGATAAGAAGCTTTGGAACAAAAACAAGTTAACTCCGCAACATTGAATGAAGTGTGGGATTTCTCCGGCATGACAGCAGGAAGCTAAAATGTACTCTTTTGTCTTAAAGGAATGCTGACTTTCTTGGAAGAAACCTTGCTTATTTACAACACGTAGCGTTATATAGGAAGTAAGTGAAGAGAAGGTGTTATAAGGTAATGGAGTTTACCTGTCGCCGTGCACGCACCCGTCTCCATATGGCATGCTTTCTTAGCTTTTCACCTTTTGCAGATAACAATGATATGGCCTTAGTGCCTGCAAAGATTTCATTCAATATTTGCTTTACGGGCAAGCGTTCACCATATGCACATACTTCTACTAATTGTCCGAAATTGGCAAAGCGCCTCATTTCTTCGGTTCTTGAAACCATTTGCTTTCCGTGCAAAAAACGTCTTTCTATTTCAAGAGTAAGTGCTTATTATTACCGACAGTATATATATATATATATATATATATATATATATATAAATATTAGAAACATGTGCATATGAGAAATATATATATATATATATATATATAAGAGAGAAAATTTCTTAAATAGAAGGCTGCTGGTTCGACGGGTCGTTCATCGCTTCCTCTAGGCGGTTCCAGCAGTGAGACGGGTCTTCGATTCTGGAATTGTTAAGGACTTGCCAAATCTCTGTGGGTGACCTTCCTTCCTCCTGGGATGTGGTGACTGCAATGGAGCTATGCAGATCTAAGTGTGCCAGGTGTCCCTTCTGTTGCATAACTTATAAACTTCAGGTACTTAAAGGCTGATTTTCCGTTAACTGTAGCATAGTAACTAGGAGGACGCAAAATGTCATAAAATGCTGCGAAGCTCTAATGAGTAAAATTTTCTATGCACAAAGTTTAAATCAGAATTAAATTAATGCACGTTTCTGAAAAAAGTGTATGTACCATTTTTATGGCATTCTCTGTAATATCCTATTAAAAAAACTTGAAAACTCAAGACTTTCTCATAATTGAAGTTCAGACATCAAACATATTCATTATTATGTTATTTCTTTCCTTTGTCCTTGATTTTAGACACAGAATGTTATTAGAAATATAGTAAGTTGTAACCTAAAAAAACCTACTGTTAAAGTTAGTTCACTAATATCCCTTTCGCGCTGGTCGTCTTTAGCTTCCCCTCAGGCCGGAGGAAATAGTGTAAACAAACCTCACTACTCTTGCCTCATTTTAGTGGGTGGATGTGAACAATGACAAAGAAGAGCAGCAAAATGCACCTGGTACTCATTCGTCAGAATTGTGGAAAGATAGTATATAAATATTAAATTATGGAAACCCAAGTTCACAGTTCATTTCAGAATTAATACCTGGGCATTAACTACAGTTCTAAATAATAAGCGAAAACACCACATGTCAAAGATACACTATATAGAATATGAAAATAATTGTCAAACCTGAATCAAAATAGTAATCAAATGTCATATACATCAATTTTATTATTAGTCAGTTTTTACAAGGTTTGCATTATCTGACAGCCAAACACACATCTAGACATCTATACATTACATTCAGAAATTAAAATTACATATATTATGCATTTACGTAGTATGTATGTATGCATGCATGTACCTATATATGTATGCATGTGTGTATGTATGATGTAGGTATGTATATATGTATGCATTATGTATGTACCTATGTATGTGTGTATTGTATGTATGTAAGTTTGTATGCCTGTACGTATGTATGATGTATGTATATGTATGCATTATGTATGTACTTATGTATGTGTGTATTGTATGTATGTATACCTGTATGTATGATGTAGGTATGTATATATGTATGTATTATGTATGTACCTATGTATGTGTGTATTGTATGTATGGCTGTAAGATGTATGTATTTATATATGTATGCATTATGTATGTACCCATGCATGTGTGTATTGTATGTATGCCTGTACGTATGTATGATGTATGTATATATGTATGCATGATGTAGGTATGTATATATGTATGGATTATGTATGTACCCATGTATGTGTGTATTGTATGTAATAATGCCTGTGTGTATGTATGTATGCATGATGTAGGTATGTATATATGTATGCATTATGTATGTACCTATGTATGTGTGTATTGTATGTGTGTATGCCTGTACGTATGTATGATGTATATATGTATGCATTATGTATGTACCCATGTATGTGTGTATTGTATGTATGTATGCCTGTATGTATGATGTAGGTATGTATATATGTATGCATTATGTATGTACCTATGTATATGTGTATTGTATGTATGTATGCCTGTATGCATATATGTATGCATGCATGTATGTATGAGGTAGATATGTATATATATGTATGTATTATGTATGAACTTATGTATGTGTGTATGTATGCATGTATGTTTGTATGTATGTACTGGTCTTACAATGAATAATGGCATAAGGTTGCAAATGGAAACAAAAGTAATGCCACACTAATACAGTGAAAAATGTTATTGTATTTAGATACTGTATAAAGTGAATTTGGAGCATTGAGTATCGTGTTCAAAAATCAGTATGGTATATATCCCCAAATAGTGATATGTCGTATCCCTAATTTCCTTTCACCTCTGTGTAATTAAGGAAAACACCCAATGTAGCATTTGAAAATCTTAAAAATAAAGATTAATAATTACGGATATGTTTCCAAAATAAGCATAGGTATGCTTCCCTCTTATTTATCATCTTTATTATTGCAACCAAGAACAAAGAAAGTATTAGATTTGCACAAAATCCCAGAAAAAGGTAATCAGACATATTAGGTTAAGTCGCAGAAACGGGACATATAGAAAGAAAGAAAGAAAGAAAGAAAGAAAGAAAGAAAGATAAGAAAAGAGAGATAAGACGTGCAACAGCAGAGATGCAGTTGTTGATGACATTTTTACGAGACAGAACCGGTTGGTATAAGGAAGTCACGTTAAGGTTCAAGAGAAAAGGCTGGGGTGAAGTTACTGAAAAGGTTGTGATGGATACACAGTTGAAGTAAACAACAACTTGTGAGCTTTGTCTAAGATGAGCGATGTTTATGACAAGGATGTAACGCATCACCAACAGCAAGATCTGAAATTATTTCTTCCATATTGGAACACATGGCGTAGACATTTGCATCATTTTTCCGCAGCAAGCAAAACTATCGACCGGTCCGAGGGACAATAATTAAGCAGCGAATGATCCATTCTGCTGCATGCTAAAGTTTTGTATATATTATAGTTTATAGTGAAACCTGCGACAAATGAAAAAAAAATAAATTAATGTTGAACTTTTAAAACTTACTGTGCCCGAACAAAGGAACAAAAAATGTATTAAAATTATATTACGTTTCGTTAATTAAATGATTCTTCAACTTCCAGAAAAGAGCAGAAAATCAGGTAATAAAGGTTTACAGATAACTCAATTATCTATGTTTATAATAGAACTATAACCCAAGTTTTTCTAACAATTCTTTATTCTGGAAGAACAATTGATACTAACGTGAACAGTAAACTCACGTGAAGCCACAAATCGTAGTTTTAAAACGTTTGTGTGTGTGTGTGTGTGTGTGTGTGTGTGCGTGTGTACCCTTTTCACACGAAGTTTTCTATAACTTGGTGTGTAACATCATTTAGGACCCACTTAGAAAATAGGATATTTGGTATCTTAGTTACTTTCAGAGAGAGGGAGGTAAGGAGAAGCAAAATAAAGAAAATCTCGTTTATCATTCATTAAAAAACAGTTGCACAATAGAAGTTTATAAGCATCATATTTCTGACATGTTTTGTTATTTAAATATTTGGATATGAGGATAAGGAAGTTATACAAATTCTTGTCTCTACTGAACGTAAACGTACAGAAGCAGCATAATTCCGTCACATTGCACGTAGAGATGAAGCACAAGTTTATGTACTTAAACCGTTTACTTATATTTTAATTTTTAACATCCTAAAACGCACTTTCGTTACCAGATTTCAAAACATCGCATAGACAAAAGAAGGGACGAGGAAAATGCGATACAGAATGAGGAAGTAGAAGAGAGAGAGAGAGAGAGAGAGAGAGAGAGAGAGAGAGAGTGGAAAAGTAAAGACAGATGAAAATAGTGAAGGGCAAGTGGAAAGATAAGTGTGGATGAGTAACAGGAAGACGGTAACAGAGGGAGAGTGAGAAAGAAGGGGAGGAAGAGAAAGAGAGAAGAAGAGGCAGTGATAGAGAAGATAATATCCACATATTGAACACCAATTTGAGCAGATCTGCCGTTCCTGCTAGTACAGAGTACATGAAAATGTGTGATTTATCTTAATTTATTCAAAATATAGGGTTTATCTCAGTTCACTTTTGCGTAACGTGGATTGGACACCTGAATTTTTTTTATGAAGCTGTTAGTTTGGGGGACAAAAACTTCCAATTTATCAACCGTTACTATTCCCTTATTGTCTCCTTAAATAAAGTTTCTTTGTTATATTTCATGCTTCGCAAATCGCCATGACTAATGTTTTAATAAACGTATTGATAACTTTAAGACACGTACTTATTTTCAAAAAAATGTGTGAGGAGATGGGAGCTACACAATTGTTTTTGCCCACCGATATGCGCTGGTTATCACGACGACGCGTATTGACTCGTCTTTTTTAAGTGAAAAATGAGGTAAAATGCTTCCTTACAAAACTGAAATCCGATCCGGTGAAGCATTTTGAAGATGAAGAGTGGATTAGCTTATTTGATGGATATATTTATTATATATCAGATATATTATATTTGACGGATTTTGTATCAACTGACGGAATATCCGAGAAATATCTTGGAAAAGTTGAGCCGAAAAGAGTTGGAAAAACTACAATATTCCCTTAATTAATGCAATCCGTCAAAAATAAAACTTTCCTATAAAACCCCTTTACTTTCTCACGAGCGTTAAAGATATTTCTGTCAGAACGTTGGAATTCAAGATTGAGCACGTTAAATTTGTTGAATATATCCGTCAGAAAAGCTAATTGACAATAAGATTGGACAGGGGGCAATTCAAATGCCTCTGGCTGAAATGTTTTTCGTTATTTGTGATCATTCAGAAAACATATTATGCGTGCCCTAAGAAGTCTTCGTGTATCCCTTGGGGTAAGCGTATCTCAGGATGAAAGCTCTAGAGTATGTATGGAGCCCTGTATGAGCTTCGAAACAGTGCTCGGGAATTTTCCACTTCCTGTAAGGCAGTTGTAATCGGCATAGCCCTGAGCTGTACTCTCCTTCTGTTGAGTCTGTTCAGTAGATCATCCACCACAGACATCAAAGAGTGGGGTACCAGACTCTTCCTTGGGGGCAGCCCGGAGCACTGAGGCCCACTGAGGCTCAAAACTCTTACAGCCTAATGGCCTTCCAAGGAGGACATAATCCAGTCCGTAACTACCGAACCACTCCTCTACTCACCAGGCTCTTTATATGCTAGTTAAAGTCGCATGTTAAAGGCACCCTTGATGTCCAAAAAAATTATTGTCACTTCCCCACAGTCCAGCGTATCCTCCAATGTTAGTGTAAGTTGGTGCAGCGCCAACCCCGCAGATTTACCTGACCAATAAACATACTGATGAGAATGTGTGGATCTGTTAACTGGCAACCTTTCTCTCAAATGTGTACCTATCAGTCTTTGCAGAGCCTTCAACGTGAAGGATGTTAGACTGATAGAAGAAAGTCTCCAGGCCTGCAGTGAAATTGTCTACTAGGTTTACGTATAAACATCATTTCTGCAGCCACCAGAGACATAAATCATCCATCCTGGCAAGACAGACCCTGAAACTCCTCACCAGGTGTGGAGAAACAACTCTAAATAAGAGACGGAAAGACGCTTTTATAGGGCTCAAAAGAAAATATAACCCATTTGACTTTTTTAAAAGTCACAATCTCAGAGGCCTCTTGCCAGCCTTCCCACGAAGGCCTAATACCTTAATCGAGGTTGCCTCTTTGTTTATTATATAGGCCCCCAGGAAGTTAATAGCCTCAAGGTTACCTCTCCGACTGCGTCCTTGCAGCAAAACCGTTAAGAATTCCAACTTGGTCCCACCTCATGAGACCGTAATTTCTGCAATCGAGCAGTACTGATTTGTATCTGAATATTATTATAGAAGTACCTCCAAGACTTCTAGGGACCCTCCTGATCTCTCTTTTGTATATTCTGGGGGATTGCTTAAGGGATCCCATGTTGCCCAACAATTATTAGCCTTACGTGCATTTTAAAGCCTACATGCCTTTATCTTAATAGATCTTAAAAATAAATTCCATCTAAGATTGTCTCCTGCCCATGCCTCATGTAAGAGGGGATACTTTGTTCCAGAAATGAAATTTTTCGTGAAAAACTCCACGTACAATTCCAGGTCCTCCGCGTTCCTTATTCTGATCTAAGGTTCATTCCTGAGACTCCCTCCAGGTCCCCTGTAAATGAGTCCCAATTGGTCCTCTAAAAGTTTCTGTATAGGCGATCCCTACCTTTTCCCTTAGGATCAAAGCAGGTATATCTGAGGTCGCATGAGGAAGGTGTGGGGAATCCAGTTACGACCCTCTCTACTACATATATTTCGTGACCATTCTAGTCAACAGGAACGTATTGTCTATGCATCCTTCCTCTCTGTTGCTCTTCTCTCTGTATTTCAGATACATATAACTTAAAGTGACCGAATGTGTTGTTATTTATTCCTATCCTCGATATAATTTAGTGTCGAAACCCTGACTCTTGGAGTGCATCATATACTGTATCACCTTCTAGAGGCCTTCATCATCGCCGAGGCACGTTATTTCAACGCTACAAGTCCATTGCGGGGTATTAACATCAAGATATAGCAAACAGTGGAGCAGTACATTGACGCATGCCGTTGAAGCCATTTACAGAGGTAAGTGCTTGGAAAATCATATGTTTTGAACCAACAATACAAGCCTTAAAGTATTTGTTAGCATGCATGGATTAAATAGTTTGAACAGCTAGACATAACAATTAGTTTTGTTTGTTGTACATGAGATACATTGCACCTTTTACCGCCAAGTATCTTACGCATGCGTGGAGCCATCTAGCGATATCAAGACACTGGATATTACATCCTCGGTAGCTCCTTCTGTTCTGCCATTTACTGAGAGCTATGGAGTAGTCTATCGCGACTCAGTAAGTTTGAAGCACGCCTTATTGGCCGCTAGCAACTACTTCATCCTTGAAGTCCAACACTCAACACTTCGCCGGCAGATCGGTGCCCTGCACTGCGAGTTTATTACTCTTAACAGCTGTGGAGAGCCATCTACGAGAGAATTTAATAATCTTGTTATGGCCAAAGCTGAGCAACTGCACAAGCTTAAGAAGAGACGTACTACAGAGCGGAGCAATATTTCACAGAAAGAGACTTCACGTGACCACTACGCATATCAAAAGGACCGTCTTGAAGAGGCCCTAAAGCATACATTGAACCTTGATGAGCCGATAGGGATCTCCTTAATGACGAGGAATACGGCTTGGGAAAACTGCATTTTTTTAAAGCTCCCTTGTTTTACCCAGTTTTTGATACTGTGTTTTACTGTTTTTCGTTACTTATTATCACAACACACATACACACACAAACACCCATGCCAATGGCGGAACTCGAACCCGCGAACCTCAGCTTGGCGGTGCGCCGGAGCTATACACTCCAGCGACCGCGGCTACGAGGGCCGGCACATTGAAGCAGCTAAGCGCGCTATTCAGAAGGAGGATTGCAACATCGAGAAAGCTGACACTACTGCAGCCAACTCGACGCCCATCCCGACTCTTCGTCTGGATATTACACTTCATTGTTGAGTCATCATGTCAAACTACCTCGCGCAAACCAGAGCCATTCTACGGAGACATTGAAACTTAGGCACGATTCGGGAAAGAATTTGAATCGTCCGTAGAGAAGGATTTAACACCTTCTATTGTTAACAAACACATTTTCCTCCGTAGATACCTGGAGGGGGAACCTAGAAGACTAAAGGAAGGAATTGCTGTCGTGGTGGGTATTTACGAGGAACCGAAGAAAATCTCTGTCTCGCTACGGTGACAAAAACAGGATTATTCAGGGTCACATTTGGAAAACATCAGCCCCGTTCAGGGCTTCACTCCGGATGCCCTAAATGCAGCTTTTATGGAACGCCAGTGACGCATCCAGGTCCTCCGAACACTAGGAGCGGATATGAATTAATTTGGGATAGTCATTGTCCCAAAATACTCCGTGCCTTTGCTGACAAAATTTGGCATCGTTGGATTGTTCACGCCAAGCAGGACGACAATTCTGAAGGGAACATAATCAAACTCATGAATTTCGTTGTAGAGGAAATAGACGGAGCATTTACCACATACAACGAACGTGGTGAGGCAGAAAGTACACGTACCTACACACCAACAGCTACAACACTTCACATACAGTGGAAGCCAAGATCACAAAGCGAAAGCCTTCTGCGGGTTTAGAACCTTTCTGCGTGTTCTACGAGACAGGGAATCACTGGGCATAAGACTGTAAAACTGTAACAATTGTGCCAGATCGTGGAACAATTGAAGTCAAGCAGTCGGTGCTTCCTCTGCCTCAAGCGGGCACAATATTAACCCTCCGTCAGGCGCGCGCTTTGGTAGAACGCCGTTAGTCGCGCGGGGCCTAGTAGACCCGCGCTATATGTTTGTTGTTATTGTGTGTATTTTTGTTTTCTTTCGTTAATTTTCTTTTTTTTTTCCTGTTTTTACTTTTATTCAGATTAAGTGTACAAGGCTTCCATTAATAGGTATTATCTTACAACGTAAAAATACAAGCAAAAATATGAGTACGTATACGTTATAAATTGTATTACAGTAAGTATAAAGAAATACATTGCCATTTCGAGGTATACATACAACTTGTAATTTCAAATGTTCAGTTACTCAGAATCATCTACTATTTCTCCCGTGTTTTCCCCGACTAAGCAACTATCGCAAATAATTTTAGCATGTTTGCTCAAACACAGGGTGGTGTTGCATTTTCCACATGCATATTTAGTTTTGCAGTTCATTTTGTCTTTGTTGCTGGGTTCGCATCGTTTTCTTTTCAATGTGCATAGTAGTTTATTTGACAATTCATCTACGCCGGATTCTTCAGGTTTATATTTTGTCAAAAGTCCTTTCAAATCATCGGATAGATTTGATGCTGTTGCTCTCCTTTGTAGCTGTTGTAACAGTAAAGCTAAAAATAGTGATTTCAAATACTCCTGCCTTGTGGAATATTTATTTTAGTTTCCAAGGAAGATAACCCTAGAATTAATACCTGCAATGTTCAAGATATGGTCAAAAATTACCATGGGCCACCTTCTCGTTGTTTTGGCTATATTGTATGTAGCGCACAATTTATCTACTGCATCAACTCCACATTTAGTGTCGTTGTAATGCAGGATTATTTCAGGCTTTTTCTCAGCACCTTCTGATAACTGTGTGGATGAAACATGTAGACTTGAGAGCAAAACTACTGTTTTACCCTTTTTTGGAACATATGAAACAAGTGTTTCATTTTTTGTGAAGCCAAATATGCTTTTGGAGAAGTGAAATTAGTGGGTAACTCTTTTTTGTTCTTTCGCACTGTACCGACGAAAGAAAGTTGTCTTTTGCGCAATTCATTCACCAGCGATACAGTGGTAAACCAATTATCTGCAGTAACGTTTCGTCCAGTGCCAGAGATTGGTTCAGTTAGTCTCAGCACTACAGCCTCTGCCGAGTTAGTTTGCAAATATGGTCCGTCCGGCTGCTGTCCACAATAAATCTCCATGTTGTATAAAACAGTTTTGCATCACTCAAACAGAATATCTTTATGCCATACTTGTTTGGCTTGGATGGTATATATTGTCTAAAAGCACATCGACGACGAAATGCCGGCAACTGTTCGTCGACAGTGACATTTTGTCCAAGAGAATAATGGTTCTGACAGTTGTTCAGAAACAATGTAAACATTTCTCTAACAGCCAATTTATCCAATCTTCGTCGCTGCAGTCTTGAACTTTTGTCATCAAAGCGAATACAGCGTATTAGAAAACTGAATCGTTTTTCGGACATAGCCATTCGGAATAGAGGAATTCCAAGATCGGTTCTTCAAAACTCGTGAATATTCTGGCGTCCACCACGAAAAATTCCTGCCATGTACAATAAGACTAGGAAAGCTTTTATTTCTACTACATCTGTAGGTCTTCTGTCTCACAATCAAATTTGTGCTGCACACTGCTAATGTAAGTATTTGAGCTTTCAACAATCAAATCAACTAGGTATATCTTCTGTAACAAAAAGGTTCCAACAATCAATTTCCGTTTTCGCTTTTTTGGTAGCTCCTACCACACCAGGAAGTTTGGTCAATATATTGTGAGCCCTTGTTTGTGTTATTTTCAAAGCTGTTTTTTTTCATTTTGTTCCATCTCTTCCTGTGAATAACAACAGAATGTATTGTCAATAATAATAATAATAATAATAATAATAATAAGAAGAAGAAGAAGAAGAAGAAGAAGAAGAAGAAGAAGAAGAAGAAAAAGAAGAAGAATTACTATGATACGCACATGATGTTACCTATAAAATACATGTTATCACACAAGCTGCTTTCATCGTCTTCCTCTTCATCTTCATGGTCAGTTTCTGAATCTAAAGATTTCGTTTCGAGTTTATCTTCTGAATCGGAGTCATCTTATTCATATAAGTTGTCATCCACGGGCAAGGCATCACAAAGTAGGCGATGTACTTCTTCCAAATCATTCGGATTTTGTAGATCATACCTTTTACTCGTATTCATGACGAAGCAGTAACAGCTCCTTGCAATAGTAAAGCAATATTGCACAAAAGCTAATGAGAAACAAATCTGTCAACAATATGTAACGAGAGCAGGCGCGCGGGGCCTGGTTGACCTGTGCGACACGTAACTGCTGATTATTCATTCCTCCAGCCAAACAAATAAACAGACAAGGTTATCGCTGCAGCAAATAATCGCGCTAGGTGTAATGTTAGATGTCCTAGTCAGGCAATTGCATAGGTGCGTTCGTTCGAAAATTATAACATTTATACAATGCCAGGGGTTTCTCAGGCCCCTAGCGACTGACGGAGGGTTAAGAATTGTTCGATGAAAGGAATAGCATCCTGCTCCCAACGTATGCGTGACTTCCTCAAGCAACACTTCTGTTTGGAATATTGGCATAGCACCTGCGGATTTTACTTACTTCCACACTGCACGTATACGTATCACAGGACCGACCGGCTTGAGCAAGATTACTCGCTGGATACTGGGTATTGGCAGCCAGTCAAGCTTAATAAAGGACCTACAGCTGGAAGTCGTCGCCAACAAGCTACTAAGAACTGATGCTTTCGAGACCTCCTCCTGACATGAACCTACGTTGACTCATCTACCTAAATGCGAAAAGCTTATGGAACAACACTTGGATCTCTCTTGTTGCTTTCGAGAAGGTACACTGCTTCTCTTATCATCCTACAGTTCTGCGGGACATTCATCTAATTAGGCAGACAGTAACTGTTGAATTTCAGCATCTTTGACGCCTTAAAAATGGACTGAAGAAGAACAAGGACTTAGACTGACTTACGAAATGCAAGTGATGGATCACATAGCAAAGGGTGACATAAAATTAGCACCTGCTGTGGGATCATCCGATACGTCATGCTTGACGCACCGTATAGTCAAAAAAGAAAAACTGGGTAACATTAAATGACGCATTGTGTTTGGCGGCCCTTCCACGAAGGAAAAGCGCTCTCCCTAAGTGACGCATTGGAAATAACTAAAATAGTTATGCGATTTCGAATGCATGCTGTTGCAATCACCGTAGACATTCCCAGGACTTTTTGCAGCTAGTGCTTCATCGGGATGAGAGGGATATGACTAAATTTTTCTGGTTACGTGTCATCAAACATGATCTCGGGGAACTAGTTACGACCGAAGAAAGAGATACTTTATCGCTTTCAATACATTCCGTTCGAACTCACCTGCAGCCCAATTTTACTGTCGCCTGCGGTGTGAGAATAGGGACTCAACTACAAACATCGGTTTCCCATCTCAGCACCACTTATAGATGAAAACGTGTTTATGATCGATTTTGCTGAAGGCGTAATTGGTCTTTATTAGGAGCTTACATCTCTGATGGGAGTAATTAAGCTCCCAATGGCAATGTGGACTATGAGTTCTTCGCAGCTAACTGAAATATGGAAAACTGAAGGACGGGAAATCTTGCCTGCTGCGTCAGTATTAGGAGTCTCTTGGATTACGGACAGTATTGCGTTCTTATTGGCACAAGCAGGAGTAGTTGATATACTGAAGGAACAAACAGTCAGCACAATAATTTAGCTGCGCACGACTGCCAGCTTTTATGATCCCTTGGGACTTCTGATGCCCGTATCCTTGTTGGAGAAGATTCTATTTAAATACACGTGGACAAGAGGACTATCCTGGGATGAACTCCTACAAGTGATTTCGCTACTGGCTGTGGGCTTGGATATCACGCCTCTCTTACCTGACACATGCAGTTTTGACGAGGTGGATAGACATTAATGCAGGGATCAGATTCAGCATATACTTATTTTGTGACACCTCTGAGAGGACATAGGGGAGTCATTTACATTCGCACAGTCCAAGGAGAAGACTCTCAGGTACATTTAGTCCGCAGCAAAAGCAGACTGTCTCCTCTCAAAGGAATAACTCTGTCGCGACTGGAGGTTTTTGTAGTGCTGGTGGGAACACGATTGCTGCACTGTTGTACAGCTACAGGTTGCGATATCTCTTATGCAACACTTTGGAACAGATGCTACAATGACCTTGGGGTTGATAAGAAGTGACCCAAACAAATGCAATAGCTTTGTTTGCAGCCGGGTCACTGAAATATAAATTCACACAAATCCAGCACAATGGAGACGCTGCCCCGAAGACGAAAATCCGGCTGATTATCGAGGGGTCATCTTGATAACCAGATACACACTTTGGACGTCTGGTGGCATGGACCATCATGGCTCCGACAACATGAAAAGAAATGGCCACCTAGAACCTTCACTACGAGAACACTTCCAGAGAAAAACACTGTCAAGTTTTGTGTACAACTTCTACCGCCGGACTTTTTGATGTATCTAAGTTCAGCTCATACTGGAAACTGCTTCGTACCACGCCGCGGATTCCTCGCTTCTTGCAGAATATCCGTGGGAAGGAAAGAGCCCACGCATGTATTGGATAAGAGTGGTGCAAAGAGATGCATTTACGGCCGAACTTGAAGCACTGTTGAAGAACTTACCTTTTCCGAGGGTGTCGTCTCTGTAGTGTAATAGTTACCATGCTAGCCTCTAGCTGCCAAGGTCGCGGGTTTAAATCCGGCGGTGGACGATGGGTTTTTTTCGGGCGTAAAAATCTTTAGCATGGTATCCTTTGGAAGGGAAGTAAAGCCGGTGTTCTGTGTCGTAGATTTACGGTACGTAAATGATCTTCAATCCTGATAAAGAGACCTCTGAGCAAAGGTTCCGGTCTTTCTCGCCCAAGATCACAGCATTTACGGAGCGTCCATAAATAAAATTCAATTTAATTTATAATTCTTCCGAGGGACTCGAGAATTCCACGCTTCAGTCTCTTCCTGGATGATGGATTCATTCGTTTGTGGTAGGCTGTAGTATTCTACGCTTAGCAGAGAAGAACATCATCCACTGCTCCTTAATGGTTCCCATAACTTTATAGAGCTGCTTGTTTCTGACATGCACATTCGACTGCATCACCTCGGATTCGCGTTGTGTTGACCAAACTTCGAAATGAATTTTGGTTTCTGAGAGATTGCCAAACAATCTGAAAGGTTTTACATAGATG
This sequence comes from Deroplatys truncata, assembly GCA_030765065.1. Lineage (NCBI taxonomy): Eukaryota > Metazoa > Arthropoda > Insecta > Mantodea > Mantidae > Deroplatys > Deroplatys truncata. The sequence goes on along the minus strand of CM060980.1, from coordinate 17,632,391 downwards.
TCTTCCTGCAAAATTCTGAACAACCTACAAGGACGGCAGGTAGAAGCAGAACTGCCAGCCACTGATTGAAGCCTGCACGTCTATTTTCAGTTACTGGGATAGATCTTGCTGACCCTCTTTATATCAGAATGGGGAGTGACACACAGAAGGGATATATTACCCTCTTCACCCTAGTAACCAGAATGTGTTGTCTATGCATTGTTTCTCTCTGTTTTTCTATGCATGTTTCTCTGTATTTGAGATACATATAAAATAAAGTTGGCTAGCCTGAGTATTGAGACGTGGCTGCATGTGTTATTATTTATTCCCATTCACAGCATAAAGTTCCATGCTAACCTTCCAATCCTTAACTTCTTCTAGAGTCCTGAAGGATGTTAGGCACAAGTCTAGGCTTTCCCCGCTTTGATAGTTTACAAAGGTCAGAACGCCCCCTTGATTCAACATTTTAAGACCGTTGTGCTCAAAACCTTGTGTTCGTGCTATCCCAAACGTTATGATGGGCACTGGAATCAAAGCCAACCGTTAAGTTGAGTTTTGTGCTCTTGCAGTATAACACAAGATTTCCTGAACTCCTGAGGAGGTGGGGATTTCTCATAGTTGGCTTTAAGCCAACTCAAAGCTTTTATAAATGCTGGTTGAGAGATAGTAAAAGAATGTTGTTTATTGGAATAAAATAACACAAGGTGCTGAATAATCGTACACATTATGGAGAAATCTAAACTACGAAAACCGAATGGTATGTGTCCATTTTAATCTTTTTTTTTTTTTTTGTTATTTTAGCAATGTTTGAATACTATATCGAGGGAGGTATTTAAAACAGGCCACGTGAATAACACGGCCATTTGTATAATAAAAGAGAATACTTTAGACAAAATTAGATTGCGATGAAGGGGATTGTGGTATTGATAGTCTTGTGATGAATGCAGATATAGGACAGATGCGGATACTAACTTCATGATTTTAAATGGATTGATTTGATTTATTATTTACTATTTAATACAACATATAACAACAACTGTGTTTTGATAGCCATTGAAGACAGTTGAAGGTTAATTATGAACAATTTGTATTAAAGAAACCCACAATCATTTCTGTTCATTACATCATGTGTTCAAATTGGTGACCTTAAGCATTGATACATAATGTAAAGTTTTCCTGAGCTGAAAACAGTACGCGTAGAATTTAACCAGAGCTTATCATCGAGTATCCTCGTATTATACGGTCTTTCATGTTCTCGAGGTTCGTCGGTACACGGTCATTTTGTGTGTCCGCACCAACCAATACAAGGATCTTCAAATGTCCTATTAAGAACCGCTGTGATTATCCATGCAGAATGGGTTGAAAGTTGGTATCTCTCTTCTCTTTGCCCGCACTCATCACAAAACTATCTACAATACAATATGCCCCGTATACCCCAAACAACTTTTGTGTAAGTATTTTCTTCTATAACTACAAATGGTCGTGTTAATCGGGTGGTCTGTCTTAAATGCCTCACCCGGTAGTGACCTGCCGTTACTTAATAAATACAGCATACGGTTGCGTTGAATCATTGTTATTTTATTTCAACACACAACAAAACGGAAGTAGAAGAAGAAGAAGAAGCAGAATTGGCATTTCGTGTTCGGCCTTCGCTTTTGTAGTTAGTCTGCATCTTACACAAAAGCCCTAAGTGTGGGAATGGGACTGTGTATTGAATTCCGAGTTAGTCCTTCTGTCTTGTGTCGAAGCTTATCTAACAAAATTTGGCCGGGATGGGTGGAACGGTGTGACACACACACACACACACACACACACACACACACACACACGCACGCACGCAAGGCGGCTCATTAGAGCCGGCTGGAAAATAAATATAAAGCCAATCTTCTAACAGAACAAACCACAGAGTTTTCACTGTTGAGGGAGCTCTATGATACAGCGTCTATTTTACAGAAGATCAATAAAAAAAACTCGTTACACCTTTAAATTCGGCAACAGTTTAGCTGGTCTGTATAGCAACAATCCAATTCAGAAGCTGTCGACGCAGGTGGGCTGTCTGGTATGCACAATAGATACATTTTATAAGTTGCTGAATGTACTTGCCATCGTTCTTCAATTCAATTCTCCAATCATAAACCTGCATTTTATATATCCTTTTCTAAAATTGCAAGAAATTTTGAAATAAGCTTGCATAAAAGGCTTCTAGTTTTTCGCAGCTAGTTACTTGCAAACTCGGTTTCTTGATGAACTAGAAACGTCCAGTGAGTAGGGTTATTCATATTGTTATGAAAAATACTCATTCCAGGTATTGTTCAGGATGTTTGCATACCTTTTCTTTATTTGGAAGTTATATTAACTGGATTGTAAGCAATCTCAAGCATTAGTCACCTGCTGAGGTACAATAAAGGAGTAAATAATGTTTGACCTTGAGATCAGTATTTTTGATGAGTCACGGTGGTTCCTGCTATTTTCCTGCTCTCTGTCAACTATTTAGTTTGACCTTTGCTGGTATTTGAACCTGCGCCCGCTATGTTCGGGGAGGGGTGTAGCTATATTTGAAAAGGTTGAGGAGTGGCTGCAAATGCTAGTGGGCGCAGTTGCCTTAGTCACCGCTGGCGTCTCCACTGCAAGTGAAAATACGGAAGAATGAACACCAAAGGTGGGCGAGAGCAATACAAAACTGTCTCCACATGTCCAAGGTAAATGTGATGGGTTGCAAACGATAACAACACCTGCAGCAATACAACAGTAGTAATCTTGAGAATGTGACGAAACCTTAAACACGTTAGTTTTAATGGATCATCTGACAAGAGGTGTTTCTTACATGAACATGACTGGATGTAGCAGCAATGATACAGTAAGCCTATTATTAGCAAAAACGCAGAGCATTTTCAACTTTTATTTTCAAGACGTTAAGACAAAATCACATATATACTAGATTAATCATTTGGTGGTTGATTCCTTAATGAATACAGCCATTATTAAACCAATTCCTGGAATATTCTTTTTAATCTTCGATTAAGACAAAATGACTTAAGCAATGACCTCGGTGTGGAAGCGGATGACTAACTTTGTGTTTTTCAGTGGGGGGGATTTTATAAAAGCTCTGGATAAGCAACTATGTTTTGGTGTTTATTTGGGTGTTTACTGTTTGCAGCCACGCCAACAATTAAATATATTCAGTGTATTCTGAAGGAACGTTATGTTGATATGAATATTTTTACCCCAAAAGTTTAAAAAGTAATACAATATTAATTTGGTTCAGATTTTGTACAATATTATAAAGAAGATAAGTTTAAGTAACGCTAACCGAACGAGATGACACCGGCGGTAACTTCTGCAGTACACATTTCGGGAGAGGTGGGTTCGATTCCCCTGGCAGACTTCCTGACCCATGGGTTTTTCGGGGTTTCCCCGGGTAGCTACGTGAATGCTGTAAAAGATCATTACATCCCCCGAATTTTCTGTCCCTCCATTTCACCTCATTCTCATTTCGCTTCACCTTTCATCTGCTTGGTTTTTCTCAGGGTTGCAAGTGTCGGCGGGAGGTCTCGGCACTTGCATGGAAGGAGAAAAGCATGCTCTGAGTAAATCCTAGTCCCCTGGAATGGGGGCGGTCTCCGGGTCCCCAGGGGATGTAAGCCTACAGGGGGAGCCGGCAAACCATCTGCCATCAGGGAGTTTAAATCTGTACACGCTAGGGACCCTGCCTTCTGCCTGTCGTGCCTCCCGGTCCGGCCACCCTCTCTTTCCTCTCACCTCATCCCTTGATCCCGGGGGAACCCCGTCAGGGACCTAAGTACAACATATCTGCGTAGGTCGAGGTGCTAAGTCTCCCGCTGCTTTTAGTCCTATCCTGTCCTAACGCTAGCATTAATCGCAAGTATTCCTTCCTCTGAAAATTAATCACTGCCCATTACATGAAGCTGAAGACAAGCACTCGTAGAACCACGTGTCTCCACTCTAAACGTAGTGCATGTTTATAGAAAACCCTTGTTCTGCATATACTGGACTATTAACAAAATATATCCGGTGCGTAAATAGGTAGCTTCTTTTGTGCACCGCATTCATGCTGGAGATGACATTCTGAAGGTCATATAAATAAAGGGATATACTATTTGTAACGGAGTGTTCTCCGTAACAAATATTTAGGTCCATTGGCAAGCCTGTCTTGTTTTTATTTACGGCGAGGAAATTTGGGTTTGTCATGTTAACTCAGCAAGTCAGCCACTTTACCGTCTTCAACGCTCATTGGCTGCTGCTCTCGGCTTTTGTTTGGCACCTCAGGACCTGCGGGTCTCTACTTAGATGCGGGGACTTCGTATAGAACCTCCACGCTTTAAACCTTGTTGGGCTCTTCATGGCCAATGTGAGGTTAAAGGGAGATCAGGCCAATTATTTAATTTTTGCCATGAATCCACGTCTTTGGTAAAGTAGAGTTTTAATTATTTACTACTCCGGTTGGTGTTGTGCTTTCATTAGGCACATATTATATCGGTGAAGTAAAGTATTTCAAAATTTGAAAGAACGTTTTATTAATGAAATTTCTTGTTGTATTACTCTCTCGAGTGTGCGTCTCTTACTTCCATGCTAATGGCGCTTTAATGGAGCTTATTCAAAGAATGCTTAATGCATGTTGAAATGCTGCATAAGTTGAAGCAATTCTGTTGTGGCTCATATGAGTGATTGCATTCAATTTATTATGTGTGTGTGTGTGTGCGAATGATTGCTCCAAATTAGAAAGCTTGCTTGGTTATATTTTTAATTGCAATTAATTCCAGTTCTATATAATTGTTTCATTTTATGTTTGTATGTTTTGGGCTGTTTATTGACATAACTATTGAGTAATCACCATAAGTACACTTTGCCTGGGCATTTAAGGTTATTTGGACTACCCATGCCAACCTGATTGTCATGTTTATGTAATCAGGTTATTACTTATAAGTTTGTTGTAATTTGTGAACTACATCAACTACACCATTTTCATAATTGAAATTACATGTCTGCATGGAAGTAACGCCCGTATTTAGCTCACCATTTTTGGGCTGGCTTTCCAAAAAGCAAAATCTGCCGTCCTGCCGCAACACACCGAACGCCGTCACCTGTTTTTCAACCTGAAACAGATGAAATGAAATGGACAAGTACTTCGTGGTAGAAAAGGAACCACCCCAGCATTTACCGACCGACCCGAAGAAACTTATGAGTCGCCGACCAGACGAGAACCGAACATGGGACCTCCGGATACGAGCTTTACCGGTGAGTCATTACGGTCGGTTAAATTGTCTGGAAATAGAATGTGAAGTCTACTTTATTCGCAAGGAATTTGGTATAATGTTGTACAACGGGTAAACTACAGACAATGTGCATTCTTTTAGAACACGCACTTTAAATCAAATACAAATTTTGTGATGTTAAACTTTTCGAGATATTCTTTGCTATTTGCTATTCAACTTTCGAACACTCATTCTTTTAGTTTCTCTACACTTACTTATAGTAAGTAGAGAAAGTGTTATACTGCAACGAAAAATTCGATAGGAGATGTCAGTGTAAATACACGCTTTGAGGTCCCCTTAATCCAAAAAAGTTTAGAACGGGTTCTTTTAGGCAGGCAAGCAGGTATGTTTCCCTAAACACCATAACTCATAAATGAAACGCTGGTTAAAACCCAAACTTAATATTTAAGCTCAGTATCTTAACTATGCGGCACTGAATATTTGTAAGAAAATCCCATAAACGAAACAACCGTTTACAAGGAAAACCTTTTCCTTTTATTTTAATTCCTTCAAAAATTGGTAGTGATTTCAATTAACATACCATATATTTAACATATTTGCATGACATATAACATGTGTATCTTGAATTGTCTGTGAGTAGTCATGAAGTCCTCTTCACCGGAATAATTTTGTATATTCTCTAAAGTGCAATAGATAGGCAAAAATCTTATTGCACAAAAAATGTAGATCTTGTTAAACCACACTATTTATCTGAAATAAAATATTTGAGGTGTTAAGCATTACCTAGATATTCTTTGTTATTAGTCAGAATTTTTAAATATCTAAAGCTACACTTTATTCTCTCTACTATTTGACCTGATATTTAGAGGAAGTACTCCAACCACAAATTTGTTATGTGACAGGTTTGCAATGAGTTTTGGATTTCTAATAGAAAAATTAAAGGTATTGGAAAGTTCGCTACAAATTGCAAATGCATCAAAGTTCCTAAATCCCAGCTGCAACTATACGCAAATACCAGAGTTACAGTCGCAGATAGACAACTAACATAAAGTGTTATGTACCGGACTCATTCTAGAACACATAGGAAGTATTCCCGCAGAGAAATAATTGTTTGTTTTACCGAAATAACTTGAAAGGAATTAATACAAGGATTTAACATGGTTCTCCAAAGTAGAGCTGCTAATATTCTTGCAGCTGAATGAAACTAAATATATTCACATGAAAATTTAATAACCTTAGCAAGTTACAGTTGCCATATTTTAAATATTTCTTTGTTCTGTCCTTCTTGCACCATTTCTTGCACTTCTTGCACCATTTAATATAATTTAACAGAATTTCAATATTTCAAAAGAAATATGAACTCGCTTAAATAAATATAAATTTGCCGATCCACACATAAGAATTAAGTTTTGAAGTTACAGCCGAAAGAATGTCTGTATAATTTTGACTAAGCCAAAAAGGGTGGAGACGGCCGCCTCCAAGACGCGGAGACCGAAGAAGTCTTCTCTAGTCAGTAGCCCAAAGTCACCCCACTTCTTCCAGGACAACGCTCTTGTTCGAGGCACACTCGGACAGAGTCACGTGACGCTGACGTTGGTGACGTTGCCACAACGTCAGCACCGTCTATGCTGGCCGAGCGCACGTATCCTCGTGAGAGCTGTAGTAATGTCTTGTAGCTGGTAACGAAACTTGTTACACTGGCTGCTGGTGGCTGTAGAAGGGGCGAATCTTGTACTCAATAACTCCAGAGTGTTGGTATATAACTGCGGCCCATATCTGCTATAGTAGCTACTGAAACTTGGGTAGGGAGCCATAATTGCCTCAGTTATAGAAATGTTTCAACGAAAATATGATTTATGAGTTTTCCTGTGTGTGTGTGTGTGTGTGTGTGTGTGTGTGTGCGTGTGTCCGTGTACAGCATAAATTTTCTTTAAATACCAAACATGCTGTTTAAGTAATGTATCCTCCAAAGGCGCTACACGAAGATTTTCAATAAAAGCCCCATGCCAGACTACCTTTTACCTACATGAAGCAGTTTCGAAATTTTATATTTTTCTCAAAAATGTTTTTATAAAATATCATATAATTAAAATATTTGCAACATAAATACAGTGTATATGTATACCTTGAAATTTTGGTAATAGCCTGTGAAGTCCTTTACATTCGGAGGAAATTTTTACAACTTTGTGTAACGCGCAAACCATAACAGATAAATAAAAACGTAAGCATAAAAAACCTAGTGTTATTTAAAATACGCAATTTATTATAAATAACTCTTTCCGTGGTAACAGCCGTTTTCGAGATGTCGTTTATTATTGATTAAAATTATTTGATACTTCCTCATTTTATGAAGTACTTCCGCTATGCAATTGTTTCTCACGACATCATGGGAGATCAGAATATAGCGACTCGATTTTAAACATCTAATTGTCGATTAAGTTTCTTTACACATGCAACGAAATGTTTAATAAAGCTATTTCTTCAAGGCTTTAGCTCGATTAACATGAAGTAGATGGAATAAAGAAAGGTGCTGGTTACATTCATAAGATTTTCTATGCTCACTCTTCTACAAATTATTGTTACAAATGTTTAGTCTTCTGTATAAACCGAGATAAACTTTCATTAAGAATTTATGCATTTCAGTGTAGGTATAGGAGGTATATTAGGATAAACCGACAAGTCTAATGTTTAACTTATGTTCTATTTACTTAGAGTGAGTACAGGAAGAATTGCATTCCACCAAAAAATTCTATAACGAGATTTCCCTTGAAATACACCTTTTGAACCTCACTAAGTCAGAAAAAGCAATCTTAGAAGCACGTCCGATGTGTGTGTGTGTGTTTCTTTGTGAAAAGTATGTCTCAAAAACCAAAAGTATGTTAAATACCAAACTTAATATTTGAGTTCAGCATATTTCAAGTATGCAATACGAAAATTCTCTATAAAATACCCCACCCTAAGTTACCCTTTAGACGAAAAGGTTTTCGTTATTTTTTATGTTCTCTACCGATTTTAATTAAAATACCATTTGTTTAAGATATTTGCATGGCAAATAAAATGTATATCTTAAATTTTCTGGGAATACTCTGTGAAGTCCTCTTCATTCTGAATAACTTCTGCGCAATTGCTAAACCTCAGAGATAAACACAATCCCACTACACTATATATATACACTACGTGATCAAATGTATCCGGACACCTGGCTGAAAATGACGTACACGTTCGCGGCGCCTTCCATCGGTAATGCTGGAAGTCAATATGGTGTTGGCCCACGCTTAGCCTTGATGACAGCGTTCACTCTCGCAGGTATACTTTCAATCAGGTGCTGGAAGCTTTCTTGGGGAATAGCAGCCCATTCTTCACGGAGTGCGAAACTGAGGAGAGGTATTGATGTAGTTCGGTGAGGCCTGGCACGAACTTGGCGTTCCAAAACATCCCAAAGATTGTTCTATAGGATTCAAGTCAGGACTCTGTGCAGGCCAGTCCATTACATGGATGTTCTTGTCGTGTAACCACTCCGCCACAGCCCGTGCAGTATGAACAGGTGCTCGATCGTGTTGAAAGGCAAGCCCCCTCCAAGAAAAACACGACCACAGCATAACACCACCATCTCCGAATTTCACTTTTGGCACTACACACGCTGGCAGATGACGTTCACCAGGCATTCGCCATACCTACACCCTGCCATTGGATTGCCACATTGTGTACCGTGATTTGTCACTCCACAAAACGTTTTGCCACTGTTCAATCGTGTAATGTTGACGCTCCTTACACCACGCGAGGAGTCGTTTGGCATTTTCCTGCGTGATGTGTGGCTTATGAGCAGCCGCTCGACCATGGAATCCAAGGTTTCTCACCTCATGCCTGTCATAGTACTTGGAGTGGATCCTGATGCAGTTTGGAATTCCTGTGTGATGGTCTGGATAGATGTCTGCCTATTACTCTTTACGACCCTCTTTAAATGACGGCAGTCTCTGTCAGTCAACAGACGAGGTCGGCCTGTACGTTTTTGTGCTGTACATGTCCCTTCACATTTCCACTTCACTATCACATCAGAAACAGTGGACCTAGGGATGTTTAGGAGTGTGGAAGTCTCGCGTATAGACTTCTGACACAAGTGAGACCCAATCACCTGACCACGTTCGAAGTCCGTGAGTTCCACGGAGCGTCCCATTCTGCTGTTTCACGATGTCTAATGACTACTGAGGTCACGGATAATGAGTACCAGGCAGTAGGTGCACCTAAGATGATAAAGGTATGTTTGTGGGGGTGTCCGGATACTCTTGATCACATAGTGTATATTTTGTTATTGTGCACAGTGTATATCAACTATTTTTTGAGTTAACCATTTTCAATACATTCTGTGTTTTTACCTTCTCAGCTATCTACCGATGTCAGGTAAGGAGAAGCTTTTTACTCCGCCCAAAAATCCGATATCGACACTTCTCCAGGAAATAAATTTTTCACACCTCCTGAATTTAACAAGATGCATTTTGTTAAAAAATGACTGTGTAGGTGTGTGTGTGTGTGTGTCTATGAAATGCATAAGTCAATAAAGAAAAATCATATAAATACCCAAATTGGTGTTTAAGTTCATCTTCCAAATATGCCATATGAAGATTTTCAAGAAAAACTCTCCACTCCAAAGTATTCTTAACACGGAGAAATATTTCGATATTTTGATTTTCTCAAAATTTACCCCAATTATTTTGATTAAAATACCATATCTTTAAAATATTTACATTACAAATAACTTTTTCGGAATAAGCTGTGAAGTCCTGTGCATTCTGAATCAATTTTGTATAACTTGTAAACACTAAGAGAAAGAGACAAAAACAACACACATTTTTTTCTCATTGTCATGCAGGGAGAATGGAATTAGAGCCGTCAAATAGAAATCCGCTTTTTAAACATTTGAATATCTATCGCTTTATTTTGTTGTTTAGTTCTAATAACTACAACGAAATGCGTAAACGTGTAATGAAGTATATCTTGATTAACAAGAACAATAATCTTTTCTAAGAATAGTTTGTAGATGAGTGAGTAGTCTTGGGAATGGAACATATCAGATTAATTTTGAAGCAAGTCGCTATATAATGGCTTCGAAATTATATTGTCTTTGAATGACCATGCGGTGGAAGAAAACGGATAATGATAGTAGTTTGAGAACTATAATGTGTTGCATGACTTTCCCTACTCACTCTTCTACAAACCTCTTACAAAAGCTTATTTTATCTGCTTCTTTTTAATTGGGATAAACATTAAGTACACATTTACCTACATTTTCATTGCATACAGTTATTAGATAAAGGATAATCGCATTTTTAGAAAGCAGATCATTATAACTTTGAAATTCCATGCTGTTTGAATGACCACTAAAAGAATGTGATGTGTTACGTTTACATATCTTTCTCTACCGTTATTCTTTATTTTTATTCAGCTTATAGAGACTATTCTTATAACAGTTTATTTTTCCATTTCTATTGAAGAAGTAGTTCCATTATACATTTCACATAAATTATGTGCTTTATTGGTGTCTACATTTTTTGTACTCAGTTTACCAGTTATATAAAGGAAATTCAGTGAAGAGGACTTCGCAGGATATTCTTAGAAAATTCGAGATATATATTTTATTTGTCAAGCAAATATCTCAAGCGTAAGGTACATTAATCATTAAAGAATTTGAAAACAGTTTTCATTTAGAGGCTAGTTTGGGAGGATTTACTCAAAAATCTTCGTGCTGCATCCTTGGAAAATGCTGAACTGAAACACCAAATGTCGTATTTAACCCACTTTTTGACTTTAAGGCATGGTGTTCACAGGATAATACTCTCTCTCTCCCTCTCTTTCACACACACACACGTTTTTCTAAAACTCTTATGTGTTACATGCACATAATTTACTCTACCGACTATTGGTTAGTTTTATCCCTTCTGCACTCTACTATTGCAAAAGTTCTATTTCTCTACCAACTTGAGGTTTATCGAGATAACTATTTGCAGAATTGTTTTTATTATACGTTTCATTCTAGACACAAAGAGACACGACAGTGAAATTTTTTAAAACCGGTCGCTATATGCTGGCTTTAAATTTATATACTCTTTCCTTGAAATCCTGAGAAACAGCTGAACAGTGACCGAATCTTGAAGAAAACGATAGTCATTAAGCTGTTGGTTTTCTGATGTCCAAAGCTATGCGTATATGGCTGATAATGCTGAAAACCAAACATTTTAAGGTGTTTAATTTGAGGTATGTAATTATTTTTATCACCACCTTAGACTTAATTGCCTACTTGCATTTAAATGACAATCTCTATTCTCTATGCAGAAATTACATGATATTTATGATTTTTATCTGCGAACTTTCTGTTTACTGTTTTTATGTCATAAATTAAAATCGAATATTTGTGTTTTCTGAGTCCCTTTTGCGTTAAAAGTTTTCATTACGTTAATACATAGCCGTAGTAAACGTTTTGCATTAACACTGTCTTGTTGATGATATGTCAGGGAATACTTTAAATCATGTGAATTTAATAATACTTTATGCTTTATTATTCAGTGAACATAATTAAATAGCTTGAGCGAACTCTTTTAACTTCTAAAAAAGTAGATATTTCTTTTTCAGATTATGAGTTTAAAGAGCCAAAATGTCTCTTAAGCGAGTCCTTACAATCAGATGAGCAACATTAATTCAGTCCTTAGTCATCATCTAACATGCATTCTTCAAAGCCACAGATCTATAGACGTTCTGACATCAGTCACTCAGGATTGCTGTCCTCACATTTCAGGCACACTTGCAACATTCAAGACACATCGGTACATTACACTTATAGCACAAATAACTTATCTTCCTTTTATTTTTGGCGAACACATGTTTTCTATTGATCTCTTGACAGTTTGTCGTATCACCCTGATGTTTGTAAATGCTTATGGTTCTTCTCGAGATATGGATTTTCGCAGTTCCCTTAAAATCCTTGTGTTCATAACGCTTTCCCTCAAGGCAGGTTCCGTCAGTTGCTTGCCAAAACCTTTCAAGAAATGATTCTTATGAGAACATCCCTTGATTTTGAATGATTGGTGAATGATACATATATGCGCTGATGGCAAGAACAGAGTCGTTGGCCACTTCGTGTCCGACGGTTACAGTATGTGGCGCAACCTTCATCTGCTACACCTGTGCCACCTTTTGTGTTTTTATAACAAAATGTAATCTCTGGTTTGTTAATTTTTCAACTTCATTCCGGCAATGTTGCACGGTTGAGATGAGAATTACGACTTTCCTTTTTCTTGGATACATGAGAAATAATTATTGTGATACACTTCATAAAATGATAAATACTACTTCCAACTTTCAGTTCACCTTAAGCCTGAAATTCTGACCGAACCTCGTTTCTGTTCTTTTTCGTTGTCCCTACAACAGTTAACCCATTTTTAAACAATACATCTCGCAAGTTTCACTGAAGTGTCTTAGTTATTATAGTCACATTTCTGTTGGTAACAAAATTGGGTTTATACAGTCTTACTACAGCCGTGTGGGTATATAAATGTCTTTATATGCTCTAGAGCTAGGTTGAAATATGATTTGTTCTGGCATCAGCTAGACACTGACGCTTTAGTCCATGCTTCACTATTTTTTAAGATACACGCATTTAAAAATTGCACTGTCATCTGAATGCAAGCAATATTTCATCCAAATTACACCAGTATCATGCAAATAGCCAGCTTGAAAATTGGCACTGAATTAACCCAGAGCTTCCGAAATAAATGCCGCATGATTATGCACTTTCCGTTCTGCTCTGCTTTCAGAGCTGTTACATCTCATACAATTCGGAAAATACAAATCTAGCTGATGACATGGCACTCGAAATATGTGTCAATCTGTACCGTCTGTAGCAAAGAAAGATCGGTCTTAATGTTTGACTTGAACACTGCACTGTAAACATGAAGACCGAGGAGGTATTCCAGTTCTATAAGGTTAAAGGATTTGAGCTCAACTCTGTCAGAATTGACGTATTTCTATCCAGAGGCCTGTAATTGATCAAGAGCAATAGGCCGAAGCCCTTCTACTCGGCAGGCGTGAAGATCGGTCGTGTGAATTTATGGGTGTTCCCAATGAATGACCAATAAAGAGGACAACGAGCGCTATTCATGCTATATGTGGTTTTTGACGAGTGCTCTGCTGTTGGCGGTGTACCATGCCTGAAGTAGCTGAAAGAAGATTGTGTTTTCTTGTGTAAACATGGATGCTGAAGAGGATTCAGTGATGTCTACCTCAAGCACAAGCACAGATACCGCGTCTGCATGCGTTGAGGTTGCAAACATGCATTATTAAAGTATGCGCAGAAAACAAAATTAAAACCTCAGAGTTTATTGCTATCGAGAAGAAAAGAAAGCCAGTTATTAACCCTGCATTGACTAAATTTGGACAAGTAAGAGACAACAGCGCCTTTATGTAGACAAAACTTATTCAGTACTTCTCATATAAAACTGTGAATATTTAAAAAATATATCGTTGGACGTGCAGTTCTTGCTAGTTCTCGAAACTGTAAAGCGCACAAAATCTACGAAATAAAGCAGACCTTTCGAGGTGAGTGCGTTGAAATACATTTCGTGTACATAAGACCAGTTAATATGTTTAGTTCGTCATATTTCACTTCCTTAGTTCAAATAGCTATTGATTCTGGAGCTCATATGAACTTCTTATGCTACTAAGTTACCCTACGTGCTTTGAGATCGGAGCTGTGGTAAAGTGGGAGGAAATAATACCAGAAACATTACAATTGGCGTAAAAAGAATTCGAATCTGATGCTACCTATTTGTAGACAGAAAATAGCCACGCAATTTTCGATAAAACATTTGGAAAGAAACTTAAGCATTCTCCTCCTGATACGCCAGGGACGTTTATGACGACATTCAAATTGTTAGAAGCATGAATGCAAATTTTAATCACGTAAGGTAATTTAGTGTTAATACTACCCTTCAGAAAACATTGAATTTACTTCATGTGTGAGGAGTTTTCCTAGGACATACCTAATGCTTGAATATTTCTAAACGCTTACACCTTCTTGTATTATTTACATGAAAGCATCACATATGAATGTTACAATATACTGCTACGTTGGATTTACCAGTCATGTCAGTTTTATTAGTGGTGATATCTGTCAATTTTATTGATTATGAAGTCTACTGCTGTAAAACTACACGCTTTTCCTTCACACTGCGGCCACTGCTCGGCGGTCGCCTCGGCTCGATTCACCACAGAAACAGGTACCCATAATACTCCCGCAACTGCTTCACGTTTTGATGGTTATAGCTACAGTTTCAATGAGTGTAAGCACATACCTTATTATAAGAGACGTTGGAATCAATTTTTATCTATCCGCATAATTCTGGTACTTTCTCAGGAAGTTTTCATTCTCACTCGAGAGTTCAATGCTCGAAATTGAGCGCATTTCTCACCTGGTATTTTCCTTTAGTTCTTACAATATATGGGGTTTATTGCACACACTTTATTTCTCAAGTTCTCCCATAGATAAAATGGCATACAGTTAAATCAGGGGATTGCGCGGGTCATAATACTTTACCACCAAATCGTAAAAATTACAATATATAATTGTATATAATATAATCATATATAATATGTAAATATATACATGTATTTGTAAACGTATTTATATATGAAAACGCTATACGGCATTAAATTGCAAAATGAGAGAAAGGGACGAACAAATATTCACAATGGGAGATCGAAACTGCGTTTCTAGTTGGATAAGCAGAGATTTGTTAGTCACTGCAGTACAGTACCGTACTCTATGAATGACAAGCTATGTACATTACCAGTCACTCTATGTTGCTGATGTAGTCAAAACAGAACACGAGCACTGCCTGATAGTGAAGCGATCCCACGGGCGATGTAGGACGAGCGTATTGTAACAAAATCTGATGTGTTACACTCACATGACTTTCTCTACTCTTCTACAAACTATTTTTACAAACGCTTATTCTCCATCTACTTCATGTTAATCGGGATAAACATTTGAAGACTCTATCTTATTGCTAATTTTCTTGTAGATGTAAGGGGAATATATGTTTACAAGGGCAATTTGGAAATACAGTAGCCTTTAAGCACATACATAATAGCTGGTTGCTAGGTGCAGCACCATTCTCTTTCCCACAGATTAATACTCTTTGCATATCCAAGACAAAAAAATGAATAACGAATTCCCATTTGAGAAAATAAGTATTGAAAAATTTAAAGGAATAACAAGCAATATCTCGAAAATGGTTCACTTAACAAAAAAAATGTATATGACATAAATTGTGTATTTTAACGCGATCTACATTTCTTGTGTAGTAACATTTTACCAGTTATGCAAAAGTCGTTCACAATGAAGAATACTTTTAGAGACATTTCCAGGAAATTCAAGATATACATTTTATTTGTCATAAAAATATCTTAAACATGTGATATTTTAATCAAAATCGTTACAGCCATTTTTTAGAAAATTAAACTTTTCGAAAAATCTTCCATGTAAAGGGTAATCTGGTGTGGGGGGATTTTCTTGAAAACCGTCGTGTCGCATCTCTGGAAGATACTGAACCTAAATACCAAGTTTGGTGTTTATCCGATTGTTCGTTTCTGAGTTATGCTGTTCACAGACAGACACACAGACTGACAGACACACAGACAGACAGACACACAGACACACACACGGACATGTTTCCAAAAATGCTTTTTTGGATTCAGGGGGTCTCAAAACATATATTTCCGGTGTAATCTCGGTATCGAATTTTTGGGTGGAATACAATACTTCCCTTACTTACTGTACGTAGTAGAGTAGTAGTGTGAGCGACCATGCACAAAGAAAACCGAAACCAGTTAAATCTGTCGCTTGCAGGCCACTATTTCTCTCTCAAACTTCACTGCATTTGTTTTTAAATTTTAGTACGTTCTGCAGTAATAATAGTGTCCGTAAGGAAACGTAGCCATGTGCATCAACTGGAACTCTTCGTTTGTTTTTCGTAGTTCCGGACGTAACACAGAGTTTTACTTTATTATGTCCCGGGACTCCGCTGCAGACGAATTGAATCTATTTTACCATAAAAATATTTTACACTTACGGTATCCCATCCACTCTTTGATTGTCTCCAACTATCAACGGACAGATGTGAATCCGTACCACGGGCTTTTGAATATATTCTCATTTGTACCTTAAAAGTTCAAGATCTAACAGGTCACTTGAAATTTCGTCAAGCATAATATTTTGAAGTTTCTGTTCGAAGTTTGGATCATTTAAGGCCCCGCTTCTTTTCCATGTGTTAACTCACGGTACAAAAAAAACGACCGCAGTTGATAAATAGAACATAAAGAAGCAGAAAATGCCACCATTCTCTTCATCCTTTAACAGAAATGAGCACGCTCATATTGCGGAAGGTACTGAAGAGAGATAGTCTCAAGGTCAAAACTAATGAATGGGTAAAAAGCAAAACAAACACTCCAGTCCGCGAGACTCACAACTGTATTATAGCTAGGGGTTCAATTCTTTTATCATCTTTTCCTACCTCCTCCAGGATTTTCAAGTTAAGGTTAAAATTACATTACATCCTTGTCGAAGAATTAAATTAATTTTAAATCCTTCACACGATTCCTTAATTGATGTTATAGTGCTAGTTAAGTCCCGTAATTCTTCATCTCTAAGTTTCTCTCCAGTGGAGCAAGGCCTGGCCAAGGTGATGTTACCGACTAAGGGATAGAGTTTTACAAGTTTTGTCGAGTAGAAAGCTCCCGTTAAACAAAGCTAGAGTGGTCAAAGGGACAATCGGTCAGAAAATACCATTGAGGAAATGTGCCTGCCACCTGCTAGCCTCTGGAACAGATTCACCTGCTGCTGTTCTTTTAAATGCCTGGTTCACCCTCCCAGCTGCGCTGGAAGGAGTGTCCAAAAGCTAATTAAGACCGCTGCACCCGTACGCGGAATCCGGCTGGGTTTGGTAGCCACCTACAAACTTCCTTTTGTGGTAACCTCGTTGTTAATTGTGGACCTGCTTCAAAGTACTTTACTACCAGAGAAATGTCTAAACTGAATTGCAGCATCAAGTGGTGAGCCGCAATAAAAATCAGTATTCCAGAGATAAAGAAGCGAGATAAAGCTAGACTTGCCTTCCAATAGGAAGGTGTAATGCACCACTGTATACCTACTTGAACAAACCTTGTGGGAGATACAATCCAAACTCTAGATATTATGCAAACTGACGGAGGTATAATTAATTAATGCTGGGTTCGGTGAACTCTTCACTTTCCGTTAATCTTTGGTCTGTTCGACTGCTGGTGAAAAATTATTGTCTTCTAAATGAAAAAAATAGTAGGCTTCCTACAGGCAATGATACTGTCTAAGACTAAAGGATGCGACTTTGTGTATTCATAATATAGTAACAGGAGATTTAGTAACCTACTGAATTATGAAATAAATGCAAATTAAATTTCGATTTCTGATATTTCTGGCAATAAATTGACCGCTGCAGTGTTAGACTCTCTGTTAGTGCGAACCACCTCTATAAAGTATCTTCTGAGGTTTTCGCTTATGCTGACAAAACGAATGTCAGGTAACTCTAAGCTTCAGGGACTCCGGACACATCTCAGCATCATTTCAGCCATTACATGCACTCACCGTCCAATATGATTTACCCGGTGAGAGGGCGGTAAACCTAAAGAGCGAACTTTAAGGGCAATCAGTGAAAGAATGGACTTTTTATGAAAAAAGGTTCCCTTCTTTGCAGACTAATGATAATTCGTAATCAAACGAAGAGCTCTACAAGGCTGGGGGGAACCCTTAATTAAATGTCTGCATACATTAAATGGTTCTTAATCATTGTCCAGCACTCTTATATTTATTATACCTAGATGCTATAATTCTTAACTAAGAGCTGAAAATGTCATTCCATGTTCTAGAACATCTACTCTAAAACACTTTAGAGCCCTATTTTGGAAAAACTGAAATCTTCAGACTTAATTATCTGTTTTCCTTATTTTTTATATCTTTAGTACACACTCAACATTCAAATTGTGGCTCTGCTGTAAAACCACCCTCATATGAAACATGTTATATAATTTTTAGTGGACTGTAGCTTATATTTTTCAGAACTATATAGATTTATAAAAAAACAAGTGTGGGGCAATATGTGAAATTTAGAGCCACCAGCTAATTATTTCTCACTTATATTTTTATGTAATGTTTATTTATTGTATTCATTATACTTTTGATGTGTATAAGTAGTGTATATTTGAGGCTCACGGACTTATCCATGAATATGTATTCACGAGTTGTTAATACATCGACCCACTTTCCACCACATTCCTGGACATGATTTCGAACATGGGGGATGCCATTAAGTTTTTATTTTTTGGTAAACAAAGGATGACAAGTCCCTTTGTCGGGTATTATACTCCCTCACCCCTGTTACAGAGAAAAGACAACTCTAATTATTCCCTTATATTGTCTTCGCCGACAAGGCAGACGAGATACTTTTCACTCTATATGCAACTCTGAACACCTGCGAACATGGAACACATAGCCTGCATCCTTCAACCCCGACCTCGGCATCATATTGCTTGCGTTGCACTTAGTCCCTGTTATCACAATAATAACAACCTTCTACCCCGCCCTCAGCATACTATTGTTTGCATTGCAATTGGCCCACCCGACCCTTCTAATCAATGCCGTCAGTGCACATGCAACCTGAATACCTGCGAGCATGAAATACGAACACCTGCATCCTTCTATCCTAACCTAACACCCAAAACTACTGCGTGTCATACAGGTGTACACATCTACACGTGCACACTTCTACCCCGCCCTCGGCATTATATTGTTTACATTGCACCTGATCCCCTGACCTAACAACCTCAAACACCTGCGAGCATGGAACACACACTTACGGTTTTCTAACCTACGCGCATACGTGTTACTAGATTTTTAGAGTATAAAAGGTAATTTTTAAGGTAGTGAGAGTTATTCTTTACCGTACTTTTGTGCAGTGTGAATTAACCCTTTGTCTGCCGAGGACCTCCTTGCGAGTTAATTAAGTACACATTAATTAGTATATTGTATATAATATCGTGCGGAATTAACATAAAATATCCTGAAACACTCACCAAAGCTGTTGTAGCTAACTACTGTCACACGCTTAAAAAATAAGGTGTTTTAAAATAGGAGAAACATACCACACGCAATAAACTTTACAAAGAATTGACTATGGGCCTAAAAAAGAAAACATCAATGGAAAGCTGATATATAAATTCTAAATGTCTTACTTTTTATTTAGAGCTATGCTTTGCTAAAATATTAATGAACAGAAATTAACAATTGAGGGACCTTAATGTATAAAGAGTTCTTTTTACATGCATGAAGCAGATATGGCTATAAATTATACAGAGTAAGAAATTGCCACCTTTAGACAAAACTTTCAAAATCTGCCTTGAGTATGGTACATTTCGAAGCAGGACGTAAACATAAATTTACTTTGCATTTGACGCACATGTACTTCGTCTGTTTTCCTTTTTTCTGCCAGGGACCTCTTGCGGGCTTTCTTTTATTTGTTGTAACTGGTATACGTGAGATAAAATGCCTTTTAGTCAGTCTTAAGGATTGGTCACCAGATAAAGCCCTCCCAGGTTTACTGGTTAATCTTGGTATACGGAATTCTTGGAAAAGATATGTAATTAGGGTAAGTAAAATTAGACAATGTGGTATTCTTACCAACTTTTACGTTGTATAGTGAGTGTGAATTTAGGAGAGACACGTCTAATAGATGGAAGAAGATTTTACTGTATGACTTCAAAGTCTTCCTTACACACTCAAAGGAGCTTATCATCATGTCTGTTCTTATCTACAGCATCCATATTTTTATTGTTGTTCATAATGCAGTCAGGTTTTATTATTTGCGTGTTTGTCTTTTTGTAACCTTGCCTGTCGGTGTCATTGAGCCTGTATGGAAACTAGTTAGCATACACACCTCTCGTCTGTCCTTCCACTTTAGTGCCAACATATTGTCTGTATGTGCAGATTCTACTTGTCCCTTGTCTAATTTTGCTGCCAATCTTGGAATTTATCTTCTATTCCTTCTAACAGTACCACAAGCATTTGGAGTATAACTGAAGTACCAGTTATCTAACCACAAGTTGTGCTCTTTATGCAGGTACTTTGTAATGAGGGTTTGTACCACCGGCGCAGTCACCCAAGTTCACGTCATCAACAATTCTTGTAGTGATTCCTGTGTACACAATGAAGTGTAGTATGAACCCAGTTTCACAATCACAAAGCAGAAACGCTTTTGCCAAACCTGTGTCTTTTGGAAGTGATGTATTGTTTGAACAAAAGGTGACTTTGAATAACATAAGGCTTTCGTCAATGCACAGATTTTGAAAAGGTGTGAATAACTCACTGAAAGTACATCTCAAATGTTCAATAACAGGTCTCAATTTCTGCAGTCCGTCTCCTTTAGCCAATGTTTTATAATCATTAAAGTCCAAAACTCCTATAAGTAAAATATATCGATCTCTGGACATGTAGTTCGAAAATTGCGGAGTGCCAATGAGCGGAATTTTTTTCCCATATTCTGCTATTGTATGTTTCTTTATTCTGGTCATAAGCATTGTCAAGCCAAAGAAAATGTAAAGTTCTTCAGGAGAAGTAATTTTCCAAGTCTGTAAACAAGAACGGCGGCTTGATGGTAATTTCCCATACTAGAAAGTAATATACTTATTACTCTTGTTTGCAACATGACGCATAGTGTGCAACGGAAAGAATAGTTTGAAAACGTCAGCCACTGTGACATTTTCATTCAAATCTGCTTGCATACCTGAACTATCATCAAAGGTATGAATTACTGGCCTGAATATACCCTGTTGTCACTGGGAGGAAGAATCAATTTGTATTTTTTTAGCATGTTGCATGGGCTCTGATTGTATATCACTGCCGTCACTCTTGCTATTTATAACATTATCTTCAATACAACTTTCACTCGCAATGTTATTAAATTCAAAATCTGAAAAATCAGATGATAACGCTTCAAATTCCGCCAGTAAATCCGCATCCCGCACAATAAACGTCTGCTTGTTGGAAGCAGCATTATTTTGTACACCCGGGAATCCCAGAGTCACGTGATGCGCTTCTACGTCATGCAAACGTTGGGAAGAAAGTTGCCGTGCATAGCTTTAGATTTTCTGCTGTAGATTGCACGACACCGTAGAAAAACAGTTATAGCTGTAGTAATCACAACCCCAACAGATGGCAGACCAACCCGTTTTAGAGAAGATTGTGTTAGACCGTTCCTCTTTATGCACAGTAATTTGTTTTGTTGAAATCAACGCGTCGGTAACGCTACCTCATTCGCAAGGGGAGCAGTGATTAGCACTGACGAAACTGTTCCGATATCTGTAATGAACGGGTTAATTGCTTCTAGGACACATCATTATGACTTCCATTAGTGTCAATACCCATGCTAGATTTTAACAATTCGTTAAAACATTTGCTCCTAAGAATCATATATATCCCCCATTGATTATCATCGCACTGTATAAATCTCATGTCACGATTACACATCAACTAATATTTCAGACTGGGGAGCGAACGCACTATTTATGTACTACTTCGAGCCTGGAGCTCGTCTGCTATATTTTACTTCACCATCATCATGCTATAAGCCTTGCCGATTTCAGTTCTTGAATAATCTCTTCAGTTTCTTCAGTATGATTGTTTTATCTGCGTCTCTGGATACTATGAGTAGCCTCAGACCATCCTCCAAATCATTAGGGTCGGTCCAAATCCGTCACTTGTGTTTTGGCACTAAGGGACGTTTAACGCTTTTATACTTGTAAGAATTGCCAGAACTCAGTTGGCCGTGCCTTTTGAAGTTTCTTCACTGAATATGCATCGCAGTCAGTATTTTTCTGTGTGTTTCCAAATCCTGTTCTGCATAGATGTGCATTTCTGATATTCTCTTGAAGATGCGTTCCCTCGATATTGGAATAGCCTTACATGTTTCGTCATATAGTCGAACTTTATTATTGATGAAATCGATGATCTCGTTCCATATCATGTAGTTTCCATCATATCTTACTCCATATGATGTATGTATTTCATTCCTTTCCTTTCGAACTTTATTAGGAAGGCAGCTTGGAAAATCTCATCTTTCTCCTCTTTCTGTGCCTCATCCTTGGTTGTAGTACTCTTTTTCCATATTTTGAGCATATCTTGAATCGGTTCTGTCATCGGCTGAAGAGCTTCATTCCACATTTTCTGTGTTTAAAACTGTTGATCTTCTAGAGACGTAACGTTTCTCTTAGAGCCCTCGTACGCTTGGCTACAGATTCTTTAAGTCTTATGCTCTCACTGTCCATCTTGCAATAACGTTGAGACTATGTTAAACTGTGGTGGAGGGGACGACTATAATTATAGATTAATTACCCCCACAATTTGTCGTAGTCATCACGTGCATGGTCATAATCAAATGGGCGGTTAAGTTGGCTAACTATACTCTACCCCGGTTGGTAGGTGCTTGAAATTTATTTCTTTTCTCCTCTTTCAGCTAATCAATTGTAAATTCATGCCACTATTTAGGGCACTAACACCAAAGCGTCTTCATTACGTAGAACCCATCCACCCGACGCTTTCTTCGTGATTTTTGTAACTGCACGCGCTCACCTGAATAGTTAAGAATAAAGTATGCGTAGCCTTAAGGTGCAGTATACACCCACCAAAATTGTTGAGATGCCGCTAAAATGGGGAATAGCGCCATAAAACCCACTATAAATAGGTGGCAAGGCCGAGTGACAACTTGACATACACGAGGGGATCTTACAGAATTGCGGAGCGGTGGAACACGACTACTAGATTTTTCTCTCTCCCCCACATCATCCACAAATTCACCTGTGAAGTTCTTCTCCCCAATCCCCCACCACATAAAGGGAAAATCGTCAAATTCAAATCACTACAGTTATTATCCCAGATACCTTGTTGACCCACTCATGACAATTTAGGTGTATGCAGTGTTCTGATATTTTAACAGTAAGATGTATAGCTTTAGTATGTAAGTTTTGTCATTCAGCTCCAACATGTAGATATTATTTAAGTTAAGCTCAAATTAAAAAATTGCTTTTGGAAGTTACGTAAGTAGTCAGCAGTACAGTAATGTAAATAATGTAAATGACACAAGAAACGAGTAGCCAACAAACATGCAGAGTGAACACAATTAACAGATTTACCTTTACAGAGGAATTATATAAAGATATAGGTATGTAACGGAGCTTAAAAGAAAACAATTTTACAATATAAAAAGTTGCCGTATAGGATTTTGATTGTAGAATTACAATTTCAATTTTATAAACATATTAAATGATAATCAGTTATCTCTCTAAAGGTTTCGTCAGATTTCCATAAAATATAATGCAGTCAAGAGGCGAGTCCTGTGTCTTCTCGAAGTGCAATTATAATGATTATTACTCATCCTAAACCAATTTATTTTGGTGAAGAATAGTTTCCGTTGGCACGATTACGAAAATCTTAGCTGACCCATATTTGACACACTTAGCGAGCGCTGAGTATTCACAAACGCCAGGAGAAGGTTGCCACACTCAATATCAGTGAAAGATACTGAAGTCTCACTTTCCAGCACAAACTAGCAAAAGTATTGCCACACACAATCTCCGAAATGGATGTCTTACACATCCATGAAAGAGTAGAGGATGATGATAAATGAATAGAAGGAAAATAAAAAGAAACAAGAGGAGACATGTTAAGCTTTAAATCTTCATAATAGTTTAGAAACGCCTGAAAATACCTAAAGTGATTTATTATAATAGCCGGTCATCGAGAAGTCCCTCCGCACCTCGCGCGTAACCAAGATTCCCCTAGAGTCGAGAATTCTGGTGGCAGCACTGGCTGGCGCGAGCGTATGGTGAAAACGTTTCGCTGGTTAAGAAAACTGCTAGGTTCACTATATTCATGCATGAAAGGTAATGTAGAAAAGTCATATGCAACTAACCTGTTTAAAGAAGATGTTGAAAATGTTTACCATTTTCTTGAAGATACAAATTCACTCGTTTTAATCTATTTTCGAACACTGTAATTAATGTCTCCTTTGTTACAGATGTTATGTAATCTTCTATTGCCGTTTTCAGCCCATCGATTGTTTTTGGATTGTCCTTATAGACCGAAGCTTTAGCGGCTCCCCAAAGAAAATAATCCGGAATGGTAAGATCAGGAGACCGCGGAGGCCACAGACCTATAGAAATTAGTCTTTCCCCAAAAAATTTCAATAACAGTCCCATGGATTTATGTGATGTATGAGCAGTGGCGTTATCTTGTTGAAAAAATGCACCTTTCACTTCCACTTCATTTAGCTGTGAAATAAATGGAAAAAGAATATCCGAGCAATAAACATCTGAATTAATTGAGTTATGGAAAAAGATTGGCCCAATACTTTGAGAACGAGAGATCGCACACCATACACCAATTTTCTCTTAATGTAACGGGGTTTCCTGAATTGCATTAGGATTTTCAGTAGACTATACTCGCGTATTTTGTGAATTTACGCATCCTGATAAGCGGAACCAAGAATCATCAGTAAAAAATGTCCTATGTAACACGTCAATTCCATGGTGCAAAATAAACCTCTGAAACCATTCACAATACTGAACTCTTTTCCCGCGATCTGTGGGTTTTAATTCGTGGACGACCGATACCTTATATTTTATACAAACGTAGTTCTTTTTTGACTGCTTTGTTTGCCGAACCGTAAGAAATATCACATTGTTGGGCCAATTTGTTTGTTGTTTTCTGTAGACGTTTAAGCATTCTATCCGATATATCCTATAGTTTTTCTTCTGTTAGCACACTGGGTGTTCCACTTCTAACAGCATCATGCACGGAACCTGACTCCCGAAATTTATTAATTAAATCACGTACAGTATCCCGGTGCGGTAGTTTTGAGTTAGGGAACCTGAAAACGAAATGTTGTTTAACTTTCTCAGTATAATTTCCACGTTCATTCAGCATAGTAGACCATACTAACCAGTACAATAAACAACTCATGCGCTTGCAGCCGCTATAACGCCGATAATCATAAAATCCCCTTGGAATCGAATGCGATAAACCTAGGAATGCAAACCTTTTATCGAGCGATGGCCAACAGCAAGGTGCAGAGAAAAGTTCTTGATGACCCGTTACAATGCATTGTATGTTCTGTACCTCCAGCGTAATTTAAGTATTTTTGTAGAGCATATGCTAATCCACGCTACCCAATTGTGTTTTTTTCGTTGCGAGAAGTATAATAGGGAAAATGTCTTAAGTGCGGGGCAAAAAGTAATCTGAAAATGCGACCTGGGGTTTCTGCACATGTTTAAGGCAGCAAATGTTCAGATTCAAATATTTGAACGAAATGTACTGTCCACCAGAAGCTAAAACTGGGAGCAAAATTTTGATTATTAAGTTGATGTTTTAGGAGTATATGGTGTACACCTCAAGGAATATGCGTATATGTCTTATGAGAAGTTTTTTCTTGAATTTCTCATACCCTTTATAGCAGTATAATAACCGAAAATTATCGTTGGAGTATAATATGCCTGTTTACGACTAATCCTTACTTTAATCAGAAAATTGTGTTTTTTTGTGAAGTTAGGTTATTTCAAAAATAATTCATGACAAACGTTAAGTCAGTTGGAGCTTACTTCTCCAAAATTGAATTTTGCAGGAGATAACTATAAGTAAATAAAAAGCCTTGACAGCGGGAATAGGAAAACGTAGAGTTAGAAGTAATTTATAATATAATGGCTATGAAAGCTAAATAATTTAATAAATGATTAACAAACAAACAACTGAATGTAGTGTGGTAAGCAAGTGATAAGCAACGGCGCAGATTTAATGTAGTAGTTTCAAGAAGGAGAAAATGAACAAATATGAAAGAATACAGAAGAATAAAACTAGCAACTCCTGGGGTTAAACCGCCTCAGTGGGGGATGCAACAATATATACCTCATTTAACCAGATGCTTTCAGTTTATATGAGATTTCAATTCGATGTTTATAAAATGACCGTCTTTTGCTAGATTTGCCGGAGCAATGAAGGGTAATGAACCTCCATTTGCAATTGGTGCCGGGACGGTTCTAACCGTTTTGTTTTTTACAGCAAATAATATATCTGGTCTTGCAGTAGGTGGTGTTGAGGACGTCATACACAGACAATTACTTCCCTGTTTACACTTGATCTGTAATATTCAAGTTCTGAGGTTAGCAACTGCCTCCGCGAATTCCCTCTGAAAGGCTTCGTCTGCAATGTAAAAACGTGCTACCCTCTCATTTGGTCCAATATAGCGTTTATGACATACACCTATGATTTAAGAGTATTGGCGTTGTCCATTGTTGTGATCAGATATTTGCCCAGTGATTTCTGTCGGTTCGCCATAGTTTGCACATGTTTTTCCAATGTTTCAGCCACTACTGATGGAACCTAAGTCTACTATTTAAATCTTGCTGTATTTCACTTTGTTTCTTTCCCACAAAGGATATAATAAACACTTTAGTTGCCGCATCACTGCAAGCGATATGATCTGACATCTGTCTTATTCTTGTTTTTTTAAAAGAAAACTTTCCATATGAATCGAGCAGCGGCGTTGGATATTTTTAATACATACTACTTATTCTGCAGTCTTGATTTGCCTAAGATGGTAGTAATATCTTCATTCTTATCGTTTCAGAATAATGTTGTTTGCAACATGATGTTTAAGAGTATTTTACCCAGATATTTCATATGGGCCTCATGTTGTACATCTAGGGATTTCTGAATTTGGTCCCTAAGCACAGTTTGAGGGTCGATCATGGGCATGTCGGTTATTCGGTGAATTCTTGCATTCGATTATTAGTAGAAGTCGCAAGCGTTTAGGGGTTGCAATATCGTCTTCCTTAGAGTCCTGAACAATGCAAAGTCGCTTGCTCCTGAATTGGTAGTTTCCATTTCCATCTCTGTTTATGATGTATTGATGTAGTGACTGGTGCAGTCCTCTGTGATCGGAACCTGTCAACATTCATGGCGAATATCAATGAGCAATTTCCTTTCTATCTACTTTTATATATACATACAATCCGCTCCTATATCTACACACACTTTTGCACAAATCTTAAACTCTGTATACGACATGTCTGTGTTGACGTAATCTACATTGTAGTTTTTCAAGTTTAAATTGTCTTGTCTGAAGAGGATAATCATGTTCGCATTATCACAAATTAAATGCTTTGGTATTTTGATATATAACTGTGCTAGATATATAGAGTCCACATTTTGATTTCTGCCCATGTTGTAAAACGAGGCAGTCTCATCTTGCTATTTTGAGATAACATCGTTAAATATAAAGATTAAATTTTCTTTAGCTTCTGATAAATGCAGAACGCTTTGTCCATCTTCTTGAGTATTTACAGATATAACGTCAATGTTTTAACGTAGCTTAATGAGATATTGATACTTTGGTTGATACAGGGACTTTGAATAAGTGTAAAAGTTTTCAAATTAACTAAGTTTTCTAATTAATTAAGTTGTCAAGTTAATTAACGTTAGGGGTTAATTAACTCTCCCATTAATCGACTACCATTTGAAGCACATTTGCTTAGTTGTAGGTATTGCGGGCACGGAACTAAACTAGAAAATGGTTTAGAAATAATTAACTCCTTAGACGAAGCGTGCAAACTTCCGACAATGCCAACGCCGAGCTTAAGAACTCTGCTTCAAGAAACATTTCTGATAAGATCTTGGCGGAAAAGGCTTGGGCAGGAGTGCAGTCACCTGATGCTACATTAGGCGAAAAGTTGATAACGGGACTAGTAACATAAATTATAAGGGCAAAGTTGCTCTTGGCGCTGGCTTTATGATGACCAGGCGCGGCGGATTTGTACCTCTCATAAAAAATATTGCAGCTCTAGGCGCTGCCGCTTGAGGGATGGCTCAAATTGCTACAGCAGTGAATAAGAAAAAGACTGCAGATAAACATCTTGCAGAAATGCTAAAACATGACAAGAGGATTGAATCAAGAGGAAAAGGTCTTCGAGTGAGGAACAATATCATTCACTGGAATGTTTCAACGACATCGAAAATGTAAAAGCCAGGATTTGCTATTTTCGGTGTTCAGATTTTGGGATCGAATAGTGCAAGTAGAAATTGTTCCGTGTTTGATCTTTGTAACATAACTAATTTAGGACTTCATCTTAATAGTAAAATTTTACCTATATTATGACACGAACTTGACGTTGAAAGCGCAAGATTTTCGTCATTTTATGAAATGTATTCAAAGTTTCAAACTCATATTAAGGAAAAAAGTATTGCCCATCATTGAAGAGAAAGGGTTTTCTTAAATACGCACCTATTCAGCCCGAGGGGATTGTAAACGGGGGTGTCAACATTAGACTCGAAATTCAAACTAGTGCAGATATCCCTGCACAAACCTCAATATATTGCGTGATATTTCATGATAAAGAATTTACATACGAGCCTCTGACTCATATGATTCCGCCTTTGTTTTAAACGAATCATTGTAATCAGGGATCTTTTTAGAAATATAGGGATGTGTATTGGTTTTTTAATGGATAAAGACAAGCTGTAAGATGACATGTTCGTTCTTTATATTGTTAAATCATACAATTCCAGTACTTTCCTCCTTCAGCTCCTTATTTCTACAAATGCTATTACATTTGCGATAGGCTGTCTAGAGGACAATGTATACGTGATTTAAGTCTTTTTAATTGAGAAATTTCATCACTATTTAAAAGTATTTCACTGTTACTTAAATTAATGTTCAGAAACCTGATATTTTCATTTTGCATATAAGCAATGATATTATGATATGGGAAAACCATATTTTCAGCATATTCCAAACGCGAACACTTTCTCAATTTGAGTAATGTATGGAAAATAGGCAGACTCTCAAATTATGTATACATAATTCTCTGTTGTTTCACATAAAGCACTGGAATGTCACAGAAGTGTTCAGCGTTAACACTATGGCTTCTTGAGATACAAACGTCTCCGAACACCTTCTTACCTGTATGCTTCTTGTGATTGTTGATTCTAGTTTTTCTATCCTCTCGAAGCTTGTCTTCTACGTAAATCAGCAATGTTGTTCTTCTTATTATTACTTCCGCGTCTGAAACATTACACAATGAAAGTCTTAGAAAAGGCATGTACTGAAACAGAGGTAGCCTGAAATAATTACATTTGTTAGATGACAGAGAAATGAAAACTCAAAAAAATCTTCTATATGTGGAAATACTCAGATTAATGCTTTCTGGGATTCTACTTGCTACCCGGGGAGGATTCTGAAGTCAGCTGTATTAGATTCCCGACCACCTGGAAATTGTTCTCCTTCTGCCCTTTGTCTACATGATTAGTAGCCTGTGATGCTGATGTAAGAGGGTATTCCACTATATCATCTGCTCCTCTTCGTAAGTGCCTAGTCTTTGAATTAGGGGATGTATGTTTTTTGGGTAGTTATCGTACAGATCTGCCGCACGTTTTTTGATAAACTGCTCTACATTGTGCATTTTAAGTTCCTGGTGGAGGAATTTTGAGGGTGCAAGTTCGGGTACTTGAGGCAATATGCGGAGGATTTTGTTTTGGTGAGATTTAAGCGTGCGAATGTGACTTTTGGCTGCATACCCCCAAACGGGGTCAGTGTAGGTGAAAATTGGGCGGAGTAGCGTCTTATAGAGAGTAATTCCCAGACGTGATGTAGTCTATTGTCGTGGTTAATGGGCGGGTATAGCTTACGCAGTTGGGCATTAGTTTTTCTACGCACATGTAATATATGTTGCTTCCATCTCAGGCCCTCGTTCATGGTAATCCCAATTAGGTGCCGTGGTGGCCCAAGCAATGGGAGTCCCAAAAGGTTGAATTGGCGACAGAGTACGCCCTTGTTGACGGTACTTGACCCGTTTTGTGAAAGCATTGTTTGGGATTTCCTGGGATTTACCTTGATGCGCATTTAATCAGCTAGTTCTCGTGAGTTGTCAGGGCTCGCCGTAGGTGTGTAGAATTGTGCTTTAGGTCTCCTGATTGAGCCATTAATGCGGTATCGTCGGCGTAGAGGGAGATGCTGGTGTTGTTAGACTTCGGGCCTAGTATGCTCCCTTGGGGGACGCCGGCTTGAATTGGTCGTACGGTGGAGGTGGAGGAGTGACACACGAGTGGAATTTTGGATTTTGGAGGTAGTTAGCGATGAGTTTGATGGCCGTGTACGGGAAGTTGAACTGACTGAGCTTTTTTCAGCAGTCCCTCGTGCCACACCGATCAAATGCCCGTTCCATGTCCAAAAATACTGCACCGGTACCTTTGCGAGTCTTAAACCCGAATGTTATGTGTTCCGTAGTACGAAGGAACTTAAATGTGGTGGTGTGTTTGGCGCGGAAGCCAAAGTGTTCCGGAATCAGCACGTTGTGCCGCGTGAGGTGTGCATTCAGGAGTTTGAACTGTTGCTTGCACTCATATTTATACTGCAAAATGCAGTCCCTACTACTCGTGCTCCTAATTGGATGGTAGCTTGGTACTAATTTTGTGTTTTCTGTACTGCATTAGGGGTTTTTTCACCGTCTATGTTCAATAAACTTTTATGTTTAAAAACTTCTACGCTTTTTTGTACTATTCCGTGCGAGAAGCGTTCACGTGCAGCTAAGATCTCAATATTATTGTTAGAGTCGACATGATAGCCTGTTTTATAAACATTTTCAGCCAGTGCTGATATTTCAGGCTGCCGAGTTTTGGGAACCTCATATGTTAGTTGCGTCGAGTTAATATTGACCTTCCTGTCTGGCCTACGCCAGACGTGCTGCAATCACATATTAAATTAAAAATTAAATTAAGTTTTATTTACGGACGCCTTTTAACTGCTGTGGTCCTTAGCGTCCCATTCTATATTGGGCATGAAAGACCGGTAATTTTGCTCAGAGGCCTTTTTATCAGGCTTGAGGTTCCATTACGTGCCGTAAATCTACGACACTGGACCACCATCTTTACTTCCCTTCCAAAGAAAACCATGTTAAAGATTTGTAGGCCCGAAAAAAACCCACCGCCGTTCGGCGGGTTTGAACCCGCGACCTCGGGAACTAGAGGCAAGCACGGTAACCACTACACCACGGAGGACAACACAATCACATGTGATTTTGTGTACGCCTTAGCTGAGGGGATATGGGACAAAAAATATAAGCAAGACAAAACTACTAAAAAAGAAATAAAACACTTAAACAGGGTTCTTCAGGCCAAAGGTTATTCCAATGAATTAATCAAAACCATCCAAAATAAAAATAAGGAGACTAGAAATGAGGAGAAAGGAAATTACGACGCATAATAAAGAAATGATATTTGGGCCTTAATTCCCTACGTAGATGGAGTGACAAATAGAATTTCAAAATTGCTACAACGTCACAAAATAATAACAGGATATGTGTCAGTTAAAAGACTAAGATCCTTTACACTCCCACTTAAATATAAAATTTCGCCTCTTCTCAACTCAGGTGTATACAAATCACACGTGACTGCAGCGAGTCATACATAGGCCAGACAGGAAGCCCAACATTAAATTGACGAAACGAACATATTAGTTTCCTTAAACACTGACAGCCTAAAGGCAACATCGCCGAACATATTTATAAAACAGGCCACTATATCAACTTTGACAACAATATTGAGATCTTAGCTGTATGCGACCGTTTCTCGCACAAAATAGTACGAAAAAGTGTAGAAATTTGTAAACATAAAAGTTTATTGAATAGAGATGGTGGAAAACACCTTAATGAGCCGGGTCTCGTAGCCGTGGTCGCTGGAGTGTGTAGCTTCGGCGCTCCGCCAAGCTGAGGGTCGCGGGTTCGATTTCCGTCATGGGCATGGTTGTTTGTTTGTATGTGTAATTGCTTTAATAAGCGGTAATGAAAGACAGTAAAGACGCAATAATGATAAACTTGGTAAACATGAGAACTTTAAAAATTGAAGCATGAAAAACACTGCTTACGGAATACAAAATTAGTAACAAGCTACCAGCCAATCAGGAGCACGAGTAGGAGGGACTGCATTTTGCAGTATAAACATGAACGCAAGCAACGGTCCGTTGACAGTGCCCAGGAGAAGTTCTCAACGTGAAGCGCGAAACGTCGGAATTTTATTAAACGTGACGCGGCCTTCACCGGAAGCCAGTCAAATTATTATGGACAACGACCGTGGAAGCCTGCACTTTTATTCACTTTGTTCCTTGCGAGCTTCATAGGGCAATTCTCGCTGATTTTCTTGTTTACGACTTCCCAAAGGTGACGCTGACCAAACATGCAATTTTTAACTGGAAAATGCCTAGTTACATCAACAGAATAAAGGTAGGGTGAATTAGAATGGCAATGGTCTTTGTTACAGGATTCTAGTGCAAGTGGTTTACGAGAAACTATTTTGAAAAGTTTCCACCCGACAATTGTTAATCCCATTCAACCTGCTTAGTTGCTGGGTACGATGGTGTTATGTTTGTTCGCATTGTGTTTTCTGCTCATAGATTGCATTGCGATTTTCTGGTCAGTTAGTTTGTGACAGTTCAAGCAGTAAGTCGTGAGTGGAATATGGGGTTTACTAATGTAGAAAAAGCCGACATGCTCATGGTGTATGGAGAGTGTATGAAGAATACAGTTCGTTCCTATACGGTGTATGCGGAAACGTATCCCAATAGACGTCAACCATCTCGGAAATTATTTATCAACCTCCTCAACCAATTACGTGAATGTGGTACTGTAACACCTAGAAAACGTAACAGAAACAAACAAGTGACTGGGGAAGTGGCAGAAATTAATGTTTTGGCTACCGTTGCAGTATATCTGCAAATTAGTTCCCGCACAACCGCACGCGGAAGTGGCATAAGCCAGGCAAGTGTACTGCGCATTCGCCATCGACATAGGTTACATCCCTATCACATATCACTCCATGAAGAACTGCATGGAAACGATTTTGAGAATCGTATTACCTTTTGTATCTGGGCATGCATTAAGACATGATACTCCAGATTCATCATGTATCTTGTTTAGTGATGAGGCAACATTTACTAATAATGGCCAGGTAAACAGCAGACACATGCACTATTGGTCTGTTGACAATCTGCGTTGGCTTCGACAGGTGGAACGTCAACGTTCATGGAGTTTAAAGGTATGGTGTGGGATAGTGAACCATCAGCTCATACACACTTTGTTCATAGAAGGAACAATGAACTCGCACAAGCATCGCAGCCTCCTGACAGACCATCTGCCACAGATGCTAGAAAGCTTTCCTTTGCAGACTATGAGGAACCTGTGGTACCAACATTATGGGTGCCCAGCCCATAGTGCACGAGGTACTCAGCTTGTTTTAACGGATTGTTTCCAAATCGTTGGATTGGACGAAGAGGACCTGTACCTTGGCCGGATCTGAGCCCTTTAGACTTTTTCTGTGGGAAAGGCTGAAAGACACTGTCTACAAGAATGTACCAACTACACCAGACGATATGAAACGACGTATTACTGCTGCCTGCTTTGATTTCCACTGAAATGCTAGAACGTGTGCAGCAGTCTTTCCATAGCAGACTGGAAGCGTGTATTGAAGCTGCCAGTGGTCATTTTGAACACAGCCTTTGAAGGGCTATGTTATCTTTACTTGTAAGAATCCACAGAAGTATTGTAATTCCCTTTTGTTTTTCTTTAGTTTTTTGCTACCATAGTTGCACAAGCGTCGGTGCGTAAAAGCTTCAAAATAAGATTTCTCATTAACCACTGGCACTAGAATCTTGCAACAAACGTTACTAACATTCTAATTTACCCTATCTGTATTCTGTTGATGTAACCAGGTCTTGTTCCATTTAAAGGATTGTATATTTGTTCCAAAAATACATTTTCTCAGTATTATTAAAATCTGTTTATGGGCTAAATGTACGAGACCCTGGCTACCCATCAATACTGTGAAAATTGCACATCAATATTACTTTCCATTTCCAAAATATTTGCGGTGCAAGGATCCTTCACGACAGCCTCGAAATTTTAATCACACAAGCGCGTCTCCGAGTGCCTAAAATCGCACATTTTAGTACCACGGCGGGTATTAGTGATGTTTTTCGAGTGGAAGGAAAATAAATTTAGTACTAAGCCCATTGAGGGTGTGTGGGACTCCAACACGGCTAGAGCCGTGGCTCTACCCACTAAAAAACCTCCACCGGAGAGCATTCAGGTGAAGTGTAGCAGTACCGCTTATAGTACCTGCCGATTCAAGGAGCTGGTGTATTGGCCGGCCACTAGGGTCTAAGCCGGGTGAAGGTGAGAAGCCAGGACGTATTTATGACCGAGGCCCGAACACTCCCTGGCGAATTCTGGAGAGGCGTTAGGTTAGTATGGGTGTTGTTGAAAGTCCTGTGCGTCGAGGCGCTGCGTCCTCTGGTAGTCCATGCGTTGTGCGTTCCAAGTCCCCATTTGTTCGCGAGTCCAGGTTCTTGAGTGAGCGGCTGCGTACCTGAAATAGCTAACTTAGGTATGCATACACATAAATTAGTTTGTCTATATAAATTCCTAGTACATTTATGATTTTCTATTTGTAATTCATTATATCATTCAATTAAATTACTTAGTTATGCCATGTGGCTTCGTCCTTATATAACTGTGGTATTTGCAGTGTTTGCCTAATGGCGTCGCCACATAATTAAATCATTCCTTGGTTTGTGTTGTTTTCTGCCATTTTGTCATTGTCGTATCACATTTATCGTGTCCTTATTCAAGGTTGGTCGTGTAGAGGTCACAACCGGCGGGCTGCCTGCTTGAAGGTGCAGGTGCGAGCCAGTGCCGCTCGCGGGGGCCCCCACCCCCCAGGGCCCCCTTGGCTCAGAGAGCAAGGACTTCGAGGGCTACCAATGGTTACGTAGTGTAAGTCTAGTCATGGGTAATGCTTATGGGTATATTACTAGGGCATCAAGGTGTTCTTGTATGTTGATTTCCGGTTCCCCCAGACCGAAGGTTCTGTCAAATAGTGACAGTGGTCGTCTGTGCTTGTTTTCATTTGTTTCATATGTTCCTAATTCTTGTATTAGTTCATTGTTGTTCTTTTCTTTGCGCTTGTATAGGTTAAAGCTTTGATTCTTAATAAATTCTTCAATTGAGTGCAGTTTTAACTCTTGATGTAGGAGATATGCCGGCGCTACCGGCGGTTGTTTTGCTATTATTCTTATTATCCTGTTTGGCAGCGTTTGCAACTTATGCATGGATGTTTTGGTAGCGTAGCCCCATACCGGGGCCGCACACGTAATGAATGGGCGAATTAGGGTTTTGTGTAGCATAAGTCCCATATTTAGCTTAAGTTGACTCTTAGTACTGAAGAGTGGGAATAGTCTGTTTAGCTGGCCATTGACTTTATCTCTGACTTTAGTTATGTGTTTATTCCAAGTAAAACCTTGATCCATATTTAGGTCTAGATAGGTCACTTCGTCTTTCCATTCAATTCTTTCGCCTTGATAGTTTAAGGGTTGCAGTGCATTTTTACCTTTCCGATGAAGGAGTATTTTTGTAAAGGTTATTGCTTGAGCTTTTCTGGGTTCACCTTAATTCTCCATTTGCTGAACCAAGGTTCTAATGTGTTTAATGTATTTTGTAGTCGCAAGTGTATAACTCGAGGTTGCGTAGACTGCGTTATTATGGCAGTATCATCCGCATATATGTATTTATTCGTTCTTACTTGATAGGGCATGTCGTTTATATACAGATTAAACAGAGTCAGCCACAAGAGGCTTCCTTGTGGGACTTCGGCTTTTATTTGTTTTGTGCTTGATACTGCTTCCTGCACTGTGGTGTGAAAGCATCTGTTGTGGAGGTAGTCCCTAATGAGATCTGCAACAGAGTCTGGAAAGTGGTATTGCTTTAGCTTTCTGAGAAGCCCTGCGAGCAAGACTTTATCAAATGCACGTTCAATTTCTAGATAGAGGGCGCCTGTCGATTTGTTTGTGTTAAAACGTTTCGTAATATCTTCAGTCATTCTTAGTAATTGTAGGGTGGTCGAGTGTTGCGTTCTAAACCCAAACGGTTCGGATATTAGAATATTGTGTTTGTGTGTGTTTGTTTATTCGTTTTAGTATTACTTTTTCTAATACTTTGCTTATAGTGTTTAGGAAGCTAATTGGCCTAAAATTTATGGGTAGTGCTAGATTTTTATTCGCTTTGGGGTATAAGAGTATTTTGGCCTCTTTCGAAGAATGAGGAAACCTGCCGTGTTCAAGTGTGTAGTTAAATATTTTAGCCATCAGTTTTAGTGCTCTGTTTTGGAGGTTCTTTAGCACCACACTCGGTATTTTGTCCGGTCCGGGCGCTTTACTCGTAGGCAGGTGATTGATGATCCAACCTACTTCGCCGGGGCTCGTTTTTTGCATTTTTTTATGCGTGCGCGTTTGGTCTATGTTGTCGGCCTCATTGTTTACTACTATCGTGATTTCGTTTTGTCCTACTGTTACGTTTGGAGAGAATACTTCCTCTAGTGTGACCGCAAAGGCTTCGGCCTTGGCCTGGGTTCTTTCGCCTTTGGTGTTGTTAATTTGGAGGAGTGGTATGTTTGTATGTGCTCGCGTTAAGCATTTCGCTATCCGCCAAACTATATTCTGTTGCGGATTTAGACTTTCAAGGGTGTTGTTCCACTGATACCAAATGTAAGTAGTAGCGTTTTCTTTTGCTAGGTTTTTAGCTTGGTAGTATTCTGTTCGGCGTATTATATTTCGTGTTCTTTGCCATTTGCGTCTGGCTCTATTTTGTGCTTGGTGTAGTATCTTTACATCCTTAGGAAATCTAATATTTACTTTATGCTGCTATATGAGCGGTACGCAGATTTAAGTGGCTAGATTTATTGCTAACTCTAGTTTATCTATCTCAACGTCCTGCTCTCTGGCAGAGTTTATTTCTAGATGTGGGAGGTGGGATCAACTGTGTTTTTAAAAGCCTCCCAGTCTACCTGTTTGTAGTTGTGCCGTAAAGCGGCAGGTTTAAACGCAATT
This sequence comes from Deroplatys truncata, assembly GCA_030765065.1. Classification (NCBI taxonomy): domain Eukaryota; kingdom Metazoa; phylum Arthropoda; class Insecta; order Mantodea; family Mantidae; genus Deroplatys; species Deroplatys truncata. The sequence goes on along the minus strand of CM060980.1, from coordinate 17,595,130 downwards.
GAAGGATTGATTGTCAGCAATACCAGCAAATGATCTGACGCGAGCTCTTGTAATAATTCTAATTCAACGTTGTAGGATATATTATTTAAAAGCGTAATATCTAGTATATCTGGTGTGTGATTGGACATGTGTGGCGTGAAAGTGGACTCTTCCAGCCTGTTATTAAGTAATTTGTGCTGTTTATGTAATTTAGCAGTTTAATGCCTAGCGGATTAGAAATTGTGCAATTCCAAAGATAGTGTTTGCAGTTGTAATCACCTGCTTCGATGACTCTTGGGCCTAATTTCATGATTTTGTCTACGTCATCCATGTCAATGTCCCCGGGTGAGAGAATAGCTCTCTGATTTAAATGCACGAACATTTACTAGTTTAAGTAATAGTAGGCTCCGCGTGCTTTACGATTACTACCACCAACATTCTACCTTATACGTTGCCAAATCTCAAAACTCTTAGTATAGAATGTGACATTATTATTAGGGGCTAGGTTAAAATTCTCGGAATTTCCGTCAGCACTCTTATTTCCAGGATTCGCCTATGTGCCTGTAAACGTGCTGAGCTTATAACCTAAATGCGTTCCCAGAAATCCTTAAGCTAATGTGTTCGCTCCTTCTCGACTGACTAATGATTATGGCTAACCTGACTACCTAATTACCTCCATATACCGGAGAAACGTTTCAGCTCAAACTAGTTACCTTATAACTGATTTGATATACGGAATTATTAATTGCAATTACTTCTCTATCTTACCGTTATTTCTTTATTCAGTTATTTATATCTGCTCGTCAATAATTATGGTATCACTATAATTTTAAAATCCTGACGATTTGCAACTGTTTCTCGCTATTTCTTGGAAAAAGTATGGAATTTTAAGGCCAGCGTATAGAGCTCAGTTCTTAACTGATTATCGCTATTCCCTTTGTATCTGTAACGAAGTGTGTAATGTAGCTATTTCTGGAAAGGTTTATCTCGATTAAAACGAAATATATAGGACAAACTTTTGTACGAATAATTTGTATACACAGTAATAAATGATAGAGGGTAAAAAAGGTCATGTGAATGTAACACATCGGATTTTTCTTGTTTTCAATTTACTACTATACAAGAAAAAAGTTTGCTCTTGCTAATTACACAAAGATAAATGCAACGGCAAAAAATAAAATAAAATAAATGTATAAAACAAAATGTAATTGCTTGTCAAGAGAATGTTTGTTTATAACAATAAAATCTAAAGTTTCAGCTCAAGCAACGGTAACTGATTGTTTCTAGAAATATATATTACTTTTCCTACATGCACATCATGGCCCTGAAATACAACAATATGTCTCACACAACTACTGATTAACACATGGCCCAAAGTCATCACAAAGCACACAACTCATGCGTGTTTTGTTGTAGTCTAAGACAACTCTAATTCTACCTGGCACGCGGCCACCAGAACTTTGCAGTGCGATGTTACTCCCAACACCATCTTCCCGATTTCTTTAGCAATAAAACTACTGTAGGCGAGGCGCTTGCTTTAAAGTGACATTACTAACTCAGGAAATCGAGGACTTCTCATTTGGTAATTATGCTTAGCTGACATTTGTGTGTTCAATAACATTTGCTTTGAGGAATGACATTTGACATTTCTTCTCTGAAATCCTATTTTTATAGTTTTAGCTCTAATGTTCATTTTTTATTCCATGGTTATTCTGCGAAACTTTTGTAACAAATATGTTTTAAAACCTCGTTATTGAGTATAAAAGAAGTAAAATTAGTGGCTTTGAAATACTTTATTATTGAATTTAGACCTACACATCTTTTAGGTTTTTAAGCAGAGAAGAAGTAAATAATCCACGCATTAGGAAAGCGACATTAATACTAAATAGATGCAAGCGTAAAATATAAAACGTAGATGTATTTGAACTAATATTCTTGTTATATACATTTTCTAAGGCGCAAGACTGCTTTTAAGGGATCCTTAACAGCTTAGAAAATAAATTTTCATTTCATTGTTAATGAATTGTAACTTATATATCTATTTTTTGGTGAAAACTGAGAGAAAGGGCGTGCAATAAACAGTTTAAATAGAAAGTATTCCGACCATTATTAGGTTAGTTGAAAAGGCAAGGTAGAGAAAAGAAGGCTCAAGTAAGTGATGAAAACTGAGAGATGCTTATTTACCTTAAACGAAAAACACTTCCATATTATGGAACTATCATAAATAGTAGAAATCACGAAATCGTCGTTAAAATATATAATATTAAATCATACATCAATGCCACTAAACACCAAAAATCCTTATGCCTCAGTCGCACAAAATGTAATATCTAACACTTGATGTTGAAACCAATATTTAATATCTCTGTTCATTTGTAATTTATCCCACTCATACATATCCAGTTACGTTAATCACAAGCATTTGTCAATAATTTTTTAAAAGAATTTAATTTAAGTTTATTACAGCAGGATCCAAGAATCTCTCGTTTTCAGATTCTCATAAATAGCGTAACGTTGAACACTTTGAGAATGCCAAATGCCACCAAAAATGTTACCTGGGTGTATATAACAATGAGATGTATAATTTTTGTATAACACAATTTTTATTATCTTTCGTTAGTGTCCCAGTTAAATAAAATTTAATGCGAGTGTGGAGGTCTTCAGGACAAGCTTTGAAGCAATTTTTAAGAGGAGAATTGAGGTAGAGATTGTGTGGGATGGAGAAACTTCCTGAAAATGTACCTTTCTTCCTTGCCTTCTCTTGAGTTACGCACAGGTACACAGATATATATAAGCAGAAGCACGTGGAGAGTTTTTAGATATTTAGGGACCATCAAAACATATACACCATGTGATCAAAAGTATCCGGCCACCCCCACAGACATACGTTTTTCATCTTAGGTGCAGGTGTACCTATTGCCTGGTACTCATTATCCGCGACCTCAGTAGTCATTAGACATCGTGAAACAGCAGAATGGGACGCTCCGTGGAACTCACGGACTTTGAACGTGGCCAGGTAATTGGGTGTCACTTGTGTCAGAAGTCTGTACGCGAGATTTCCACACTCCTAAACATCCCTAGGTCCACTGTTTCTGATGTGATAGTGAAGTGGAAACGTGAAGGGACATGTACAGCACAAAAGCGTACAGGCCGACCTCGTCTGTTGACTGACAGAGACCGCCGACATTTGAAGAGGGTCGTAAAGAGTAATCGGCAAACATCTATCCAGACTATTACACAGGAATTCCAAACTGCATCAGGATCCACTCCAAGTACTATGGCAGTTAGGCGTGAGGTGAGAAACCTTGGATTCCATGGTCGAGCGGCTGCTCATAAGCCACACATCACGCAGGAAAATGCCAAACGACGCCTTGCTTGGTGTAAGGAGCGTCAACATTACAAGATTGAACAGTGGCGAAACATTGTGTGGAGGACGAATCACGGTACACAATGTGGTGATCCGATGGCAGGGTGTGGGTATGGCGAATGCCCGGTGAACGTCATCTGCCAGCGTGTGTAGTGCCAAAAGTGAAATTCGGAGGAGGTGGTGTTATGGTGTGGTCGTGTTTTTCCTGGAGGGGGCTTGCACCCCTTGTTGTTTTGCGTGGCACGATCACAGCGCAGACCTACATTGATATTTTAAGTACCTTCTTGCTTCCCACTGTTGAAGAGCAATTCGGGGATGGCGATTGCATCTTTCAACACGATCGAGCACCTGTTCATACTGCACGGGTTGTGGCGGAGTGGTTACACGACAATAACATCCCTGTAATGGACTGGCCTGCACAGAGTCCTGACTTGAATCCTATAGAAAACCTTTGGGATGTTTTGGAACGCCGACTTCGTGGCAGTCCTCACCGACCTACATCGATACCTCTCCTCAGTTCCGCACTCCATGAAGAATGGGCTGCCATTCCCCAAGAAACCTTCCACTACCTGATTGAAAGTATGCCTGCGAGAGTGAACGCTGTCATCAAGGCTAGGGGTGGGCTAACACCATATTGACTTCCAGCATTACCGATGGAGGGCGCCACGAACTTGTACATCATTGTCAGTCAGGTGCCCGGATACTTTTGATCACGTAGTGTATTTGTTTGGAAATATTACTTCGAAATGTTGAATGAAATGCAGCACTTCCTCTAGCTTAATGAAGTATTGTGGTAGGTAAACATTCCCGATAAATATGATATTTTCTGAGTTGAGAATGTTCAAAGTTTTTGTATAAATTAAGCAAGAGAAGGTGAAACGTTTTCACAGCTATATCTAAGAGAGACAATAAGACCAAATTTCTAACGAGGAAACTGCGGTGAACAGGGATGGTGTTTCCAGTAGATTTGACGTATTTATTCACTGAGGTAGAAGTTAGTAGTGTAGCTAATACAACAATTATGCGCATGAGAGAGAAAGAGGGGTTGAAATATGATTCATCAACCATGGAATTTATATGGGTAAAATTTACAGAAACAACATACGTTCTTTTAAAAGTTTCTTTTATAAATATTGGGTTTGAGCCAAATTGCATAGTTCAGTGCAAGGAATTTGACATTCCGTGCAATCAAATGAAAGGTTGTAGTCTTTTCTTAAGAACTGGTTGTGCATCAAGCTGTAAACACGCATACCTAAAACAAGCCGACTTAGTCTTCTACTTCAGTTCACTTTTCTGTTGTTGGCATAATATATTCTGGTGTTATCAGTGAAGTCTGGTATAATTTATGAATAATCCATTATTTATGAAGAGAGGAACACGGAATCTCTATCTGGTACCGACATAACTCCAGGAAAGAATATCTTGGCTTCCGTTAACCGAAAGAGGAGGGAGGGAAGATAAAAACTGGGAATCCCGACAACACAATACATGCTTCGCTGATACTTTCCTCTGATACGATAAATCCACGTTACAAACCCGCTCAGACTTCATTTGTTCAACCCAAATTATCACATTTCTGAGATTAAACATTGGTAGTTTCAGATTCGGAACAATTTTCCGCAACCGTAAGCATGCCTTATGGAGCGATATTTCTTGGTAATATGCTCCACAAAATATTTCTGTATTATAGGGTCTTAAAGTGCAATAAAACCAACAACCATGAACATAAGTGCGCAATATTCCTGGGTGGCAGGCGTGATATATGACAGTCATTTGTAACCACCATTATATGTAAATCGTCAGTCCTTCGCAGCCTGCACCGTTAAATCACATCATGGCAGATTTTCGGAACAACATCACTAAAGTATGGCCTCCAGCTTTATACAACTCAGATTCGTACCGTTGTTTCAGTCTCAATAAACAGCTAGTATGAAAAAAAATGTTCCTGTTTTTCAAGTGCTGTTGTTGCTCTCTTTGTATACCTCTTATTCCAACATAAGTACTAATAAACTGTCTCCGCGTTTAAAAATTGATTGTCAGCTGCCTACAACAATTATAGTACATCACACTTCAAGCAATCCTGTTCACAACATCTAACCGTGAGCCGTTTGATACTTTCTTTTACAATGTGCAACATGAATTCAACAATACCTGATACCAATGTTGGATGTAAGGAGCATTTTCCAAATAGGGATTATTTGAGACATCGCCCGGATTGTGGGGGCTTTTATCTAAATACTGAAGATATATGTTTCTTATTCAAAGATACTCACCTTCTAGGAATTTGACACTAGCCAATAAAATCAATATGTAGCTTCAACGAACAATGACCGCTGTCGCTGTAGGATGTGTTTATCAGAGGAGTACACCTCGCCACTACAACCGCTTGGTCTACTGTGGCTACAACCCCCCCCGAGGAGGCAGGGATGAGGCGAAGGAGCCGTAAGAGGGCAGGTCCTCAGGCAGACAGACCCACAGAGACGCACAGAAGTCCCTAATATTTCCAGTTTGAACACCCACCAGTAGAGGCGAAGATTCCCGAGAGAGGGCGATGAAGCGACCCTAACTCATGTAGGCTGGCGTTCACGGGGAGAAATCTTTCCAAGGCGCAAACAACTGCGTCATCTGCCCGATACCGCCAACACTTCAGGACCCGAAGACACACCTGAAACGTGAAAGGGAGAGATGAAACGAGAGGAAATTGTGGGAAGGAGAAATCGTGGTAAAATACACCACCCGGGCATTCGCCTAGGCGGCCAGGGAAAAACCACATGGTCAGATTGGGCGGTCACGAGCAAACGAACCCGGGACCTCCCGAGTGCAGGCCACAGACGTTATCGCCTGAGCCATCCTACTCGGTGGCTGCCACTGTAAAAATTAATGTAACTGATGCTTAATCTTCTATGAAATTGCACCAGATTTTCAATCGTTAAAGAGTTGGTAGCTAAACTAAACGAGAGGTAAAAAATATAACCTAACAGAAGTGTTCATATGGGATAGGTTATTAAAATGGATGTAGGCAGCTTGTCAGTGTTTCTGACTGTATTTCAGTTTCGTTTCGCTTATCGGAAGTCCAGTGATATATTATCATGCTGTAAATATACAGGATAATAATTAAAACCTTTCCAACTGACTATTATCTTGAAAGCAACACGATCTCAAGAAAAAAAATTATGGTGAATGTCTCTTAATTGACGAGGGAAAGCTATGCTATTAGTTGTATTTTATTAAGTGCACATTTTCAAGGTTATGGTTAGGTAAATTTGTTTTTGAAATGGGATACCCATTTTTTTTAAAAAAAAAGGCATTTTTGTTTTACGCATATAAGCAAACAACTTTTGCGTATAACCAACAGTTAATTTATAAAATATTTAAGAAACTTAAAAAAGTTAACGTAAATACACTGAAATACTAACTTGGATTTATTTACTTAACAAAACAACACATTTAAATGCAGACATTAGATTTCTTTTCATACTTTTTAATTTTTTACAAAATAATAATTGATTGAACAAAAAACGTTTCAGATAAAATATGCATGTTTTTATATATAAAACCAAAATCTATTAAAGATATTGGGGCTTCCATAAAAACATTCAGGTGACCATGAAATAGCCTTTAAAATGTGCACTAATAGAATGTAACTAATATAATTTTTCCCTCCTCAAATGAAGAAACATTCAGCATAAATTGTTTTACTGAAAAGGTACTGCTTTACAGACAACCCTGTGAAAAGATTTTAAAAAAGAATCCTATATACCAGTAAGCCATTGCGCATGCGGATTTCCTTACTCTGGACCAGCTATGTCTTACCGGTAAGGATATGAATTGGAGGAGCACAATAAACACCTTTTAATACAGTTTAACGCAACGCAGAAACCTTCTTCGTAACTAGGTGTAGCTAATTTGATTTAATTTAATTTTTGTAAGCATTAACGTTTATTGCATTATTCTCATATTGTTATAACTTTGGTTAAATAGACCTGTTGCTTTAATAAGGGATTTTTTTTAAAATTGTAACATTTAACTAAATTGTTTGTAGGCTGGATTTATCTAACCTAGAATATGACATTTTCTACATAAGACTTTGCATCGAAGATTATATCAGCAGAAATTTCGTCTTCTTTATTTGAAAACCAGCATTGTGGTTTTCTTAAAAGATTTCCGTCAAGTGCAGATGTTTCCTTAATCCACAATGGCCGGTTAATACCTTCTCTATTAGGTTTATTTAGAACTATTGAGTTCCAGTACTTCTTCAGTAAGTGAGGAGGTTACTTTGCTCACCATTTGTTTACTGAGCTTGCATACTTTGAACCCATTGTTTTTTGGGGAACATCTGATACACTCAGCAATTAATTATTCTTGGAACTGTGTTCAAAAGAACAACAAAGACTGGTACTGGTCCAGTAAAAGATTCATCAGATCCTTTACTTGCTAGAATAGCTGCTTTCTCACTAACTATGATGTTCTTAGACCCAGCTACCCACGCAAGATGGACCTGGTTGTGTTTTGCCAATTGCATAAGACTAACTTAGATGTTATCTTGTAAGCGCTTATTCCTAGATCACTTGCTCTAAGAATATCCAAATATTGCTTCCTTTGCAATCCCTTTTTAGATTCTCTCTGATATATATTTCAATTGCACAATCTTCGGCTTGGAATATTGCGTATTACAACCAAGAAGAACAGAAATGTCACACTCGGGTGCCTCTTGATGCATTATCCGCTTTAGAGCCATTTATATACCAGATTTGACTCCTCACAGAACAGTGCATTTTGTTGTGACTGAACCCTGACACTACATATGTGGAATGTGAGACAGTGTTTACACATCTCCTGCGATTTAATTTTCTTTGTGTGTTATTGTCACATTTATGTCATTATTTTATTATGTAGCAAAGCTAATTTATTTTGCAATGTAAAGAAATATGGGTACCTATATTTGATTTTAAGTAACTTTAGACTTCCACAGCAGCAGAATGTAACAAGCATTGGGAAGAAAAAAAAGTAAGAGTTATTGCACTCCTTGTTACATGTTCATAGAAGGCTTTGTTAGTTGGAGTGCAAATAGAACACAAGTAACTGACGCTACGGAAAGCCCAAAATGTTCCAGAAACAGGGGATTTTCTCTGTATTCTACCATGTGACCCCGAGTTGGCAAATCAGGTTAACAGAAAGTTGCTAATGTTTAAACGTGAAGTAAATTCGAGCCAGCTCGAGGACCATTACAATTATTTGTAAGCTTCACACTCGGAATTGTGCATATACCAGATGCTTGTGGAAGTTTCACGCAGTTTTTGGACTTCAAATGCCTGTGCCTCTTGCAACAAGATTTTCGCGCCGGAATTAATTTAAAAACGTAACACAGTTTTTGAGCATAGCAGCGCGAGTAACATGTGCTAAAAGTGTCAACAGATTCACGGAGAGAGTATATAAGCATGTAGAAGTCTTTTTATACGTTGTTAGTCAAGTGATTAAGTAATGTGTGCTGGAGGAAGTCAAAGTATAGCCATGTACTATATTTAATACACAATACGAGTCAAATGTTTGTTGTTGGTTTCCTGTTACAACATGGAACAATAAGAAGAAAAAATGTGTGTTGAATGTCATATGTTGTGTCGTCTACAGTTATTTTGTTAGCCAGTTGAGCCTTTACGTATCACAAGATCAATGAAAACGCCTTTATACCACAAAAACATTGTTATAATAGGTACTGGAACCCAGACAAAACAGGATCTTCAATGAGTAGCCCATGTGATGAGCAACAGTCATCAGGAGGTGACCGACGGACTGTATTCTCCAGGTAAATATAAACAAAGGGAAAGGACGACGCAAATTGGTTGTAAAAATGTAGTTTTGGAAGCATATAGTTCACTGCGCATCTCAAGTTGACGGTTATTGATCGTATTTACAATTTTAATATGTCCTGGAATATTGGGATTATACCAGTTTAGTTTAGGTTCAGCCAATATATATGTGTATGTATATAAGACGTAAATTAAGCGTATTTCCAATTGATTCTGATAAAGCAATTTTCATAGGTCCGTTATAATAAAGTAGCTAGACTTTGAACACTGCAAAGTTTGTTACCTATCTTTTTTTATTTGTGGATGCTTTTTAACTGCTGTGGTGCTTAGTGTCCCGTTCTATATTGGGCGTGAAAGACCGGAATTTTGCTCAGAGGCCTCTTTATAGGCTTGAGGTTCTCTTACGTGCCGTACATCTACAACACGGGATCACCGGCTTTACTTCCCTTTCGAAGGAAGCCATCCTAAGGATTTGTAGGCCCGAAAAAAACCCATCGCCCTCCGCTAGTTTTGAACCCGTGACCTCGGGAATTACAGGCTAGTATGGTAACCGCTACACCACGGAGGGCGACTTCGCTGTTATGGGTCTTACAAATGCTTTATATCTCTAAAGCATTACTTTTGTTTATTAGTTTTTGCAGATATAGATTTCATATTCAGTTCACTGTGTAATAATAGGCCCAGATACTTAATATTTGAACAAATGTCTAATAATTTTTCCTTAATAGATACAAGTTCTGAAGCATTCCATTTCGTTACTATATCTACAACTCACCTATAAGTAGAGGAAGGATTGCATTCCACCCAATAATTGCATATCGAGTTTTCATCGGAAATGCACGTTTTCAGACTCCCCGAAACCGAAAAACGCATTTTAAGAAAAATGTTCATCGGTGTGTGTGCGCATGCAAATAGTAGCTATAATTCAGAAACGAAAACTAGGTTAAATACCAAGCTTGAAGATTTTTAAGAAAAAACGACATCATATCAAACTACCTTTTACGTGGAAAAAGTTTTGAAAATGTTGAATTATTCAAATTGAGTTTAACTATTTCAATTAAATACTATATTTTAGAGTTATTTTCATTAAAATGAAAAAACACACAGTCAAATAATTTTTTATGACATTAAACATTTGCGAAATATTCCTTGTTATTAGTTTGAATTTTTAAGATATGTTATACTTCTACTAACTGCAAAACGCTATTTTTTTCTTTCCTTTTTTTCCCGTGTTAATACAAAGAGAAAGAAATTTCAGAGCCGCTTTGAAAGAGTTCGATTATCTCTTTAGCTCACAGTTGGTTCTTCTTATAGCTGCAACGAAACGTTTAAATGCGTAATGGAAGTTTGTGTGTATTAAGAAGAAGTATATAAAAATAAGGGTTTGTGGGATGATTTGTGGGAGAGCGAGTAGGAAAAGTCATGTGAATGCAGGAATTGCATGTTTTATTTTTAAACGGGATGGGTGATGCTTTAGAAGGGATTAGAGAAGGGTTTACCTCTTTGTACCAATTTTACACGTATTTAAAAGCTTCTAGCATGAGCTCGAATACAATATTGACACATCTGCTCTCAAAGGGTTTGACAATATCGTTAGAAAGTACTTAGCCACAGAAGCTATGGTTTCTCAAATTAACTAGCAGGTCATCTACAACCAAATTCCACAAAAAGTGGAATATAAACCTTCCCTGTGAGCAACCCTGGTCGCACATACCAGCAAAGGTTCTTGAAACTATGATTTCAGCATAGGTTTATTCATAAAAGTGGGCTTTATGCCATGCTTATTAGCTACTAGGAGATTCACATAATACATTATCGAAAGCACCTTCAATGTTGTAGAATGCTTTTAGAGCAATGTTTTGAAGGTTCGGTGATGTCTGAAATCTCTTGATCAATTTATGATGTCTAAAGTGATTTCTCATGTTGAGAAGTATGCTGATTTAGGTTAAGTGTTCTCTCTTTTAGTATGGTATTCCTAGTGTGTTTATCAATACTTTTTTTTCAAATCGGCTAAAGAATTTTGTCTGATTGTAGTTATTACGACCGTGTTTCGGAAAAAAGATCACCATTATGACCTCGAGATTTTCGGTACATAAGAAAATGCAAGACTGGTTCTGAACAGCCTCATAAAGTTGGTATGATGAATTCCTTTCTAATAGTGCTGGAAAATACACTTATGACCAGGTGATTTATAGGAATCAACCTAGCCTATAGCCCAAAGGATTTTGTTGTGGTTAAACATCTGTTATGACGTTCTCCAATCCTCTCTGATGTCTTCATATTGAGATCCGATTTTTTATGGAGATAGTCATCTTGAGTCAATAACCACTGTAGTACCAAGGGAAGTGTGTTTATATGAGCAGCTCAATCATTTGTTTCCCACTTTTGATTTAATACTCACCACGTTTTCCTAAAGTCCTTAGTGAATTCATGGGTTCTTTAGTCGCAATCTTCTGGCGCCATGTCATATATGTTATCCATATCTTGATAGAGGTTCCCCGATGACTCTTGTTTGGCCTGTCTTCTCGCTTTAGAGTACTTTGTAATGGTCTGTCTGTATTCTATACAGTCGCTCGTTTCCTTTCTTTGTCTTATTAAACAATGTGCGTGATATCTTTCTCATCTCTCGTGGATCTTTGTTACACATTGTTACACCCTTCTTGATAGAGGCAATATTTGATGGAAAATTATTATACATGGGTTATAACGGTTTCTCTAAACTACTCCTAGCCTAGGTGGATTTATATGTATCTCATATAGTAGATTTAACTGACTTTATGTAGCCCTTCAGCGTCTTTGTATATTGTACCTAGTTGGTGTCCTTTGGATTATAATGCCTTATTAACAGGATTGATTTCCATCATTATGTACCTGTGGAGAAGAGAGACGGTTCGTCAGACACATGCCATTTCTCCGCCTACCCAAGGTTTATGCAAATAACTTGTATTCATCTTTGTGTTACACTTTCAGCTCTGTTTAGTATTACAATATTCTTTAATTTTATAATGAGTGTTTATAATTACTGACTATTGGTTTACATTTATGCTCTCCCATTCTGTGTGATAAAGAGTTTCATCTCCAGCAATGATTATCTATAGGTTGTTCGAATTCAAGTTTTCAGAGGTTGTGTAGGGACATACAGGATGTAAGCGGAAGCGAACACACACCTTTTGGCTTCTCCTGTATGACACCGTTGTTAGATATTTGTACAGAATTAATTAATGGCTACAACTTTCCAGTTTTGTTTAAGCAATACGCATGTTCCTGCATTTCTAAAGTATCTATAATAAATTAACTTACAATAGTTTAGTCCTCCATACTCTGTGGAGTTATCCTTAGACCCCAGGATTTAAAAGCTCAGTCGATTAAGCCTTAAACAGGTTTGAAACCCTGTTGATTAGCGCACTTTAATGGTACTTCATCAGTAGACAGGTCCTGTGTAACACCTGTTAGTTCTGCTTTGCTACTGATGATAGTTCTTCTTGGGTACCTTCTCTTTGAATGATTTTTGGAAAGCATGCAATAATCCTAATAGTTCGGGTTATATCTATTGTGGTACTAGTCTACAAGGCGGCTCTCTCCAAGGGTTTAATGCATAGAATTTTCTCCATCAACAAAGATGTTTCACTTTCACCCTAACAGGTAATGCATTTATGAAACTTTATGGTGAGATTTTGGTCGAAGATTAAAGATTTCACGCTTTTTTTAGAATTTTCTAATGCCTTAGAGCTTACAGCAACATACAATGCCTAGTATTGTCTATTTACGGCCTTAATGGAACATTCCTGAATCCAAATCAAGCCCAGAAACACAAAATAGTGATACATGAGCCTTTAAACCTCATCATCTAAGAAACAAAGCCTTCTACATGTTTCAGTACATAAAATAACTCTCCTGATGTAATTTTTCACCAATCTTTCTGAAATTTGCAAGCTAGGTATGCAAAGCACAGACAGCAATTTCAAAAAGCGCTTTTTTGATATGTGAGAAACAGTTTCATATAATATTAAGTTGTCAAATAAGTGAACATTTTGGGAGATTTATCTATAGAACAAATAATTTCTTGACCGTAGTTAAATATATATATATATATATATATATATATATATATATATATATATATAAAAGGGGCGATTAAAGTGTCTTAGTAATATCTTTAGCTAATTTCAGGAAAACTTTTATTCTACCAACTTAAACAATTTGAGTGTAGGACATTTTATAACCAACAATACTTATATAAACAATACCTAAACGCTGCTAAAGTACTTGTACTAGCTGTCTGAAACCCTGCACTCAGTTATAACATTCGAAATAGTGGTTAAATTTTCAAAACAATTGATTAAGAATTACCGATTTCATCATACGGTTGCCTTAACATGTGAAGCCGCATAGCACCACGATGAGGCGCCAATTTTTGAAGCCGTTCTCTGTGCAATTCTTTTAGATGTCGTCTGCAATATCTGCTGTTGATTCTGCTGCCAGCTGCTGCAGTGGTTGGCTATGAGATGTTTCTTTGTGGGTATGCATGGGCGAAGTGTGAAAGGATAACCCCAGTCCTTTCACTTTTCCTGGCTTCTGGGAACACTGCTGCATGGGTTTCTCTGCAACCTGAGGAGCTAACAACCCTACCCTATTCTGTTGGGCTGTTTTTTTAGCTTACAAAGTTCACAAACCTTAATACGTGTACGTATATCCGCGTCCATTCCACGTCAAATAAACATTTCACGTATCTGGTGTCTAGTTTTATATACCCCTAGATGTGCCCCACAATGACCTTGAAGATAAAATTGAAATATCGGGACTAAATCCTTAGGGACTACAACGTTAAGTTGTTTATTCTTATCCCTACAACAATGGACCCCCTTTTGTAATTTATGTTCACCACACAAGTTACCCTTCATAAGCTCTTGGATTATGGGTTGTCGTTCTGGGTCTTGCTTTTGATGTATTGCTAGATTTTCGTATGGACATAATGCAATATTCCCAACGCCGGCGGTAATACTGTACTAGCTGATTCAGTATTGCTCTCATATTCCGCATACGTGCGTGAAAGAGCCATCAGCTATGCAATTAATGTCGCCTTGTATACACTGAGATTTAAAGACTGAGATCCTCAACAACTACCTAGACAATCGCCCTGAACATCGATGTTTGGATAATACCCGCATTAAGGCCTGGTTATCCGTTTCTAATAGAACTTCCTTATCTTCAACGTAAAAACGAAATCAATCAATCGCATACAATACCGCAATACCTCAAGTTCATAAATGGAATAATTTTGTTCTTGTTTAAAAGGCATTCTTGATGCATAGCTTATCACTTTACGTCAGCCAGGATACTGCTGTAGTAGTACACCCTAAATTGCCCCCCTTCTAGCATCCGTTTGCAGTGCAAAAGGCAAAGAAAAATCAGGTACAGATAACACTGGTGGCGAGATCAATGTTTGTTTAAGTTTCTCAAAGGATTCTGGTTACTCCGAGCCCCAACGAAACATAACATTCTTCCGACTCAACAAGTTAAAGGAGAGACCAACCCAGCATAGTGCGGAATATATTTAGCAAATTACTGTAACATTCCAACAAAACGTGCTACTTCCTTTACCGTTTTGGGAACCACAAATTAACAAAGTCCTTGTTCGATCAGAATCAACTTCAACTCCATTTGGGGCGATTATATGACCCAAAAATTGTAGAGCAAAATTTGCAATTGTGATCTTTCCCGGATTCACTGGTACCCGGTTTCCCTTAGGCGTTTCAACACTTCAGTAATATGCTCTGTTTTCCTCAAAAGCGCTTGAATAAACACACAGGTCATCCAAATAATTATATAAATGTTGTAATTTAACATCTCCAAAGATCCTGTCCAAGAGTTGACATAATATGTGAGCTCCGACCGCTAACCCAAAAGGCAAGCGATTAAATTCATATACATTAAAATCAATAGCAAAAGCCGTATAGCTTTTGAATCTTTAGTAAACGGAATTTCATAGTCAGTACTATTAAAGGGCTTTGGGTAGTTCTAAGGCAGTTTCTGACATCTACTTATGAGCCGACTTTCATTTTAAGTTTCTCAACAATTGTTCAACGAAATGAAAATTTGACACTGAATACAGAAATCTTTTTCAAACCTAATCCGCATAATATATGCTAACAATTAATGCTTCACACATACAAACGTAATTAAAAAATCAAAATTACGACTCTTATGGGAGTAATCAGGTGCACTTTCCTCTGAAACTATAAATTAGTTTTCAGTGAAGTTTTTGTGTGTTTTATTGCTTGCATCACTTGAAAATGTCCACTAAATTTTCCTCTTGCATGTAAGTACATCTATCCCCAAAACGTTTGTTATAAACACAAAATTCCTGCTAAATATTACAAGCACATATATTTTTAATAAATTAGTATTAGCAATGTGAGAATCATTTAAGATGCAATACGTAGCTCTGAGACGGAGAAATGGCCAGTAAGAATGTCATCCATGTAGCTTAATGGGTTGCAGAGAAAAGTGCACCTAAGGTATGAAAAATACAAAAAACGGTAAACTGCAATAACGATAAACATGAACATAGTTCAGTAATAACTCACCATATTTAATGTCCAAATTAAAGCCCCTAATGAATAGAAAACTCCAAATTGGCATATACACTTTGTGGGCTGAGTACTTCAGGTTTTTTAAGTATGTAAACAAAACATTGATTTTTTTTAACCAAACAACTACTTTAAGATTAAATGTCATAAAATGTTTAGCCTTCGCGAACCAAAGAAACTGGTGTAAATGGGGCAGTGGTACAGAATTAATTTTTATGCGACTGCTCAACTGTCGATAATCCACTCTACTCTTGCATCATCTCCTAGTTTGTCCACCAAAAAACATCGGACTAGAATAGTTGGATTTCGACAATCTGATTATGCTGTTAGCCAACTTATAAGCTATTTTATCACGTATCACAGAAAGCTTCTGAGGTGGCAATCGATAAGGCGGCAACCTTACTGGTTTTTGATCCTCGAGCTCTGTATGATATTTAACAATATTAGTAGAGCCTAAATTATGTGTAAGTACATCTGCAAATTCTTTTAATACTTCTCGCATCTGTTGCTGCTATAAGCTATCTAAAGGCTCAACTCCCCCATTGCAGAAGTCAAACAATGCGAAGTATTGAACAAATTAGTACCAACTGGCAACAAGGTTTCATCCTGTACATACGGAAAGAATTCAACTGCAAACTTCTACAAAGGTTTAAAATTAAATCATAATATCCTATTAGGTATATCCAACATCAGAGCTATAGTAGAGAAAATCTAATTCCAAGACTAAAGTAACTAGCAACCTTGGTATCACATAGTATGGAAAATTCCATTTAAAATTTCCAACGCTAATGGGTAACTTAACACGTCCTATATACAGCAAAGATTCCCCATTTACAGTAATAAAATCAAGCTTACACGCTTGTATCTTAAATTTAAAAAACTTAACTAAACTGGCATGAACTAAGGTGACGACACTTCCCGAATGTAACAATGTAGAATACCCCAAAGCACCCAACTGAACACCTAAACGTGGTAATGTTCTGGATCCTTCGCCCTATAAGTCATTTTGATTAACAGTTTCCCAAAACTAGGGCCACACGTATCCTTGTGTGATAATGGTGGTTAGATTTTAAATGTAATTTCGTTCTAGCTTCTTAGAATTAGAACACTGATTCTTTAAATGCCCAGGCCTTCTACAAAAATAACATTGCTTTTGACTCGATGGCTGATAAGCATTGCTACCCTTGGTCAATGCGGAAGTTAAGGAGCTATTACTAGCTGATTACGTTTTCTGAGCTACAGATAAATGTCGAACCTTAGTAACAATGGCATCCAGAAATTTAAATGAACAACCTTCAGGCAAACATATTGACAATGCTTGACCTTCAGCATATTTAGCATGGGTTAAAATAGGTAGTCTGTATAATCTCAAAGTCCGTATACGAGTCTATCAAAGCTTGGGCAACCAATTTAATGACCGCGGCAAGTTCATCAAAGATTTCATGCATCCCTTGTGAGCGAAGAAGTTATCGTACTAAACATTGAGGATAATGTAAATGCATACTTATTCAAACGTCTGCCTTTGCTGTAATGTTTCAAATACATGTAGTGCAAACACCTTGGGTAATCTTGTATACAAAATCCGCAATAAATGCGCTGCATCAACCAGAAACAAGCGAGCACAATCTAGCGGTTATATTAAGATTTTGAAAGATTTGGAAAATGTGCTCAAAAGATTGAGCTGGAGCAATCTGAAGCTGAACAAAGAAATCCTGTAGAGGATTGAGTAACTTCAATATAACAATTTTAAAACTTAAACTTGAAGCAAAATAATTTTGAAGAAAATTCTGTTCCCGAAATGGTAACTCATCCTGAAGTGTCAAAACTGGTGCTACATTTGAATCTTTAATTATTTATTCTAGGCACAGAGCATTTACTAATGAAGCTACTACCGTATCTTGCTCTTGTGGCAAATTAGGAGTTGACAAATGTTCTATGAGTGCAATTAACTTAGCTACTAACTCTGTAACGTTATTATCCTTTGGCAAAGACTGAACATGGGATAAGCATGTTAACCTACAAACCCAATAAACTAGTCTTACCTTCAATCGACTGTCTTGCGAATGTGTAAAGCAAATACATTTACGAGTATATTCTAATAAGGTATTTTCAAAAACCTGCGAAATCATATTGGCCTTCCTCATTTTATGAGTGAAATCCTCGACCAAGGCAGCACCCACAGCAGTAGAGCCATGTTCTTTCTTAGCTATTCTAAGACATTTCTGCAGCTGGTGCCAATGATGTGTTCTTTAGCTGCAATACCCAGCAACCGTAACTCGTACAACAATTCAGCTGTTGTCAGCATCTCCGGCTGAAGCAGTAGATACATAATGTATGAACAAACAGTCAAATAGAATATACAAACAACATGTAAAATATCCTCTGTAACATGCAAAAAACTTAGAATACCTTTCATCCAAAATAAACATAAAATTCTTTGTGGTACTTTACCATGCCAGTAAAATCGAAAATTTTCTAATAATGTAGAGTGTGTGATTAACGAGGCACCCGAATCTATACTGAACATATAACACCGTTTACAATATAAGTAACAAAACCCTGGTATAATTCACAAACGATGTGAACATGTTATTTCATGTCTTACACTAATTACTATTTTTTTCCCTTTAACATGGCAATTAAACCCTTGGTATTACTTACCACACCACGTATAAACACAAAAATGGATAAGCTCCGCTACTATCTGTAGCATTTAAGCAATATTCTATTTTCATACATGTAATGGCGATACAATCCCGTGTATCAGTACCTTATATACTAACGCCATAATGCTTAAGCCATAATATTTGTAATTAACTTTAATTAATTATAATAAAATCAGATTTCTTTTACAATAGTGGTAGCGGATAAAAGCATAAGTAAAAACGTCAATTTTAACTTGAAAATGCTATTACACACCGGAATCTATATACTCTGGTGCCATCTGCGATGGTAGAAGCGTGCTGGGCTCATAACCCAGATTACTGTGTATCAAAATCACGCTCTGCTACCATCTGTAACGGTGATATTTTTAGTACCTTTGTAATGTGTTGCTTAAACACTACAGTAATGTGGACCGTTACACAGTCACTAATGCAATCTTAAATAACCACATCACGTTAAATTTGAGAAGCGTACTGCTTTACCTTGGAAATGTGCTGACCCTTTCAATCACTATAATTTGTCACTTATAACCTCCTTTACCTTTTAGGTACGGAAGCTTTTATTCCACTACCAAGTATCACATTCTCAAGATCGCGATACTAAATGCTTTAGCATGCTGTACCATATTTTACTTTCGCATTCGAAGCTCTTATTTCAATAATGATCTTTATAATAAATTCTACTCATGGTAAGAGAGATATAACAGGCATTCCACAAAGTTACTAAACATAATTGTATAAAATGTATTTGATATTTCCAAATAACACACATTAATACTAATATGCATTTCTGCCTTTGTGCAACCTTCTTCATAGATTTTAACAATGAGTAGTTTGCTGTAATTCAATAACCTCAAGAATATAATTCTGATGAATGTAATAATTATTATCATAATATAAGCTGATTCTATATAGTTCTTTCGTGAGTATTAACTTATTTCTGCATTCAATACTGCCTACATTTTCTTGAATGTAAGGTTTTTCTGTTCACACTTCAGAATTCGTGCTTTCAATTACTTAACTTTTTTGCACTTAATTCACAGTACACATGTGATACTGTGGATTTACAGTTTGACTGTCTGTTAATAATTTTGCCCCTGAATTTAAACATTCCAATTTCCAAAACTGTGCCAAAATGATATGCTTAGAAATGCTATAATGAGGGCAGATCTTGCCCGTTTATTATGGCTGCATGACAGCTGACGTAGTTCTATGCTGAACAGATGGGCTTATCCCATATGACCTCTGGTCGGAGGTGCACATTTACCCATGAAGTTACCAGATCTTGCACCGTTCCCTCGTTGCCCCATGCATTTTATGACGTATTCTTGTAGAGCTGTTTGTCCACTAAATGGTTATTCAACTTAATGGAAGATATGAGTCAATTCTTTTAACGGCGGCTATGCCGATGTGTGAAACCCTGATGTTACGTTTGTAGAAGTCTATGTTAAAGTATTACGCTATGTGCTGTTATTATAGGGGTTGCATTTATCTGTAATCGTACGGTGCAACTACTGGCAGGCAACTCGCTGTACCCTTCACCTCGATGGCTCGAGAAGAGTGGATTGGCAACATTATGCCCCGTACTCTTTGACCACGAATACTCTCTTTGGTAATATGGTTGGGAGCGTAACAAAGAACCGTTGTACTTGTCAACTGCCAATGCACAAAATATTCTACTTACTGGTAATGACATTACTTTCATGCCACCTTTTATCAATTCCACATAAAATGTTGTGAACAGAAAGATTACAGATTAATGTTTGCACCAGTGTCTATTATGGCATTTTAATCTTTCTCATTGATTCCTATGTATCTTCGGTGGATCTCACATTTTTTATTTTCCTTTTTCGTGCTTATTTGAAATTTCTCTATCGTTCTTAATCATCCGTGTTTGCTTTCTGGAAATCCTTGCTTTCGGTACCTATTTAGCACGATCCTTATTTTGATTCTTATTCCCAGCCCTTACTGAAGACGCGTGTGACTCGGACCAGCGTTTCCCTGTATCCTGTTAGCTGCATCTGTTCCATCTAAACTATTATTTACATTTCTATTTTTTTGTCTGTTTCTGGCTATTTTCTACTACTTTTTCTTGTCGTTTGAGCTGCGTCTAGTGCTGAAGTTCTCCCGCTTCCATTTCTATCCTCTTGTCTAGGTGATCTAGGTCGAAACTCATATAATTATTTTGTGTTCTTAATATTCAATATTTGAGTTATGTACCTCTAAACCGCTAATTTTCTCCTCTAGGTATATCGAATCTTCCCTTATTTATTTAACTAACCCGTTCATATTTCCTCTTTTGTCTCAATCTCTATTTTGATGAGTTTTACCACAACGATTTCTGTTTTGTGTTCTCCCACTGCCCTCATTCTCTACTATGAACTGGACCTATATAATTTGATTTCCATTTCTATGAAACTGTGCTGCTTGACCGAAGAAATGTGAAATTTCCATTGTATTTCATGCTCGATATCTGTTACTTTCTGCCTCGGACTTCTTTGTTACTCTCAAGTACTATCAGAAAATCAATAATTTCGGACGCGTTACTTGGTTTTCCTAGTACTAGATAGTGCTGAATAGTTTTTGGAAACTCTATCGTTGCGGTATTTAGGATATCTTTATCACATATTGGTGGATCCAACATTTCAGATTTCCTTGTTAATTTCATAAAAGAATTAACCATTGAAAAGTCAGTTTTCTGATTATATTTTCCGTTACTCAATTCTAATCTAATGATTGCTTACCTATTTGCTCCGCAATGTCTACTCATAACATACCTATTTATAAATGCCCTGAAGTCATTGTCATTTCCCATAGTTATATGCAACCAAGTTGCTGAATTTCCCTTAAAACATATCCTAACGATGGTTATTTTGTACTCCGGTATACACTTTACAGTGAAATATTCCTACAATTCTGTAATGAAGGATTTTAGACCGTCTCAGTTCTTATTTTCAAAAGTTGGTGCAATTTCGTTTAAACTATGATTAGGCCAGCACATGTTCTGATCTCTATTTCTTTGTACATTATTTGTTCTAGGTTCGCTACTGGAAGAATTTGCACCTACATTTGGCAAACAGATGTCCGCTGACAATTTTGTATGGCTTCGTCCCTTGCTGCTGATTCACTTATATTACTAAAATTTGAATTTGGTACATTTATACCTATTTTAAAATTTTCAGGTATACTTCTCATTTCTGTTGCTACATTCTTATCTGTGATTTCATAAAAGTTTCTAGTCTGTCGCCTACTTTACCTTTCTTTTTTTCATGCGTATCTCTAATTTTTTGTAATTCTTTTCTAGCTACTGCCTCTAATTTCTTTGTTACTTCCTCCCTCAAATTTCCACTTTCTTCTAGCTGCTTCTCTAGCGTGTTACATTTCTTTGTTTGCTATTTCCCTTTCTGATTAAATTTGTTTGCTACTTCCTCCCTTATTTTCGTAGTTTCTGTCTCTGACTTTTCACTAACGTGTGGGCATATTTTATTTTCAGATGTTTCTATTTCTTGGCTAATTTCTTTTGTAACATTTTCTATTTCTTCGCTAACCCTTTCTCTGTTTTCTTTGTTATAACTTCTTATATTACTTATTTCCCCTCTAATTTCTCCTTGACTGTTTCTAATGCATGTTGTTGATTTTCTAGTTTCTTTCCTAATTCCTGTCGAGTATTTTAAAGTGCTTTCCTAGCTCTTTTTGACTGTGTACTAATTTCTTTCCTAAATATTCTCCTAATTTCTTTCCCAGCTCTTGTTAACTTTCTTGGATTTCCTCCCTCATACTTTTTAATATTTCCGCCACTGCCATTAAATCACCTCATTCCTGAATTATTCACTCTTTCTCCCTGACTTCTATTGTTTTATATTCCCTTTCTAAGCTATTCTGCACGTTTCGACTATTTTCTCCCATTTCTATTGCTGTGTTCTGTGCAACTTCATTTATACTATTACTTTCTCCTTCCTGAACTTTCATTGTTTTTACTGAATTATTCTCATCTAACATTCTTCCGCTTCTTAACTACATATACATTAATAACAATAAAAGAAATAAAATTACTCTCAGTACCTGGTCAGCTGATACACCCACTGTTGTCTACTGATATTGATGTTTTCTTTCTTCCTTCTTGCTCCCTATATATCTGTATAGCCGAGCTATCACCGTTCTGAATTGTGCTCCTTCCTTCCTTCCTTCCTTTCTTCCCCTGCAGTTTGTCACTGGGTTTGATTCCCAGTGTACCTCCTCAGCTTATGATGGTCCTCAATTCGAAGTCCCTCGATAGTGCGACATTTTTACTTTCTCTACTACGTATAGTAAGTAGGGGAAGTATTGTATTCCACCCAAAAATTCGATACCGAGATTTCACCGGAAATACATGTTTTGAAACCCCCTGAATCCAAAAAAAGCATTTTTGGAAACATGTCCGTGTGTGTGTCTGTGTGTCTGTGTGTGTCTGTCTGTGTGTCTGTGTGTGTGTCTGTCTGTGTGTGTGTGTGTCTGTCTGTGAACAGCATAACTCAGAAACGAACAGTCGGATAAACACCAAACTTGGTATTTAGGTTCAGTATCTTCCAAGGATGCAACACGAAGGTTTTCAAGAAAATCCCCCCACCCCAACTTACCTTTTACATGGAACATTTTTCGAAAATTTTTATTTTGTTAAAAACGACTCTAACGATTTTGATTAAAATATCCTATGTTTAATACATTTTTATGGCAAATAAAATGTATATCTTGAATTTTCTGGGAATATCTCCAAAAGTATTCTTCATTGTATTCTTTTGCATAACTGGTAAACCATAAGAGATAGACAAAATTTTACTACGCAAAAAATGTAGATCGCGTTAAAATATACAATTTATGTCATGTACATTTTTTGTTGAGTGAACCATTTTAGAGATATTACTTGTTATTCCCTTAAATTTTTCAATACTTATTTTCTCAAATGGGAATTCGTTATTCATTTTTTTGTCTTGGATATGCAAAGAGTATTAATCTGTGGCAAAGGGAATGGTGCTGCTCATAGCAACCAGCTATTAAGAGATATGTATGTGCTTAAAGGCTACTGTCTTTCCAAATTGCCCTTGTAAATATATATTCCCCTTACATCTACAAGAAAATTAGCAATAAGATAGACTCTGCAAATGTTTATCTCGATTAACATGAAGTATATGGAGAATAAGCGTTTGTATAAATAGTTTGTACAAGAGTAGAGAAAGTCATGTGAGTGTAACACATCGGATTTTTAAGCTGTGTAGCACCACGATGAGGCGCCCATGTTTGAAGCCGTTCTCGGTGCAACACTTTTTGACGTCGTCTCCAATATCTACTGTTGATTTCTCTAACATCTGCTACAGTGTTTGGCTATGAGATGCTTCTCTCAGGGTATGCGTGAACGTGGTGTATAAAGGTAACTAGTCTAGATTTCGTGGCGCAACAGACCGTTGCCGGGCCAAAGGCTGCCGCCCGGCCGCTGGATCCTTTGACCACAACAGGCATTATGTGGGTGATGCAGTACTGGGGGGTGTGACGTGGTTAGCGCCCCGGGTCCCCTCCGACCGCTATATGCGGCCATCTCAACCTGAAGTCGATACTTTTGAGTCAAGTATCTCCTCAATTGGCCCTCAGGGATCTAACAAAGCACCCCGGGTCAGGTTTTCCAGCGGGAGAAAATCTCCACGCCGGTACTGGGAATCAAACCCAGGTTTCCCGCTTGGTAAGCAGCTGCGCTACTACCACGCTAAGCAGACGACCGTAAAAGGGTAATAGCAGCGTAAATCGGCTGAGATATTTAATGCGATCTAATACTTGAGAAACTGAATCTAGTTGACGATGGTTTTAAGATAAAGAATGAAACCGATTATGAATCGTAGCACTAAAAGCTATAGCAATTGAATCGTCATACCTGCTAGTTTTTGCAGTATCAATTTTAGGTTTAAAATAACTGTTTCCGCAGTAAAAGAAACTAGATGTAAATTTTCGGCAAAGGGCCTCGCAGCTACCGCTAAATAACTAATAACCCAGGCACTACAAGCTGCCGCTCGCCGTAAAACACTGTAAGCCCCTAAGGCTTACACGAAAGAACAGAAAAAAACGTTAAATTTAGCAATATATGTCCCTTTATTACTAAAGTTCCGCCCACATATCAATACCCCTACGAACGTCCCTACATATGCACCCCAATTTCTATACGCGCGTCTCTTACCTTGTCACAATGGGATACTTCCTGGAATCTCAGAAATTCATTTGTCCTTTTCTTTTACAAACTTCTGCCTATATAGCTGTTAAGACGTACAGAATCTAATCCTAACTTTTATGCCAACGCGTTCGTTACTCGGCTGTTGCTAATGACTTTGCTTAACCTGACGCGCTAATGAACTTCTTCTTCGAACAAACTATTCGATTCAAGCTTGTTAGATTATGCATTGATTTAATATACGGACATTTGTTGCAATGATTTCCCTACTTTACTATTATTTCACCATTTAATTATTTATATATTCCTATCAATAATCACGGTATCACTTTGAAACACAGTATCAAACTAGACCTGAAGAACTTCCCATAAATTTCCGTACACACAGAGGAGCAGATTGGTACTTAGAAGTAACACTTTCACACTTCCCCTATAGGTAACTAAAACATTTCAAGGAAGATCAAATCAGCCGCTCTGTGGTAGGGAGGGAACTGTTGCATAATAGGCCATCGACTGTTGTACAGTACGGTAGTCTATATGAAAAACGCTCACGTATGTAAGTAAATCCCGACATTACCTGCAGGATTTGATAAATATCAATGGTTTTTTAATGCCAATGACAATTGACGCAACAGCATAGGAATAATTCGATGCGCGGACATGTCAGAAAAAGAAGAATTTCTGTAGATGTGAAGGTTACTCACGATCTATAGTAACAATATCAGACGAGCACAAAACTCCGCGCTGAAACATGTGGAACCGAATGAAAGTTCACCAATATGAGTGTATCACTGTGTTTGCTCAGTTGTGTGCTCTTGTTCTTGCTGCATCAAATGGCGTCAAAAATAGAACCATTTTGATAAGAGTACATTATTGCCTTTTCCGGTGCAAAATACTTGTATTATAAGATTATTAAGCAGTGAAAGGAGTGTGGTTTTACCACATCTAAGAATCTCCTGTGCACTCAACAAAAAAGGTAAGGCCATATCAGGGCTTATTCCAAAGGGCAAGAAACAGGACCACGACCGGCCACCAGTGGCACCTCGGAGATAACTTTGGAAGGTGTAGGTCCATGCCTCTGGATCAAATACTACAACTCAGAGGGCCATTGCACTGTAATTATGGATCCCTGCGAACCCCGCAATCAACCAGGGTTTGAATCTAGAAAAGTGCTATAAGAGTCGGGGATATAAGCTGTTGTCTAAACACATTGCAGAACGTGCCACTAACAGCAGAAAGAAGTATGAGCGACACTTAGCTGTGAAAAGTGGAGGTTTGTTGTCTTTTTATATGGGACATATGTTTGTCTAAACGAGCGCAGCAAATCCTGGGCTATATATTACCGATCAAGGGGAAAAAAACATTTGAAAGTTGTTAGGGTAAGGTGGCCTAAATGGCACCAGTTTATAGAAGTATCAACTTAACTTTACAAACATACAAAGTCGTAACCGGAAATATTGCTCATTAAAAATTAGTTAAGCATTCTCTGATTTTGTGTCGCATATTTAAATCGGTAAGAAATATTGTTAAAAAAAGTGAAACAATTTTTGTTGTAATTGGTGCCATTTAGGAAACTTTTGCCGAAATCGCACTTGTAGTTCTCAAAATTGCACCTCGCTAATTGGCATGGAATTCAACTGACTTCACATTGAATTGGACTCTTAAGTCTTCTAACATTTAAAATGATACACATGAAGCAAAATTAGAGAGACAAACAATACACAAAAATGACCAAAGTCAAAATATCAAATATTACAATTAGCAAGTGTCACAAAAGAATACAATGTCCTTTTTGTAGTTTTCAGCACATTCTTCATGCACCCACTTTGCACACGTTTGGCATTGAACCATATTTTCCATCCTATTCTCCTTACAAATGAAATAAAACCAGAATTCTTCATTTTTCGTTGATCCTACCCTCTTTTTGGCAAACTATATTTCTTGATCGTCTTTTTGAATTTCCTCTTGTTGCTGCCTCAGGATTTTCGAAGCTGTCGGTGAGTTTTCTCTAGAATTTCTCAAGCTTTTTGTTTGCAACCTCTTTTTTCTTTTTCTGTAGCAGTTTAAGGGCGCTGCAGTTAACACCTCTGCTTTTTATGCACCTTTTGACAAGCGTTTTCCTGCTTGCTGGTGATCTGGGATAAAGGACTAATCTCTCTCATCGAAACCTTTAGACATTTGGCATTCTACTCAAGTTTCTGCGTACTTTTTAGAATTCTTCAGAATTGCCAATAGGTTATACCGAATCTACAACATTGGTAGTTTGTTCTAGCAACCGATCTGCTGTTCCTTCCATTGAGTTGGAAGCTGGTGCTAGAATGTTAATTGTAACAAAGTCTGTGTCTTTGAACACATTTCTGTCAAGGGGTCAAATATCGGTGTTTTTAACCCAGATATGGCGTTAATATGCATGCTGCATAGGCTTCAACAAAAATACCTGTCACACTGAAATGAACGATCCTCTCCTCTTTCTTTAGATGTTTCGTTACAACTTTATCATAATAAGCTGCAGAGGTTTGAAAAAAAGACACCTCAAGGGACTGCAAGCAATGAGTAGTGTGTCCTGGTATCTGCAGAAGAAAGATGCCGTTCTTTTTTGCCAGTTTGATAGCCTATAAGGTTATTTAAATGTGTCGAATAACCATCGAGCACAAGGAAGACTTTCAGTTCATTTTAGGAGGTTTAATAAATGTTATAAAATGATGTAGCCACTTTATAAATAGATCGGAGTTAATGTAGTCTGTGTGAGATACATCAACTAGACTGGCCTTGGCGTCATCCGGTTTTGAAATGTATGCATTTCCTGATCCCTTTGAAAATTAACATTGGGGTACTAAATTACAGCTTTTACTACAAAAGCAAACTACTGTAATTTTTTTTCTGCTGTAGCTAATTGACCAATTCTGGCTTGTCCTTTTTCCCCAACTATATTGGGAGATTTCATTTGGATTGTTAAAATTCCCGTTTCGCTAACGTTATAAATCCTCAGAGCATTTAATGGATTATGTCAATAGTCTTTTGTAGAACATCAAAGAAATGTATAACCCTTTAGCTCTAGCAACAGAAACATTTTGTGGTTGTCTTAAACTCAGACAAGGATGCTGCTTCATAAAGGAATGGTACCATTTAGTACCTGGCATCTTGTTTTCATGATTGAAAGATGTTTTAGATGTGAATTTGCATTTAAAATGTTATAAGCTAGTTTTCGCACCCCTGTTTTAGTTAGGCCTTTCTCTTCCATTTACTGAAGAATGAGGTTGCATTTAAAAGCTCTGGCCAGTTCGCCACGATAATGGCTAAGGAATGTTTTCTTAGGGACTTCGTATTTTGTAACCATTTGATTTAGTCTGATTGTTCTCACTGAAATCCTTTATTGCCAGCTCCATATTTTCTGCCGTCCACTTACCATATTCTCGCCATCGCAAGCTGCAATCAATTGAATAATAATAGTTGGCATCAATTCTCGTAACATGGCGTAATGGCGGTGTTATTTCAGCAAACCGTATTTGAGCAAACCGTAATAGTGCGATTTCGGTAAAGCGGTCACTTCATGGATCCCTCCCCGCTACTCCTAGCCACGATAACTTTATCGCAAAACTGTAACTAAAGCAAGCATCTATCACTAAAAATATATAATCAATATAATAAATAACTTACCAATAGACAGGGTGCATAGACGATTGTTGTAAAAACTTCAGAAATATGAACAAAAAGTTTCACATGAACACCGTCAAGCTCAACAAACTACTGCACAAGTGGATGCAGGTCTAGTACTTCCAAAAATGACACATGCAGGAGTAAGTATTGTTTCTGACGAAAATAGTGCTATATAGGAGGTGTGGTGCGATTTATACAACGTCATCCTATAAGCAAACTAACGAAAGTTTTCCAAATGGATTCATGGTAATAGCAAGGTACAGTTACAATGGCAAATTAACCATTCGGCGTGCACATAAAAATGTGAAAATTAACTCGGCATATTATCAAACTAAAGTCCTGATACCAACTTTCCATACAGAAATCCCTGCTCTATTTGCATCAGGATAAGGCATCAAGCCATACGTCTGCTTCAACCCAAATTTTTGGAGAACATATAGAGAGAAATGGGAATACATTCCATACCTTTCAGCGACATCCGTGTTAAGTCATCTGATGCATAACTGATGGAGTTTTGTGCATTTGGGTTACTGAAAAGATCCCTTGGAAGAAGACGGTCGCGAACTTTGGATGGTTCTGGAAAGTTGCCAGGAGGAATGGAATAAACTAGACATCCCCGTATTTCGTAGCAGTTTGGTCCAGTGGAAGCTGTGCTGCAGATTGATAGCTCAAGGTAAAGGCTGCCAGATAGAACATCATGGCTGGTGGAGGCGTGGTTTTTTATAAGGTAAGGGGGTCTTAAGTTTGTTGCCATAGATTGCGAAAAATCTTTTGTACTTAATAAGGAAAGCGGATTTAATTTCAATTGTCTTAAAATTTGGATAGGCATTAGCCTGAAGCTTATATGGGTTTAGAAGTGAATAGTTAGTTCACCGGGAATATACTCACAGCTATATTAATTATAAACGTATTGTAGATATAAAGCAACGACATTGCAGAAATAATCCTATGTGTGTGTAATTTATGAGCGTTTATAGTTTAATATAGAATTTCATTTTATAGATAAAAGAAGCTTTTTGATAGTGCATTTAGTTACACTTTTATGAAACTCACTCTTCGGGTTTAACTAACTTTTAATTTCAACTGAGAAGTTCCCTCAGAAAAGAAAGCAGAAAAGAGTATGAGAGAAAAGGGTAGAAGAAAAGAAATAAAGAAAGGTAAACGATGTTCCCGTTAATTATTTTAAATACCACATACTGATTTTATGAGAAATATCATTTACACAGAGTGAAATAGGTTTATTCTTCCAAAATAATGATAATATCGTTAACTGAGTGGTAGATGATAGCAACGAAAATTTTTTTTTTGTTATTACACCCAAGGTGTTATGTTATCGGTTTCTTATCGGGTATGTAGAAAATATTAAACAGTGGTGCCTATGTTCCCTCCCCAAATAGGCAGATAGTGGCTTTTAACTAATACTTCATGACGTTTTCTACGAAATTCCGCAATATGTTTCATTTGCACTCTAATTAATGTTATACAAAGTATGAAAGTATTTCGATGATAGTGCTCGCGATCATGTACATACTTTTTTCAAAAACGAACCAATCTGCATATGACAGTCAACAAATTTATAAGCTGCTGTACTTGTCGCTATATGAACACATCCTTCTTCTCCATTTGGATCACCGAACACATACTCGCTCTGTATAGTATACGATCTATAATTTTGGCACATTCAACATACTTCCTTTAAAAATCTTCGGTAGTATTATGGTGAAACTTAAATTATAAATCCACTGTTCATAATAAATTTTAGTACCGAAATTAATTTGAAAAGCACTGCATGAGTACAAGAATTAATAGGTTTTGATATTGTGCTCTGAAACTTTTAAGTTTATTTTATTCACATTCAGTTACATTAACTGCAAGAAGTAAGCTATGTCTGATCGTCATGTAAACATTCTGTAATTAAATTATTACTGAAAGATATCTTGGCTTTCTGACTAGACACACTGCTTACTCCAATGTTGTCGAAAGTTTTGTTCAGATAATTTCAAACTCACTTCTGTTTTTATTGCTATTTGTTGCATTTTAACCTTCAGTTAATACTTCAAGAAAATTATTCACATACAGGTAAGAAATAGATAAAAGGCAATGATCTGTTCATTTCAGACGTCAACTGTAGGTATACCCCAATGATTAGCAATAAATGTCTCTTTGAGTACCGATTAAGTACCTATGCTGAATTCGATACATTACAATAAACTTTAATAGAGCTAGTTCAAACAGAATTAAAGTGTGTGGGGAGGAAACGATAAATGCAGTAAATAATCCTAATAGCTCATGGTATTTAAGAGCTCATGTAAATGCACAAGGAAACACTTATTTACGAGTATAAGATTAAGATTTATCATATTTCGATGCCTTCTTTTTTGTTACCCTTGTATTTTTGCAATTCATTCCATCCCTCAAATTTAAAAAATGCACGCACACTGGGCCACTCTATTTATACGTAATGAAGTGTTTATGCATGGTAAACTTAGCCTAGCTCTTCAGAACGTTTTAGCAGTATTTGTTGATGTTTAAGGTATTCTGTTTCTTTTAACAGATAGAACCAGAAGGTAATAGAAAACAGAGAGACACAAATAACCTCTCACCCAGTCCAAGACCCTCGTGTGGGATTTGGAGAAGAACTGATTACAACAAGGGAGGATTCATAGTAGGAGGAAGAAGAATATTATGCATAGCATTTTCTGTTGATATGACACTGCTGTAGAAGACAAAAATATCCCAAATAATATACTAAAGGAGATAAATGGCAGCGGTGAAAATTCCGACCGAAGGGAATACATGAAAGGCGCAAAACTAAGTTTATTGGAAGAAAAGCAACATAATACGCTTTCGAATACGAGAGGTAGCGTGGCAAGTGGACAGCCTTAGTAAGTAGCATACTAAACCTGTCCACTTCCGGTGGGAAGCACCATAGAGGAGTTATCAGGAAATGAAATAGCAAATAGAAATGACAAGGAAGTTTAAACAGAAAAATAAGAACTCTGTGGATCCTGGTAACAAAAAAATTATTGAAGTCCTTTTAACCGGGTATGATACTGTATTCTGAGGAAACTTTGGCGTGATGAAGTAAAACAATTGGGGTAGATACGGTAATACGAAGACCATAACGTGTGAAATTAACAGACAAAATACTTAAGGTAGTTATTTTAGAAAACGTGAGAGAAGGAAGAACAGTGCTGAGCCGGTCAGGAAGCGGAAACTACTTATTTGAAAGACTTGGATTGTGGCAGATTAATTTATAAACAACAATATCTTTGGTATAAATGTGTAAAGCGAGTTAAATCTCGTGGCCTGAAGCAAGGTTTTCCCCTTCAGCACGGCATTCTTTGGCAGAAAGCATTAGAGTCGCTCAAATATTGTAATTTGACTGGTATAAGACCACAGTAATTTATTGTTAATTTGCTTCGAAGCTATGCAACATCGAAATTGTTTTTACAATACTTATTTGGTGCGGTGTTTAAGGTTCGCTTATTAAGCTTTTCTGGTTGTTTTAAATAGTTTGTAGTGAAGCTTTCAGAGTTATTTTAAACGTCTGCTTTTACAGAAACCTTAGGCAATACAAATTGTTTCTTGTTTAAGTATATTCATTGCAGAGTTTACTGGTTTAACTGCTTGAGTTACTGAAATTCAGAGCCATACTTTTTACCCCACAGTTCTTTATGACTGAAAGAATCGCTGACCTAATAAAGCCGTCATAAATGTTGGGACATTAATTTACTGTTTCAATGGCTAGTTTATATGACCTCAACCTCTGATAATATATATCTCCATTTTCTCTGACCACAGGGAATAACATTTACACACGTGATATTTCGCACCAATAGACCTTGATCCACAAGGACTATATCTGAAGATCTCTACCGCGTTCCCCGTTGCGCTTTATAAGCGCCCCACCTACAAAATTAAACAAACAAAATGGAGACACTGAAGCCTTACTTATGGGACTGTCATCATCTCGGTTTTTGAAAGTTGTTCATCTGACATCTGTGTTACGCATATGGAAGACTCAGATCTGTATTTCTGATAACACCTGTTGTATATAAGTGCTGCAGGTATGACGTCATGCAATCTGAAGGATATTTCATACACAAATATCGTCGCCTATAGACGTGCTCTTAACAAGGTCAGAATCATTTCCTCTTCGATTGTATTCAAATAGCAAACAATAACTTCTCGTACGGGATGACTAACGTTTATATAAGTTATGCTTGTGTTCTCTTGTGTCGGCATCTCAATAAATACATGCGCATGCTCACAAGACGAGTCAGACATACGCATATGTCCCTTAGATTAGACTGGGTGTTTTTCATAATAACTTTTAAAATGTAGTTCCATGTAGCGCGCTACGTGATATACGTAGATGCAGAGGACTTCAGTACAAATATTTACAGTGGTTCAGCTTTCTTCATAGAAAAGCACTTTAAACTTCTGTCTCCTTAAAACAGAAAACTGCATAATAACGACTATAATAGATAAATTATATTAGAAACTCAGTAACCTACAAGGTATTTAACGTCCTCTAACCACCAGGAACTGTAGAAAGGAAGGGAAGGTGTAGTTCCTTCTTCTACACTCCGCGCACACACCATGACATATTTATCATCTATAAAACCTAATTCCTCATCCTGGCTTTTGGATATGGATGATATAACCTTGCTTTTGCCGTAGAACATGCATGCCTGATTTACAGGGACAGGAATTTTGTTGAAACACATACATACATTATTTGTCTTTAAACTAAATCTCACGCTCAGAAGACACTCATGAAAATGATTTATTCGGTAACTTTCCTGAGAGGATTGGAGCCAATTTCAATTTGCAGTTTGGATATAAGACAACAGGGACGGGGGAGGGAGATGGAGGGGATTCTTATCCTCTTATGTACATCTCCCAGACGTCAGGAGCGCTCATAAACGTTAAGCAGCGAGTATGTGTTGTAAAGAAGTCGTTGCCTGCTTTGCGCGGCCGAGACAGCAGTAGTAGTAGTAGTAGTTGTAGTAGTAGTAGTAGTAGTAGTAGTAGTAGTAGTAGTAGTAGTAGTAATAATAATAATAATAATAATAATAATTAGGAAATTGCTCACATCTGATTAACACAGACAAATCTCTTTTGCTGGCGAATCGATCTGAATATAATCTGGAGTTCATTAATCAATCGGTTTAATGTTAAGATATGCTTATCTAGATAAACAACCATATTTACTGCTATTCATGTATTATAATATTACATATATTATATTGCATTAATGGCCTAATTAATACACAAAGGAAAAAGCAACTGCAGCCAACAATGTGTACATTATCCCTGAATGAGAAAATCTTGTATTCCAGGAATAATTCCTAAAAAATAAGTGAAATCCAAAGCATATAACGTTAGACTAAATTAGAAATGTTTAATGGCAATAATCCATCTAACACACTGTTTTAAAAATTTCTCCAATTTTCATTATTGTATAACAAACTGTAATTTTGAAACTACTGTGTTAAAACATACTTTGTGTAATTTAATATTTATCACCTTGCATTATGGTTTCTTCTTGCATTATTCTCTGTTAACTTCATGCCTGTGGCTAAGCGACATTAAATAATAAGTCATGCTTTCAATTAAGTCGTACAAACATAAGTTTATTGCATAGATAATCAGTACCTAAGTTTAAAGCAAAAGAAATAAAATTGAAAATAATACAATAATAAGAAAATAACGGTAACAGAATCACTTTAAAGTACACAAAAACAGTTTAACGTAGAAATTATTTTTGTAAAGTTTTAACTTGCGTTTTTGTACTTAAAATGCGCAAATCTGTATTTTTTTTCACTATAATATTGTGTAACGGGACGAAAATTGTTGGTATTGTTGAAGACTGCATTTATTAAAACATTTAAGTTCAAACATATAAAGTCATGTCGTTTAGTAGTGTAATTACGAGAATACAAATTGCTATATTATATCACCTTTACCGAAACAATATAATCAAATTGGCGGATTTTGAATTAATTAAATTAAAAGGAAAAGAGAGTTTCTATTGGATAATTAGTGTTATTTCTTCACCATATGTTAATTCTTCTTTTTTTACAAATTTTAATGTAAAAGGAAATAATAATAATATTAATAATACAACAACGAATTTAATCTCGTAGTTGTGTACATACGTTTTCGAATAGACAACTTAGTGTGCACTGTATCGTATTCATTTGCAGTCCCCAATGCAAGGCCTCAAGTTAGTGATGCAAGAAATGTGATTTCTGCAAGGAAAAACATTTAAATTAAACACCGCCGTTATGTTTCTCGAAGCGCTTCCTACCAGTAGAAAAACGTTTCACTCACAAAAATTAGAACGTGTACATATGATGATATTCCACGTATTATTTTGGATGACATTTCTTCTTTTGTTTAAAGATATTCATTCTAGCACAGCATTTTTTTTTACTTTCTTTATTGGTTTATTCTTAATGTAATAATATGCTACTTCTCAATACGTCGGAACCTCTTCTCCGTTAGTGTAGAAAGTAATAAATCGATGAAAAATGATACATTTTCAGATTCTTTATCAACGTCTCCACTATAAGCTGACACACGTTTCTTCCATGGTGCCTTAGTAATATCCTAGATTTTCAGAACAATGACTATGCTTTTGGGTCTATCTGTCTGTTATTAACATGTCTTTCTAAGTTAAACTAACAGGGCATGTCATATTAGACAATAATAAATATAGGAAACAATAGAATGAGTCCAGCATACTATAATGCAAAATTTACGCTAAGGAAAAACCGGAATAAAAATCTGCTCTAAACAGCCTGATCCGCATAATTTCAACCCAGA
The DNA here is from genome assembly GCA_030765065.1 of Deroplatys truncata. Taxonomy (NCBI): domain Eukaryota; kingdom Metazoa; phylum Arthropoda; class Insecta; order Mantodea; family Mantidae; genus Deroplatys; species Deroplatys truncata. The sequence continues at coordinate 17,560,040 of CM060980.1, read as the reverse complement.
GAGGCAGCTGTGAAATTAAAATTTAATGCATTTCTTTTTGAAGAAGGAAAAATTGTGTAATATGAGCTTAAACTCATTTAATTTTATATCACATGCAATTAAATGTAGTCAAGCAGCTATAGAAAAGGTTGCCGTTTTTTTTTACTTTCTCTACTACGTATAGTAAGTAGAGGAAGTATTGTATTCCACCCAAAAATTCCATACCGAGATTTCACCGAAAATATATGTTTTGAGGCCCCTGAATCCAAATAAAGCATTTTTGGAAACATGTCCGTGTGTGTGTCTGTGTGTCTGTTTGTGTGTGTGTCTGTGAACACCATAACTCAGAAACGAACAGTCGGATAAACACCAAACTTGGTATTTAGGTTCAGTATCTTCCAGGAAAGGGACACGAAGGTTTCCAAGAAAAGCCCCCACCCCAGATTACCCTTTACATGGAACATTTTCGAAAATTTTAATGGCTCTCAAAAATGGCTTTAACGATTTTGATTAAAATATCATATGTTTAAGATATTTTCATGACAAATAAAATGTACATCTTGAATTTTCTGGGAATGTCTCCAGAAGTATTCCTCATTGTGAACGACTTTTGCATAACTGGTAAACCATAAGAGATAGACAAAATTTTACTACATAAAAAATGTAGAACGCGTTAAAATACACAATTTATGTCATATACATTTGTTTTGTTGTTTTTCGAGATATTTTTTGTTATTCCCTCAAATTTTCCAATACTTATACTTTTTCTCAAATTCGTTATTCATTTTTTTTATGTCCTGGACATGCAAAGAGAATGGAATGCGCCACATAGCAACCAGCGTTAAAATATTTGACTATCGCTTAAAGCCTACCATATTCCCGTTGCATCTACAAGAAAATTACCAATAAGATTCACATCTCGATATCATGATTAACATGAAGCATATGGAGAATAAGCTTTTGTAAAAATAGTTTGTACAAGAGTAGAGAAAGTCATGTGAGTGTAACACATCAGAATTTTTTTTACATTCTCTACTACGTATATTAAGTAGAGGAAGCATTGTATTCCACCCAAAAATTCGATACCGAGATTTCACCGCAAATATATATGCTTTGAGACCGCCTGAATTCAAATAAAGCATTTTTGGAAACATGTCCGTGTGTGTGTGTGTCTGTTTGTGTGTGTGTGTGTGTGTGTGTGTGTGTGTTTGTGAACACCATAACTGAGAAACCAACAGTCGGATAAACACCAAACTTGGTATTTAGGTTCAGTATCTTCCAGGGAAGCGATACGAAGGTTTCAAGAAAATCCCCCACCCCAGATTACCCTTTACATGGAACATTTTTCGCAAATTTTAATTTTCTTAAAAATGGCTCTAACGATTTTGATTCAAATATCATATGTTTAAGATATTTTCATGACAAATAAAATATATATCTTGAATTTTCTGGGAATGTCTACAAAACTATTCTTCATTGTGAACGACTTTTGCATAACTGGTAAACCATAAGAGATAGACAAAATTTTACTACGCAAAAAATGTAGATCGCGTTAAAATACACAATTTATGTCATTTACATTTTTTTTTTGTTGAGTGAACCATTTTCGAGATATTGCTTGTTATTCCCGTAAATTTTTCAATACTTATTATCTCAAATGAGAATTCGTTATTTATTTTTTTGCCTTGGATATGCAAAGAGTATTAATCTGTGGCAAAGAGAATGGTGCTGTACCTAGCAACCAGCTATTAAGAGATATGTCGATGCTTAAAGGCTACTGTATTTCTATATTGCCCTTGCAAATACAAAACAAGGGGAACATAGTACGCCTTAAGCGATAGTCAAATATTTTTAGAACTGGTCGCTATGTGTAAAATGTAATTCTCTTTGCATGTCAAAAGATCGTTTCTGCAAATGTTTATCTCAATTAATATGAAATAGATGGAGAATAAGAGTTTGTAAAAATAGTTTGTACAAGAGTAGAGAAAATCATGTGAGTGTAACACATCAAATTTTTTTGAAATTATAGGAATTTGAGTTCGTAGTGTTCATACTTTATGCATACTAAAATGTCAAATGGTTTCTCGTGTATTTTTCAAGATTTGTATCGGTGAAATGTGTTTTTTCTAAATTCATAAAAAAAATCCTGATAGTGCTTTTGTAGGATTTTATGGCATACATACTTCGTCAGGTGTTTGTGGATTGATTTTTCCAGAGGTAGCGGATTGGTTTCGTCACAGATGATGTAATCAAGGTATCAATATCCTTCCAAAGAGAATGATTCTAAAGTTCTGATTGATAATAAGAGTAATTCATTTTACTACATATTATGCAACTAACTATGGCAGAGAATTCGCTAGATGACGGCAACAGCTTAGTAAATTAATTGCTTAAGCTTAACACAAATACGAAGCACCTGGAAAAAAACTTTATGTTTTCCCATTTATTTAATTCCTCGCCTGCTTTCCTGCTGTACTCTCCAAGCTGCAAGGGGTATTTGTTCAACATTTCATTAATACATTGTGTTTGTCTGTTCATTCTTTCACATTAATTAATTCACATTGTAAATCTTTTGGGAGAACCAAACATCAAACTGAATATTCAATTTGTCCAGAGGAGTGCGCCAATCTAATTATCCAGAGGATTTAGAGGAACGATCCAAATGCTCTACATTTCATTAGTGAAGCTCTTAAGACCGTAATAAATTAATGTTAACATTAAAACATACCAGTTCACATTTGCCCTATTTTACCCGACCTAAACTTCTGCATTTATTTTATCAAAACAAGTTTGAGATTTTTCAATAAGTTAAAATTGATTCAATCAGTGTTCAACAACAATTAGTAACATTTGATAATATTTCAAGATCACATAAAAGGGGAGGTTAAAATCGATTGCGCCTTCAGATACAGAAGAGCATTTCATTTTTAGAAACAGAAATTAAGAAATAATGCCAATAAGGATAGTAATACATAGTACACAGTTGTAATTCTGTATTGTATTAGCAGCTGGTGATCCCCCCCCCCTTCGTTCTACATACACAGGTAACAATAGCTTGAGGGATAACTTTAATTTTATTCTCTTAAATAAGAATCCCCTGTCCTGATGGAAACACCATTTTGTTGACAGCGATCTCTATTTAGATCCCAGCGTTTTGTTAAACACTAATAGGACATAAAACAGCACGTAAACAACTTAATCTTTTCTTTTCAATGCAATCAGTTCAAGAACCTTTATTTCATGTTCTAAACTCCCAAATAAGTAGATGTTAAAATGTTGGTCACTGCTTATCTATGATAGGTATACGCTGGCAAGGATTGTAATGCAAATGACTAAGATTACTCTTTCAACGGCCTAACCCATATGTCGCCTTATCAAACAGTGACACGTATGCAAATCCATTTATTTGGTACCGCACGCTCTAGGATAGCATTTAAAAGACATATCAATGATGGGGATTACCTCTAATGGCCAAGATAATTGACTCAATTATCCCCTGCACGTGTCTAACACCAAACAGGTTTCACCGTTAACATATTGCTTCGCACTTACTCAGAAGGTGTGGAATGCAGGGTGAATTATGGGATTGCTGTCCAAACACCAGTTTGCAACACGCCTCATCTTCACTACTTCTTCTGCTTCCTCTTCTAGTATTCACCTCGCGTGTTCTCGAGGAATGTAGTCGATCTTCAGATACAGTGCTCAATAGGAAAATGAAATGGCGAAAGAGAAATGCTAACACCTTATGGTCTGAAGTAGAGGAAGATCCACATCTGTATTGTTTTCACACACCCCTCTGAGGCGTTTCTATTATTAAGGCGATTAAATAAGTGTAACTGAATAGTTAACAGGCTTTATACTATTCTTGAGCATGGATTTGGGCAGCAAAAATGAAGGAAAGCTCTTACGACATACTAAGAAAATGGAGAAGCATGGTTTTCCTTTAGCAATACATTATATTAGCACTCTAGCATACAATTTCGCTGAAGGACTTGACAAAGAATACGAACACACACACACACACATATATATATATATATATATATTTATTACATAGATATTGTAAGGCTATCTATCTCCCCAACACTCATAAGGAGAGATGGCCAATCCACAGGTTTTTAAAATTCTGGAATTTTTCATCCAAAATAAATGTTTGTGATCATGAGAACTTACTATTACAGAGATAAAAATTCAAATAATCCATTTAGCTATTTAAAAACATTTTTATTTCAAAATCCTTCGTATGATACAATATTTTAAAAACCATGATCGTTACTCCCGAACTTACAGAGAATACAAATACCTAAAAAATTCTTGCAACTATAACTCCAATACAGAAGCTGAGTTGAATTTGGCATTCAAATGTAAAAAAAGTTAATAAACGTTTCTCTGTCTTCATGTTCATAATACTATAATAAATTTCTTTTGAAATCCAACTTTAAAAAATTAAAATAATAATAAAGAAAACGAGAAACAGAGATTACCTCCATGTGGTGTTCCAAGGAAACGACTTATAAATCGGTTAAAAATATCTTTGAAACATTTGGAAATCACTTAAGCACGTCGAGATTCTACTGAGATTGTTATTCATTTTCTCATTCTTCTCCTCTCTTGATCACTTTCTTTCTCGTTTCATATGGAATTCCTATTATCAGAGTGTTGCTAAAATGCAAATATTTCAACTATTTGTTAAAACATTGTTCCTACTGCCGAAGAATGGTATGAAGAAAAGAAAGGTGTAAATTCTATAAAATTCGGATATTATTTTAACTTGTACGCTAAGTATAACTATGCTTGTCTGAGCAATGCTTCACCATTTTTCAATTGCAAACAACCAAAGGCTTTATTAAGCTGAACTGTCTCATGGTTATATTGTTATAAAGAATGGGTGATTATACAAATAAACTGTCTGGCACATGATAAGAATGCTGTGACGCAGATAGGGGCCTGGGTTAACGATAGAACGCACCGACCAACTGGCCGGATAAGTGCTCTCGACCAGTTCTCTACAAGAGGTGCTATGGAGAAGTAACCAAAATATTCTGGAAATTTCCCTTATTTTCGTATCTAGGACGTTCCGGATCTCTAACCAGCTGCTATATAAGCGAGTATTCTCGCGAGTGAGCTGGTAAGTACGTTTCTGAAGCAACATCAAGCACGGTTTTACAAGTGAGTTTTTAACGAACAGTTGTGACGTAATACGAGTGCTGCTTCTCCAAAAGATTAGAGATATCTTTGTCCCAATCTCCTAGCGAGTAACCATGCAAAAAGGAGGCACTTCACACGTATTTCATTACGGCGGTAACTCACCAAAAAAGGTGAAGTGACAGAAAGTCGAACTAGATTACATAAGTGAAGTTACAGTGGAATCTGGGCAAAGTGACACTGGTATCAGGAGTGGGACTGAGCACCCGATTGAGGAAATGATTAAAGAATTATTAGTTGAAATCAAGACCATGAAATCCGGAATTGGAAAAGATGGAGACGGACATGAAATCTGGAATGGAGAAAATTATTTCAGGAATGGATAGGATGGTAACGGAAATGAAGACTAAAATAGAGAAAATGACATCCCAACTTGGTCGATCTCAGATTTCAGGTTGGCACTGCAAAATCTCAGATAAATGCAACGGTGAAAACCCAGATACGATATTGCAAATGAGTTAGATGAAATTAAAGCTCACATGGAAGATAAAATGAATGCGGTGGAAGGGCGACTAAGATCAACAAGAACAAGTTTGACCCACAGATGAAGAAAAAAAACAAGAAAACGATGGACATGACAGCGGAAGAGCTGGAAGCTAATATCCGTGCCAAAGGTGTAGACGATCCCACAATTACGAGGTAGCCTGGTGCAAAAACAGTGAAGCCAGAAATTCGACATTACTTTGTGTGGATGGTGTTAAAGTAACAGTTTGAGGTCATTGCTACCCACAATGGATAGATGCCTGCGAAAAAGAGCCACAGCGTACGTACGTTTGAGTAACCCCCTCCAGGTGGCAGCCAAAAAATCTGTCGCGAAGGGAGAAGAGGCAACTTGCTCCTCGCGAAATTCTAGGACATTTTCAGGCTATCGGAGGATGATTACAGCCGTTACGCTGGAGTGATTCACTGAATGGCCACCGGCGATGCTCGACCGATTAGACGGACACTCATCGTGTCCCGTTAACGACACAGAATAAATCGGCGACCGTTTAGTATACATGAAGACCAGCGCTATAATAGAGGACTCCGATAGGCCGTAGTCCTCATCGGTAGTGCTACTGAAAAAGAAAGATGGAGATCTGCGCTCCTGGTTGACTACCGGTTACTAAGAAAGACTGCCTTCCGCTGCCACAGATAAACGACCCTTGGAGACCTTAACGGGAATCAAACGGTTTGCACCCCAGATCTGAGTCGGAGTAGTGGCAAGTGGCAATTCATCTCAAGATAAGGAGAAGACAGGGTTTGCTGTTGGACATGGACTGTAGTGGTAATGCATTTCGTACTCTGCAACGCTCCCACAAGGTTCCGGAAATTTGTCTCCTTTACCTCGAAGACGCCGTTGTATAGCAAGATATGAGGAACCAAAGGAAGTATTGCTAGGCCAAGCTCAATACCAAGAAGTATCAGTTGTTAAAAGAGGAAGTGAGCTACTTACCGAGGGGTTACCCGTCGTAAGTTCTGGTGGTGTGGCCGCAGATACCTAGAAGGTAGAGGTCGTCAAGTAGTGACCAAAACAAAGGAATAAAGAAGAACTGAGCTTCTACAAGTACTACCGGAAATTCGTTGCGGGGTATGCAAAACTCTGACAGAGGAACGACGAGTCTTCCAGTGGTAAGACCAATTCTTCCCAAATCCTGAAGAGCGCCCTTTCCACGTCCCCGATACCCCAACCCCAGTAAAATGTTCATCGTGGAGATGGGTTCCAGTGAGTTCGGCATTGGAGGTATCCTGTCTTAAGAGCAGGACGGAGGACGGAAAAGAAAGAGAGTGCCAGCCTACTTCAGTAGAACCCTATCGAAGGTTCGACGGAAATTATCGCAGACCTTAAAACACTCCCACAACTGCCTTTGCGGACAGGAATTCCACCGACCAACGGACCATTTCGGGCTAACTTGGCTTTCGCATTTGGAAGGACAGAACTCCCGCTAGGCTCAACAGCGCTCTTTCCCGAAAACCTGCAGGAAAATTGCAACCACTGTGTGAAATTCGCGGCGAAAGAGAGTGTTGCAGGTTTACGCCCGTTCGCGGTGCAACCTGTAATTGGTTGGAACGAAGCGACTTTGAGGATGAAGCAGCTAGCGGATTGATACATAGGGCTGATACTGACGGATAAATAATCTGACGAATGACCTTAGTTTGCAAACGTCGCTACAAGTAGCCCGATATATAACAGCTATCTGTCCCGTTGGGGCTCCCCAGTGGTCGGAGCGGTGTGTTAAAGGGTATGTAGGAGACCAAGGACGGAAAAATTAAATTGTGTAGTTAGTACCCCGAGTAAAAAGATGAAAGAAGTCATCGCGGAAAACCATGCTGGTACTACCAAAGGGCAAGTCCTACAGCCCGATTATTATTGTTGGATCTTAGAACCGACGTGCAATGCGACATCTATGCCGCAAAGCGCGGGCTCCAAACTCGCAGTAGGACCATGTGCAAGAGTACAACATAGGAACGAATTCCCATTGACGTGGAAGGCCTTTCCTATGTACAGACACAAGAAATCGCTACCTGATGTTAGCTATGGGTCGTTTCACCAAGTGGAGGTTTACTTGTTTCCAGATCAAGAGGCTTCGACCACTGCTAATGCACTGGCCAAGAACTCCTTATGGCAGTTAGGGATCCCCAGGAGCTACGCAGTGATCAGGGTACGAATTTGGAATCCAATCTTATATGACTGCTGCTCCAGCGTCTTGGGGCACAAATACACTTATATCTCTCCATCATAGCCTGGCGGAATGGCGGAGTGTTGTATTAAGATGGACAATGATCATCTCCGGAAAGTGACATCCAGCCATCAGCGAGACTTGGGTGTGCGTGTACCATTATTCCTCCTGGCCTACCGAGCATCAGTACACGTATCCAACGGCATGACACCGGTCAACATGGTATTCTGAAGGGAGCTACGGCTACCTTGTTATTTGTTTTTCGGCACGGCCCCTGCTGCTGACCAGGCCGGCAACAGATTATGTCGGGGCGTTACGACAGGCTGTAGAACATCCACCATCTCACCAGGGAGTACCTGAATCTGGCAAGTGACTTAATAAGGCGTCTGGCGAACACTGCCGGATTCCATGAAGGTGACATCGTATTGATTTACCGCCCAACAAATATTAACGGGAAGTCTCCGAAATTACAATGATATACCCCATTTGGGTCAACTTCTAAGGAAGCTGATGGTGGTATATCTTAATCGACTTGCCCCATATCATTGGAGCTGCTGAGGACGACGAGCTCTGAGGTGCGAGCTCTGTGGCGCAGCTATGGGCCTCGGTTATTGAGAGAACCAACCGACCGACTGACCAACTGGTCGGGTGATAAATACTCTTGCCCAGTGTAAACGCCAGAGGCTCTATCGAGAGATAACCAGGGTATTCTGGAAGTTTCCTTTCTCTCCGACTCTAGGAAGGAAACCAGCTGCTGGAACTAGTTATGAAACTGTAACCAATTGTCATATAATCGAACATTGTGGCGAGTGAGTGAGTGCCTTTCTGATGCGACATCAAGTGTGACTCTACAAGTAAGTTGCTGACGACAGTTGCGACGTAGAGCGAATACTGCTTCCGCAAAGATTAGAGTCGTGTTGTTTTGAATTCCTCAGTGACTGAACCATTCGAAGAAGAAGCTTCTTCGCGCTTATTTCTTTACGGAGTTATATTACGAAGAACAGTGAAGTGACAGGGAAAATCGAACTGGATCACATTAGTGAAGTGACAGTAGAAACTGATTAAAGTCATAATATTATATTATTTTAATGTCTATCACAATGTGATAGACATGTGATTGGAACAAAACATCTGATTCAGTTTACCGTACCAAACATTCTGCCTTGATAAATATAGTAATTGCCAGTAATGGTGAGCGACTTGCAGTAAAGGCGGGAAACTGTAAAATGGTTTTCTTCTTTCGCTTACATTTATCCAGTAACAGGGTAAATATTTAGAGCAGCCAGTAATCGTGAATCCTTTTATTGTATTTCCCACTGTTACGGTAACAAACCTGTAGAATATTATCAGCTAGGATACTGCTTTTTCAAATAATTGACTGTGGCATCATTGCTGTCATTGTGCTTTCAACAAAATGTGTTATTGAAACCATTTGTACGATGAGCAGCGAGTAGATGGAAGTATAAGATTTTGTGTGAAAAATTTGTAGAACAACATAAAATAAATGTAGGGAAATTTGTGGATTGTTACATATCAGGTAGATTTAAAATACTTGTTAGCTTTGATAGTTAATATTGTAACGTATTCGTCGCTAGGTTTAATACTTTCTAGATATTAAAATACACCAAAAGTCGTTTTCGAATTCAGCCTTTTTAAACTGAAAAGGCCCTTCTTACCGTCAGTCGGAAATCGAACTGCTAAGGAGCATTTGTTCAAAAGTAAAGGTAGTAACTTGGAGGTATAGAAGTAACCATTTTTCCTCCCATATGGAGTTCGAATTATGGTTAGACTTAACGGTTTAGTCCCCCTAGTTCTTTTGTCCAATTACGTCATTGTTATCCCATAGACATGATTTGAACTTAAATATTAGTAATAATGATGATTATTATTATTAAAAATAATAAAGCAAAAGCATACCAAGATAAACAGCTTAAAGTATTAAAGTAATCTGTAACGGGAAACGGTAGTTGAGCGCTATTTGTAGCAGGAAATCGTCGGTCCTTGGGTTGATGCTATCTGCGGCAGAGTTGTTCCTCGGCTATGGATGCTTGTCGGCTGTTGAGTTTTCCATTCCTACCTTTTCCCTATATGTATCTAACTCTTGGTTCTCAGGGTTATCGTGGATGAGGAAAATTAAAAATAAACTGCATTTCCTTTAATCAGTATAGTTTATTAACCATTTAAATATTTATGGGTGGGTAGCTTTTCCCGTTTATCGAATCCTACCACTTTAAGTAAGTCAGGAACCTAACTATCTGCACACTCACCCCCACCCATATGCACACACACGTGCATCTGTTGCTAAGAGCGGAACACTTCGAGTCGACGAAAATTCTAGAAGAAAGAGAGTGGGTTTCTGGGCCTTGTTTGCCCTTATATACCTGAGCCTAGTGACGCTCACCTCTGCGTTTCAAAATGTAACTACGTTTCTGATTGGTCCTCAGACCGCGTTACCTTAACATGTATGAAAATATGTTACTCCAAACTCGTGCGCTTACGCGTCACCCTGGCACATTGTGAAGCCGGTTCAATATCTCCGTCTCTTTCTTTTCTGTATCTGTCTCTTTCTATTTCTCCAGACCGTTATCGTTTCCCTGCTCATTGGCTTGGTGAAAGGTGTGCTCTACTTAGAATTGCATTTTTCCTGGAATTTGCTAGCTCGCCCATTTCTTACAATTTGCTCTGTGCAAATGTTGGATGTTGAATATTTTAACATGTTTTTTGGTGAATTATATTCTTACTGTACAATTCTTATATATGTATAGTATATCCCCTTTCATATGTACAATTCTTACATATGTATAGTATATCCCTTTCATAAGTACAATTCTTATATATGTATAGTATATCCCCTTTCAAATCCCTATTTATGTTCATAGTTATGCTGTCGCTTATAGTAACTGGGTGGTAATATCCTATTGCTGCAAGTTGCCCCAGCTCTGCTCGTCGGAATCTCCGGTTTAATGCCCGTTTGCCTCGAAGTTCCTCCGGTGCGATGCGGCTTCTACTTCAGCTGTTAATCTCTATCGAATTATTTTTGGGTTCGTGTTTTATAGGTTTGCCTAGGCTAGGCCTTTCCTAGGGTAGATACAGACGATCTATGCTAGCGGTAACTGCCGGTAGCGGAGATCTAGCATCGTGGACAATATAACTCGATCATTGAATAAGTTTATAATACGAACAAGTATAAATTTTGTAAGTCAACTTTAAGTGAAACTTTTCAATTTTCGAGCAATATATTACTGTTTTACATTATCTGAATATAAAATGCCGCTGTTATAATATTCCTGGGGTAGTAAACTTTATCATTTGTGTTTCGCGCCACTATCACATCATTGACGCACACGCAACCGTATAACTTAATCAGACTTCGCTTGATGGCATATGACGCGTGATCTATCTCAACACCTTCGCGGAAGTAACTTTAATTTAGCGGGAATAATAACTTTGGCGGTGACTAAGTCCGCGGCATGAATGCGCGCAAATTCTTCCCGCTGACGAATGTAGTGGTTCACAAGGCGAGAATGGCGTACAAATGAGTAATTCTGGCATTCTTTATGATAAGCTCCCCCACGCTTGGAACAAACAAACTATTGTCCTATTGGCAACTATTTCGCACCGTTGGTAGCATCTATCTCCAATGGCATCATTTTGTAGCTTCTGATTGGCTTAAAGTCTGAAACATGTGACTATATACATGATCCGGTACATTCCTTGCTTTTCTCGAAATTTTGCCTGCTTCGCTGCCTACTATACCTTCCCTAACCTAACAATAGAATAAAAGACATTTCCTCTAGGCTTAAATACAACGGACATGCGAGCTGCCTGCATAAAAAAAGAAAGAAAGAAAGAAAGAAAAGACAAAAGAAAGAAAAACACATTTCTGTTCTCCCAAGACACGCTTTTAATACATCTTAACTTGGAAAACCAGGAACATTTTAACATTGGCGATACTTATCATTACAAAAAAATTAACAATATTCTCTTCCTATAACAATAATCTATCACATATGATCCTTACAATCTACTGTATTATAAAGAAATTGTTTGGGGTGGCAAAATAAGGCCTCATAACCAGAGCTAGTAATGATCTACATTTAGAAAAATACAAACTATGATTTGTTTAAGGAATATTAACTATGATGTACGTACAAAAATATACAGACGAACGTTAAAACAATACATAAATCCTTAATGGAGTTCTATTAAAGAGTAGCAAGGAACAAAACTTGTGGGAAAAATTTATGCCTCCATCATGGGTTTTCAAGAGAGAAAAGAGAATAAAATGGTATTTTGCATCTATTAAATTGGTATGCTTTTAGACCCCTCCTCCAGAAAGAAATGTAATATCATGTAGTAAGCGATTTAAGCGAAACCAAAACTTCAGAAAATGCCATTCTTATCCAGGGAGCCGTTTCTACATATTTCAATGAATTATCATAGGCGAATACTGCTAGAAAAATCTTCCTTTTTATTTTAGTATGTGTATTCCTCGATTAAATTTCCTTTTAAAGCTTTAATTAAATATCTCAAAAGAAAACACACAACTACCCGAGTCATTCCGTTCCAGAGGTCTAAAGTTGGGGGAGAGAGGAAAATAGATTTAGTTGAACTGTAACTTCACACAAAGTAACTAGGAAAAAGACGGTCTGCGCGCAAATGTCACTCCGTTCAAGTGTTAGCGCTGGGGTAGTATGCTCTAGGAATATTTGGGATTGCTGCCTGGCCTAGCCTAACAAGGAGCATTATTATTTGTCCACTATACGAATCTAGACGTTTGCAATGGAATTATTAGCACACTGCATGTCTTAATGAATCTGCAGAACCTGTTTTGAGTTTTTCGGCAGTTTCCGCTTAAGCTATAATGTTAATCCACTTTGTACAAGCATTTTAATTTGAAAACAGTGAGGAATAAATCGAATCACTGTATTCTTAAAATCATAGGTATGTTGTAAAAAGTTCTTGCTATGTTTCAGCTTCAACCTGCCTTCAGATTTACCGTTTCTGAAGATGGACATGAATCTCTTGCAGAGAAACTTAAGATATTGAAGTAGCAGAAGTTGTTTAAAGAGCGCGCTATTCCGTAAGTTTGCGTGATCTTTCTCCAAGTAAAACAAGAAGAATAAGAGTGCCCACCTGACACGAGGCTGCTGGAATGTGTCGAGAAGAGCGGTGTCAGGTGACATGTTCGGTAGCCGGGTTTCCATTAAAAACTGTTAGCAATCGAAATCTCACACGCTAGAGTTGCCCCGGCCCATAAATCCTGGACGACGTACACATAGGCTCTTTCTTGAGAGGCCAAATGCCGCTCTCCCTCTCTCTTTCACTTAATAACAAGTTCAGCGACTGGCTATTCCAGCAGTAAACAAAACTGCAGAAAGCATTGCAAGAACTGAGATGCACACAGCTTCCAGATGCCATTGTTTTGCACTGGAACCCACAGCCTTTCTTTCTGTATACAGCGTTTCGAGAAACGCATCAACCATCAGCCATTTACAAAATGAAGTGTAACAGCCTGCGAACTTTTCTTCTCATTCGATAAAAATTGTTATTCTCTACTACGTATAGTAAGTAGGGGAAGTATTGTATTCCACCCAAAAATTCGATACCGAGATTTCACTGGAAATATATGTTTTGAGACCCCTGAATCCAAAAAAAAAGCATTTTTGGAAACATGTCCGTGTGTGTGTCTGTGTCTGTGTCTGTGTGTGTCTGTGTGTGTGTCTGTCTGTGAACAGCATAACTCAGAAACGAACAGTCGGATAAACACCAAACGTGGTATTTAGGTTCAGTATCTTCCAGAGATGCGACACGAAGGTTTTCAAGAAAATCCCCCCAACCCAGATTACCCTTTACATGGAACATTTTTTGAAACTTTTAATTTTCTCAGAAATGGTTCTAACGATTTTGATTAAAATAACATATGTTTAAGATGTTTTTATGACAAATGAAATGTATATCTAGAATTTTCTGGGAATGTCTCCAAAAGTATTCTTCATTGTGGAACGACTTTTGCATAACTGGTAAACCATAAGAGATAAACAAAATTTTACTTCACAAAAAATGTAGATCGCGTTAAAATATACAATTTGTCATATACATTTTTTTTTGTTGAGTAAACCATTTTCGAGATATTGCTTGCTATTCCCTTAAACTTTCCAACACTTATACTTTTTCTCAAATGGAAATTCGTTATTCATTTTTTTAGGTATTGGACATACCAAGAGAATAGAATGCGCCACATAGCAACCAGCTCTTGCATCTACAATTAGTAATAAGATTAACATCTCGATTAACATGAAGCATATGGAGAATAAGCGTTTGTAAAAATAGTTTGTACAAGAGTAGATAGTCATGTGAGTGTAACACATCAGATTTTTTAGTTCTCTAGTCTGCCTAATTATACAAATTGCAATTAAACAAGGAGACTTTAACACAGCATTTGCAGGATTCAACATATAAATTTTATTTATCTGGCAGATATCGCAAACATTTGTATTTTAATAAAATCCGAGAGTAATGTTTGATAAAATCCATGTTAACTATAACCTGATGGAGGGGGGAGGTATTTTCTTGAAAATTTTCGAGTAGCGTTTTCGGAAGACACTGAACTTAAATATCTAGTTTGGTACTTCATGTTACATTTAATTTTTGGGTTATAGTATTCACACACTCACATTTTTCATACAGAAACTTGTTTTACTATTTACCTCCTGATGCTGATACAAGGTGTCTAGGGTTGTTTCAGTACACAAATTCCTCAGGTGCATACGAGCGCACAGAGAGACCGAGAGAACACTACACTGCATACTTATGTAGTGATAGTAAGAACATACATTTTGCAAGTACTCTGAAGTAAGAAATTACAGGTCACTTACTATTTAGGTATATACTGCTTAAAGCAGCTAATGATTTCCTAGTTGCAGAAAATGCAGTAAGAGTGGACAACCCTCCACAGGTTATTCACAGATAACTCAAGCAATGTGTCCTATTCCTATACGAATATCTTAAACTTGACAAAAACCTACATTTTTAGACCGCAATTCTCAACTAAGACAGCAACCTGAACACTTAAGAGAGGTTTTACAGACAAATTCTCCCGAAATTGCTACTAATACTTTTGTTGTTGATAATCCTATAATGTAGAACAGATCCACTTAGGTCATAATAGTAGTCAGCTAATGATTGCTGCTTGGCTAGTCCGTGCAATAAAATATATAACGTGATAGATTCACTCGAATTACTCTACCTGTAACAGATTCACATATCTTATACAACATATTAAACCATTTAGTACAAAAACTGTTTTATTCTTCTCCCTTACGTCATCCACGATGCTATATCCTGGGAACTATTAAAAATGAATAGCAATGAAGCTATTCGTATAAAATATAAGGAAACAGCATTTAAGTGTTTATCCATGGTAAAAAGATGTTGCAATGGAAAGAAAAAGGTGAAAATTGTCTGATGTGTTACATTCACATGACCTTTTCTGGGCACTACGGTATATTTTATATCATATAGCTTCTACAAAGTATTCTTGCAAAATCGTCTTTTTTCTTCTACTTCATGTTAATGTCTGCAGAAACACTTTTACTTCACTTAGGTACTAAGTGGATACAGGAGGCTGAAGCGATAGTCACATGTTTTAATAAAACGAGTTGCTATATTCTGTGGTTAATATTCCATACTCTTCCATGGACATCGCGAGAACATAATGGATGTTATAAAAGGTAAGGAGGGAAATATTTTAACAGAACAAAACAAAATACTTGAGAGATGGGTGGAACATTTTACTAAGAGTTTCAATAAAGAAGCCAGAACAGGAACGAAGGTGGTTAGAAGAGGAAAACAGGGGGGGAGGAGGAAGAAGAACCTCCGTCAAAACATCTGGTTTAGACAATTAATCGCCGAAATATTTAAGTTTGGGGGACCAAAAATTGCAGAATGACTACATGAATTGACATTAGATATATGGAGAAAACAAAATATGCCACAGGATTGGATTAAAGCTATTTTATGCCACTGCATAAAAAGGAGAGGAGATTATAATGATGCAGTCATTATAGAGTATTGCGTTATTAAGAGTGGCTTATAAAATTGTGTCTAGAGAAATATATTGGAGACTAATTAAATGGGTCCTTAGGATAATTTGGGAATACCACTGTCGATTTAGAACAGGGAGATCAACATTAAATTTAACCAGATTTTTTAATATTTGAAAAGTTTTAAAGAATATTACGAAAACAATATAGATCTGCACCAAGCACACACACACACACACACATATATATATATATATATATATATATATATATATATATATATGCAGTTTTAGAAAAGTATGCTAGTGTATTATCCGTGTGTGTGTGTGTGTGTGTGTGTGTGTGTGTGTGTGTGTTTGTGTGATGCCAATTTGTCCTTGTGTCTGCGAGCAGCATAGCTCAAAGACAAAAACTCCTTTACATACCAAACTTGGTATTTAAATTGAACATCCCCAAGGATGCAACACGAGATTTAAGAAAATCTCTCACTTCAAATACACCTTAATTGGAAAAAATAGAAATTTTGTGTTTTCTCAAAAATGACTCTAAAGATTTTGATTAAAATGCCACATGTTTAATACAGTTTCATGGCAAATAAAACGTATATATCGAGTTTTCTGAAAGTAGCTCGAGAAGTCCTCTCCATTCTGACTCTTGTATAATTGCTACACCGTAAGATATAGACAACCTCTTAATAAGCAAAAAAATGTAACTCTCGTTAAAGCAAACAATTGATGTCAATATTTTGAAGATATTCTTTGTTATTGGTTTCAATTTTCAAATACTTATGTCTTTTACTTTCTGTACCACATACCGTGCGTGTCAGTGTGAGTGTGTGTATGCGTATTTGTGTGATTGTGAACAACACTACTCAAAATGAATACCAAACTTGGTTGTGAAGTTCAGCGTCTTCCACACAGATTTTCAACAAAATCTCATCTCATACTACTCTTTGCATGGAAGATTTTTGAAAAATTTAGATTTCTCAAATTGGTCCTAACGATGTTTGTTAGAATACCATATGTTTAAGATGTATACGTGACAAATAAAGTATTATCTTGAATTTTCTGAGAAAATAAAGACATCTTCTTTTGGTAGGTATTCTCCATACTTTTGTACAACTGATAAACCATAAGACAGAGAGAGAGAGAGAGAGAGAGAGAGAGGCAAAATGTACTTCACAAGAAACGTAGATCGACACACAACTTATTTCAAATCACTTGTTTGTGACACGAACCAATTTCGAGATATCATTGTTATTGGTTTGAGTAGCAAAATTTTGTAATGGTTAATGCTGTTGTCACTTTTCAATTGATTCCCACGATATCATGGAAAGAGTGTGCATTTATAGGCCAGCATATATTAACCGGTTTTTACTTTCTCTACTACGTATAGTAAGTAGGGGAAGTATTGTATTCCACTCAAAAATTCAATAGAGATACTTCACCGGAAATATATGTCTTTAGTCCCCCTGAATCCAAAAAAAAAAAAAAAAAACATTTTTGGAAGCATGTCCGTGTATGTGTGTCTGTGAACAGCATAACTGAGAAACGAACAGTCGGATAAACACCAAATTATTTAGGTATTTACGTTCAGTATCTTCCAGAGATGCGACACGAATGTTGTCAAGAAAATCCCCCCAACCCAGATTACCCTTTACATGGAACATTTTTCGAAAATTTTTATTTTCTCAAAAATGGCTATAACGATTTTGATTAAAATATCATATATGTTTAAGATATTTTTATGACAAATGAAATGTATATCTCGAATTTTCTGGGAATGTCTACAAAAGTATTCTTCATTGTGATCGACTTTTGCATAACTGGTAAACCATATGAGATAGACAAACTTTTACTTCACAAAAAATGTAGATCTCATTAAAATACACAATTTATGTCATATACATTTTTGTTGTTGAGTGAACCAGTTTCGAGATATTGCTTGTTATTCCCTTAAATTTTCGAATACTTTTTCTCAAGTAGGAATTCCTGATTCATTTTTTTATGTCCTGGACATACAAAGAGAATGGAATGCGCCACATAGCGACCAGCTCTTAAAATATTTGACTATCGCTTAAAGCCTACCAGTTCCCCTTGCACTTACAAGAAAATTAGCAATAAGATTAACATCTCGATTAACATGAGGCATATGGAGAATAAGCGTTCGTAAAAATAGTTTCTACAAGAGTAGAGAAAGTCATGTGAGTGTAACATATCAGATTTTTTAAACATCTGACTATCGATTCGGTTTCCTCTATACTTCTTATATCTTTAATGAAATGTTTAATGAATACATTTCTGTAAGATCTTATCTCAATTAACGTGTAGCACATAGAGAAATAAACTTTCATAAAGAAATGTAAAAGTTACATAAAAATGGACGGTAGCAGACAGAGGAATCCCTTTGAATGTGACATATAAGATTTCCTCAAATAATAAGTTGCTATTACTTTTCTTCTCGTGGTCAAGCAAGGGGCATGGGATTATAAACCCTTTACAAAACAATGCGATTTTCAAAAAATATGTACATCGCTTTAGCCTACTGCATTCTTCTTATACATACAACGAAATGTGTAAATGCACATTTTTTCCACTTTATTTATTTGGCATCTGGCTACTAATCACACAGCCAATACAATAAATGTATAATGAAAGCTTTATGTATTAACAAATATTAGATAGAGGATGAAATCTATGTAAGAATAGTTTAGAGTGAGTATAGTTGATGGAAAGCATCAGACTTTTAGTAATGGAATGCGCGATAATAAATGATACATTCTGTTCATTTTGATGCACTTAACTGGCTTCGTCATCTTCTAGGTGCTCAAGACATTTATTTATGACATCCCTTTAGGAATCCAGTTTATTGGCTTTTTTTCGCAGTCATAAATTCAGAGCTTATGACCCATCTGACTTACAGTAAGGCAGTACATTTCAGCTTTAAGAGTGAGGGGGCTTATTTCGTCATACTTCCGCATGGTGAACTGCATAGGCTAAAAAAAATAGAAAATGAGGGGAGCATATAATTCATCTAAAATTTCTGCTTAAATTATTAAAGTCTTAATAAAATTAAATCACAAGCTGTAAATCTTATTACATATTATAGGCACTCTCCAGAGGTAAGTCATTTCATCTGCTTCGGTCCATTGACTGAAGGCCTTTTTGTGGGATTCAACCACGTCTCTCTATCACACACGCTCCATCAATTAGTCTGGATTCCAGGATTTTGAAGATAGTGTGCTTCCACTTTCTGTCATTGTCCTATATACTCTGGTACACCACAAATTTATTTCAAACGATGGAATTGCTTAATCTGCTATTCTATTCACTTCAAAGCACCCTCTTGTATAAAAATGTTATATCCGTTGACTTCACAAATTCAATATATCCCACTAACGGTTCAACACAATGCACAAAAATAGTAAGAAATACTTTAATTTAAGCTTTCTTCCTGTTTCTTCTTTCCAGAATTGCTAAAATCCTGCTACAATGAATTTGTGATTTATTTCAGTACCCCCAACTGACATTACATTTTCAGTACTTCAAATCGGCTACTTATTCGTACATTCTTGCATCCGTTTTTCACCAGCTTCCTTATGTAGGTACAATGAATTATTTGTGTTTATTTAGAGGCATAATAATTTTTTATTTCTTTACATTTGCGCCTTCAGTTACTATTTTCTAGTTTCCTTGCTGTTTACCCATTATCAACACAAAAATTCGATCTAGAGTTTTGACTGGAAATGCACATTTTGTGGGCCGTCCTTCGTGGTTTAGGAGTACCATGATAGCTGGTCTCCGAGGTCGTGGGTTCAAACCCGGCGGAGGGCAATGGATTTTTTTCGGGCGTAAAAACCGTTAGCATATCTTTCTTCGGAAGGGGAGCAAAGCCGATATTCCCATGCCGTACATTTACGCCACGTAAAAGAACCTCAAGCCTGATAAAGACGCCTCTGAGCAAAATTACCAGTCTTTCACGCTCAAGAATGGGAAGCTGAGGTCTATGGCAGTTAAGGTACAGCCATAAATAAAACACAGTTTTACATTTAGTGGACCCCATTAACCCAAAAAACCGAAGCATTTTTTGTTTTCGCTGCCACCTACATATTATCATGTAACAGAGAGTATTGTACTCCACTCAAAAATTTGAAGTCAACATTTCACTGGAATAATGTGTTTTGAGACCCCCAGAATCCAAAGAAACATTAGAATATGTCCTGTGTGAGTGCGTACCTGTACTGTGCCTATGAGCAGCATAACCCAAAAACGAAATGTTCGATAAATACAAGGTGGTATTTAGGTTAGGCATCTCTCAAGGGTACTACATGAAGACTTCAAAGAAAATCTCTGAATCCCTAACTAACCTTTACATGGATCATTTCTAGAAATTTTTGATTTCCTCAAAAATGGCTTTACAGAGCGGGATGGCTCAGGCGCTAACGTCTGTGACCAGAGTTCGGAAGGTTCCGGGTTCAAATACGTGGTTGCTCTCAATCGCCAAGGTAAATAGAGAATTCGATATTTAATACCACGACCACAAGTTCCAACTTAGATGAAAAGGAATAATAAAAATGAAATACATTGTGATAGCGAATGCTCTGCCAGAGATAATGAAAACAGGTAGACTGGACGGCACCCTAATGCCATCGGCCCGGCACATATAGAAACAGAGGTATACAGTTGCTTGGCACTAAGCCTCTGTGGACACGTGTTGAAGCTGTCACCTACCCATCACCTGTAGAAACAGATGTACAGTTGCCTATCACTAAAGCCTCTGTGGACACGTGTTGAAGCTGTCACCTACCCATCACCTGTAGAAGCAGATGTACAGTTGCCTATCACTAAAGCCTCTGTGGACACGTAACGAAGGAAGATGGCATGGTACAAGGATGAGACCTAGAAGGTTAAATATCCACCACATACCGAGCCACGAGATACCAGATCCGCAACATTAACACGTAGTTAAAGCGACGTAAAATATACAAAATAAAAAACGGCTCTAAAAATTTTGATTAAAATACCATATAAATACAGGATAAATAAAGAGTATATTTTGAATTTTCTAGTAATAGACTGTGAAGTACTCTTTATTGGAAGAGATTTTGTATTTTTCCATAACAGGTAAACATAATAGACAGAGATGTACTACACAAAAAAAATTCTGATGCCCTGTGTTCGGCAATGAAGCCATTAACTATCTTGCTCTCCAATATTTTTCTCATAGAGTAGATGAAGAAAGAGCCGAGCCCTGCTGAAGATGATACTGGTCCATCTCCTCTTGAAGGTCACACAATGAAGAAATTGACTTTAGTTTTATTGAAAAGCTGATATTGCTCTTCAACACAAAAATATATACATATATCTTGCCCATTTTGGAGATATCTGTAGATATTGGTTTTGATTCTTCAACACTTCTATAATATTTATTTTCTCTGCTGGTTACCTATAAAAGTAAAGGAAATAGACAATACATTCCGCTCAAAATGCAATACCGAGATTTCGCCGGAAAATCATGTTCTAAGACTCCCTGAATTTTGTTTTTAAAATACAGCATTGAGAAACGGTCCTTGTAGGTGTGTGTCTGTGAACAGCATAACTCAAAAATAAAAAACGCGTTATACATCACAATTGCTATTTTAAGTTCAGCATTTTCCAAGAATCCCACAGGAAAATTTTCAAGAGTATCCCATCACAAACTGTCCTTTATATGAAATATGTTTCTCTATTTTTTTTATTTCCTCAAAAATGCTCTTAAGATTACAATTACAATACAAGGTGTTTAAGACATTTACATGACAAATAAAATGCATATTTTAAATTTTAGGGGAATAACGCCTGAAGACTTCTTCATTCTGAATGACTTGCATAATTGGTAAACCGTAAGAGATAAAATCTTACTAAAAATAAAAGTAGATCTCGCTAAACCGCACAGTTGATGTCAAATTAAAGTCTTTTGCGTAATTAAAACATTTTTAAGATATTGCTTGTTATTGCTTTAAATTTTCAATTGCTAACAAGAAGTGGATAGAACAATAAGCTTTTTAAAGCAAATGTTACAGAAGAGTGAACAGTGAAAGTCATACTAGTGCAACACATCAGATTCTTTAAATTGCTGTCGCTATTCGTTATTTCTCGCGATGTCAAGAAAAGGGTAGGGAATGTTATGGCCAGCATATAACGTCCCCTTTTAAACATTTAATATGAATAAGGTTTCTGTATTCCCTTTTATCTACAATGAAACAATTCTGCAAAGGATTACTCCGACTATCATACAGTAGATGAATGAAATAAGCTTTCATCAGAATAGTTCATAAAACCTATTAAAAACAAACCCACTCAGTAGAAAAAGTCGTGTGAATGTAATACATGCGATTTTTTGGAAAAAGGTCCTTGTGTGTGTCTGTGTGTCTATGAACAAATAACTTTAACAAGGGAAAAAATTCGTTATGCCTTATTTTCCCAATAATGTCTCTAATGATTTTCATTAATATACCTTATATTTAGGATATTTACATAAAAAATAAACGCATATCTCGATTTTTCTGCGAATAGGCTGTGAACACCTCTTTGTTAGGAATTAATTTTGCTAATTGTATATAACTGGCGAATCAAAATACTACACATAACTGGAAACATAACATTTGTGTGAAATAGATTTTTGGTTGTATTAATTATTTTTGAGATTTTTTCTTATTGGTTTGAATTTTCAAATAGTTTATACTTTTTGTTTCTCCAACTGTTAAGTCACTATTCATTTCTTCTTATTGTGATGCGAGGAACAAGGAAGTTCAAAACCATCAAATAGCGACCCGGCTAAAAACGATTTGACCAAAGCTTTAGTGGACTGCATATCTTATGTCTTGTACAGTACAAAAATAAAAAATAAAAAATATTAGCGCTGTAAAACTTCAAGGTATCGCTACAGCCTCAAGTAAATACACGAAGTTAACAGAGGTTGGAAAGGTAGAATCAGATGACTGAAAAAATTCAATGCCATAGCCGGGATTTGAACCACGGATCTCCCGGAGACCCAAAACACGGCTTGTGTGAAAGAACAATTAATTCCATTAACAGAGGTTGGTTCACACATGCAGTGTGTTTCACTACAAACCAGACTTAGGTAAAACTTCAGCTAAGATACAACGTGTTACGTTATTATCAGGGTTAGAATTCTTAGGTGCAAATTTCAGATGAAAAAAGGATGGAAAAGGTGCTCAAATAAGATGAAAAAAGGGACCATAAGGTGCTGGTTTATTTAAGGGGATGTAAAACTGATATTGCTATTTTCTAAACTATCCATTCAATTGGGTTGAAATTTTAACCAATATCAGCCTTCTTTAGATATAATTGTTTTGTGAATTTCAATCCAAAATATTAATTCGTTTTCAAGTTATTAATTTCAAAATATAAAATTATGGGTATATACGAAATGCAACATGATGCACTTTTCAACAACAAAAATCTTACGTTGCTTCTATGTCAAGGAACTACAAATCTGTCATATATTTTTTTTCTACCATCTTAGTTTAAGAGAAAAAAAGTTTTGCAGTTTTGTATTTGCATTTTTTTTCGTTTTTCGCATATATTGTTATCTTCAAAAATTAGTAGCGCAAAAACTATTCATTACACAAAAAAGTATATGACAGTTTTATTTATTTGCATTTTTGAAATAAGCATAAAAAATGACAATATGCATGGATGAAAACTACATCGTGTGGAACATTTTGAATATGCAGAAATGCTGAAAATAAGAAACGCCTTAAAATGAAGTTTTAAAAATATAAACAGCTAGCAACCAAATGCGCAAGGGTATTTAAAAAGTCTCGTAATGATCCTGAAGCGTTCGCTAGGTCAAAACTAAAAGTGAATTCTAAAACTACAAGCACTGGAGAATTTTTTGGGAACATTTTCTTTTTTAGATTTTTTGAGATTTTGGGTTAATTTCAATTGTGCATATCCTTAACTAATTCAACGATTTCTCTTTCCTCTATTCTAATTTATTGAACTACAAACAAGTACATCAAATTATCACTCATCAATAGAAGGAAAAAATATGAAGTTGTTGTACTTCAAGACATTAAGCATCTCCACATTTTTAAAAGTAAGTCTGTTTCTATTAGGAGATAGAATGTCTTTGTAGATGCTAAAGCTTCTTTTAACATCCACAGAAACCAGTGGGGCAAACCTTGTATTCACTCGGAATGGCAACTCTAAAGATGTGGCGAATTCCTGAATGTCTAGATTCTTCTGAAGACTAGATTCAAGTTTGTCTTTGGCAAAGCCATCTAACTGCTCCCTCACGAAAGTAAAAATATCCCATTGTTTTTCCTTTTCCAAAGTTGTTATTTCAATCGTTTAATAGCTGCAGGCAGGTACTTGTAACTATGGACACAATATAGTTCTGTCTGCAAATTATGTATTTTCTCCGGTAACAGAAGTTGCTGTGCCTTGGAAATTGCACCTGCGTCGGATGCGTCCAAAGAAAGCACAAACTCTTTAATTTGTCAAAATTCTCACACAACATAGCAGCACACTCAATCCAAGATCCCCAGCGAGTAATGACCGGGAATCGATAAAACATTAAAATCTTCCGGGCTGGAAGGCCGTGGTCTAAGGGTAAAACTACTATAACCCGACGTTTCGGCCAACTCTGTGGTTGCCATCTTCAGCTTGTTATCAAGCTGTCCTGGGTGTTAGACTCCTGAAGATGGCAACCACAGAGTTGGCCGAAACGTCGGGTTATAGTAGTTTTACCCTTAGACCACGGCCTTCCAGCCCGGAAGATTTTAATGTTTTATCGATTAACTCCGGCCGTGAAAGCCTTCGTACTTATTTAATGACCGGGAAATTTGGAAGGGGCAGGCCAGTGATTTCCCTGTAGTAAACAACGCGGCTCGGAGCTTGCAGTAGAATCTTCTTCAGGGCAGAGATGAATTGATTTGCGATGTCGTATTCGTTGCTTATGGATTCACAAACCCTGTGAAGGACATGAGCCAAGTATGTCACATTCTTCAAGTTAGGAACTAAAGGTTTCAATTGGTTAAAAGCTGAAACCATGTATGGAGCCTGGTCCGTAACCACAAGAAGAAGTTTTTCAAACTCGATACCAGTAGGCCAAAGTTTTTGGCAGAAGTCCATAATGGATTGCATTACTGTACTGGCATTGGCTCTCTGCAGCTCGTAAATTTTTAACAACATGGGCTTAACTTTCTCCCCTGCTAAGGGAAAAACCAAAATGTTCAAAACATATCGTTCCATTGAGTCTATGGCTTCATCCACAATGATTTCCACATCACAATCAGACACTTTCTCCTTGATTCCTTCTATGGTTTCTGAGTAAACAGGCTCCATGTAGTGTTTTCTTAAAGCACTCTCACCGGGCATTGACATCTTTGCATATTTTTCAAGAAATCCCTTGAAGGCTGCATGGTTCACCTTATTGAGTGGAATTCCTGCTTGTGTAAGAGCTGCACACAAATCAATGTTTAATTCCTTCAGATTTTGGCTTTTTGAAAAACTCTGTTGAAACGCATTTCGTAATGGAGGTTGCCGTGATTTGTTTGCTTGAAGAGTCTTGCTCATTTGATGCTTAGAGCTGGAAATGTGTTGTTTGATGCGATCTCACTGGTGTTTTTTCATCTAACAACATTCCTGAATCACAAATAGCACATCGCATAACAGTTTCATCAGTGTCTATGAAATCTTGTTTGAATTCCTCAGCTAGAACAATAAATTGAGCACTGGACACCTTTGGCATGGTAAAATCTAGTACTAGTACACTCGTTTGATAATGTAACATAGAGCTAACACTAGTTCACTTTTTAAAGCAATGCGACTGTCACACAACTCACTCTTGCGCCCATTCGCTGTCCACATTCTTCTTACAACACCGCGACAATTACCAGAATGCTCTCATTCATGCTGGAACTTCAGTCTCAGCGATTTCTAGTAGTTTCGAGCAGAACCCAGCCTTAATAATTCTCGGAACTGCGCGGGTGAGGTTACTACCGTCTCTGCGTGCCCAGCCTTCGCCTCCACGCAAATGGATGACGTCTCTCACAGTAATAAACTCGCATTCACGAGCAGCAGGCTACTGATTCTGGTGAGATAGAATCACTCATTGTCGATTACATTATAGCGGTAAAGCGAGAGAAAGAGGTTTTCGTCGAACACACAATTATTTTCCATTGTTGCGGATATGCTTTCAATTCCCGCGCGGCGTTTACTGAAAGAGGTAGGCTTACTACTCGCACGTACACAGCAAGCTGAGGAGACGTTAATTGAAAGTTAAAGAATAAATTGGAATGAAACTTAAAATAAAAAAGGAAAAAAGGGGATTATGGGCATGGTTGTTAGGAAAATGGGATAAAGGTGCCAAAAAAGCGTAGAGGTCCCAAAAAGGGGAAAAGGTGCGAGAAAAAATGCCTCTTTTCGCAACTAGAAACAAAATTTACACTGTGATATCTTTCCGCAAAGCATTAACTTACCCTAAGAAAAAAGGTGCGCATCTAAAAATCCTAACCCTGGTTATTATATAAAATAACTACGGGGAAGTAATTCAAAGAATAGTTATTCGCAAAAATGCACAGCAAATAGTCCAATATAAATAGAAGCCTTTCATTTTAATCCTTGATTACATAATTTATAAAGAGAAAGAATGATTTCACGTCCTAGAAGTGGCTCCGTACCAACATTTTAGGTTTGAAGCTCAGACCACTATCTGAAAATACGGTTCGAACCTACCAATCCGAGTGTACTTTTTATTAATGCACTTTTTTTAAGTAGTCGCTTTGTTTATTTATATAAATTATATTTTAGATCTATTAGCATAATAATAATAATAATAATAATTGGTGTTATTACTATTATTGTTATAAAGCTCACTGTACATAGCATCTGAGGCTCCAGTCGCTTTTAAATGTAAAAAATTAGATAACAAATGTAATTAAACTAAGCCAATCAGAAAGAAGAACAAAAGTCTAATATATTTTTTTTAATGTTTCTATCACCGTCTTCAATATTCGGGGCTTAGAATCCACCAGGTTCCTTAAATAACTGGGGTTATCTGCTTAGTGATTCCCAATCACCTTCTATGACATACCAGAGCTGTGTAGCATTAAAACCCAGAAACACTCTTCTTTATTTTCGCCCAAACATTCTGTACAGAATTTAAATATGGTGACTTCGAAGGCCAATACATCTGCTCAAAAATGACCGTGTGCTCCGAAAACCGAATTTTAACTCTGGCCGACCTCTATGGACCTAATGGTTATCCTGCTGGAATATAATAATTCCTTCAGGATAACACTCTCGGGCAGACCGGAGAACATGTTGGTGTATTTCAATATACGTTTCGCACTTCAGCTTTCTATGAACGCATGATAAAGCTACCGGGTCTTATACCGAGCGTGATGGCTCGAGAGGTCCCGGGATCGATTCCCACTCTGACCATGGGGTTTTTCGTGGTTTTCTCCTGGTCACCTAGGCGAATGCCCCTCATTTCATCTCTCCCTTTCACGTTTCCGGTGTGTTCGGATCCTCAGTGCTGGCGGTGACGGGTAGATTACGTTGCTGGTACATTGGTGGTTTTCCCGCCCTTTAGGGTTGCTTAGTCGCCCTGTCTCGAGATTCTTCGCCTCTACTAGTGCGCGGATGTTCAAACTAGAAATATTATGGACTTCTGTGTCTCTGTCTGCTTGCGACCTGCGACATTCTACTGCACCTTCACCTCCCCCGCTGCTTCCCGGGGTTTGTGGTCACAATAGATCGATCTAGTGGCAGTGGCGAGGTGCTCCCTTCCAATAAACACATCCTGTATCCTACTGGGCCTTATCGCCAATAGTTGGAAGCGTTGGCTGTGACATAAAACACAACATACGTAAGTGTGTAAGTAATGCGCATTTTATAACATAATATTATGAAAATTATATGTAGGATTAAGGTAAGAATGCGATACATGGTGTCGAGGTGAAAAGAAGGAAAATATATAATGGGAGGGGGGGGCAAATTGGCAATAACCGAGCTTAGAACACGTGTTGCCAGTGCACGAAGTGCTTGCTTTGCCTGTGAGCTGTTTGCTCTTGCCTTTCAAAGGTCCTGTTCCCACGTCCAATTAACAAGCAAGGTAATAGAAATAAGCCATGACATTCTTGGTTAGGTCATTTATTCGATAGCTTACATGGTTTCAGTTCACTGGCCTTATTTGTCAACCAAGTTTTGATTGCCCTTTTTATTTGTATAACAACCGATGAGCATGGTATCAGACAGGCAGACGTTTGGCTTGTTCATTGTCATGGAGCAAATAGGAGGGCTCCTATTGATGCGCTGGACAAACGATAAAGTTAACATTGGACATTGTTTTTGCCACTATTGGAACGCTTGAATATGGACACGTGTGAACTCCGCTTGAAACACAATTGCAGATGGAATAACTACTGCTCCCAGAGTGCGCTCAATCATTTTTTCCACAACTGTACCTACAACGAAACGTATGATAAAAGAATTTCTGTAAAAGTTTAACATGATTTAGATAGAATATTAGGCTCTTTTAAGAATAGTTTAGAAGAGTAAGTAGAGAAAGTCATATGAACGTAAAACATACAATTTTTATAGATTGTTTACGTTTTTGAAGTGAGTTAACTTTTACTGCGAAATGGACGAACACGTTTACACGAACAAAAGAACGAACGTTTTTACCGAACTTTCGTTGATGTTACGGATAAGGCAAATCCTTAAATGAAAGACAATCACAGCCGTGGTTAAGATTTAACAACTTATTAAAGGCGCGTAACCAGTAGCTAAGCGCTATTTGGTATTTTTAACACCGTAACAACAAAAACAACTTATTGAAAGGCATGCCCGTACCCAGAAAAACATTTCGGGGGGGATTTCCACAAGTAGATCTAAACTTAACAGTACCCCACACCGTTACCATGTACCTACTCTGTGGTATATAGACGTTACATGGATAAGAAAATTGCTTAGAGACATTATATAGAAAAGAAAAACTCACCAGAATGAGGATATTCCACCTTACAGCACAAAACATGGAGACTGCTTCAAACACCGGTATGTATGGTCACCTTACCTATGTAAGGCGACGATATTAAGTTTCGCTTTTTCTTGTAAATGTGCTACTAGCAATAGACTTACTGTTATCTAACGACATTTTTCCTTATTGGTTTGCTATGCATTTAAACAAATAAAACTGTCAAAGTTTCGGGGGGAGGTATGAACCCTAGAACCCCCTAAATACGGCCCTGTTGAGAGGTAGAACATTACGATTAACGATACCAACAGCCGAGACCATGTTGCTAGCAATACCACTACTACTTGAAAATGGATGTTCTTGATCTTAAAGAGTTGTAACAATCTTTGTTAACCAGAAAGTTACAGAATCACCTGAATAAACTAAAATACCTCCTGTTTGGTTGTTATGTTGTATCTTCTGCATACGTATAAATAATAAACTTAGTTTTGACAACATAAATTTCTACTTTGAAAAGGACATTTATTTCTAGAAGTATTTATAGAAGCATCGACTTGCTATTTGGAAACAGTTCAAGATAAAACTGCGGTGGCAGACTTGCCGACTTTCCCCATTCGCTAAGAAATACTGTGCAGAAATTAATAAAGCGTCACGACTCTTCGTAAACTGACGATATTCTCGTGGAGGCTTCCAGAAAATTGGCGACTCTTTTAGTTTTGTGTCCGCGTGCCCGAAATGTTCATAAATAAGCATATAGCTTGTAGATACCTAATACGACAACCATTTTCTTGTACCCTAACTAGGGGGCCAAAAGTCGAAAGCTGATATATCTTTACAACCAGCAATTTACTGATTTTTTATACAGTTCAGCTACAAATTATACACAAAATCGTGTCTGACAACCCTTTTTAAAAAGACAAAAAAATGCAAGTCATGAATATTCTAATGATGTGACTCCTAACGTAAGAGCCTCAATTCGCTTTTCTGTTCACTGTAGGCATACAAACATTATCTCGCCAGTTTCATACCATTTGTGAGCGTAACGGCAGCGCACACACACGCACACTACTTTGTACCCACTGTTCAGTACGTACACTCGCTTCCATTTATGCCGTCACCATCTCAGTGGGCGTATACATAGCAGAGAGGTAAATGCCTGGAGCGTTCTGCCTTTGTTGTTCGACCAAGCAGTGGTGTGTGTTACCTATAGCTCACGTGATATATGCTATATTTTGGAGGTGCATCGCGGAAGAGTTGTATGTGGGAAGCCAATTTGCCATTTGAAGATATTGCTAGGGAAATTCCATGCAGCATTGGCATGGACAGATTATTAAAATAATATCTCTAGTAAATGTGTCCTCTTTGAAAGTAAGAAGTATATTTAATTCAGTTTTACATTATAATTATTGTCATTAAAATACTATTTCACAGAGTTTTGTTTTAGTTTAGCATCCTTTAACCGTTTAAGTCATATAGGACGATGAATGAAATTATGCTCAAATGAGCCCGAGGTCCACAGAGCTTAAAGTTACCTGACATAAGGGAAACCCCGAATAAACCTTATTTGGATAGCTCATCATAATCGCGATTCGAACTCGGGACCTTTTAAATGTGAGGCAGACCCAGTACCCCCATAACACAGAGGATGGAGAAATTGTGCAGAACAGCGTTTTATATAGTTGTATATTTATATTGTACAGATTATTCCAATAATGTCTAGTAAATTTGTCCTTTTTGAGAGTAAAAAGTATAATGTATTTCAGTTTTACATTATGTTGCTATTAAAAGCACTTTTTTCATGGAGATATTGTGCAAAACAGTGTTTTATTTTGTAAAATATTTAAACATGATTATTATAAGTGATGAAGAGTAAAGTTATCGCTCAAGATTAGATTAGATTAGATAATTGACAGGGAGATAAACAGGAGGGACATTCCCCTACCTGCCCGCACTGAAACCTTAGTTTTATTGCACGGTTTCCCCCCTTATTTGCCATCATCACCTCCCTAAACTCTATGAGTCTCAGGAGTCCATTGATTAGGTTTTTATTCGATACTATCTCATTTGGATAAACAGTTCCAAATTGATTGTATGTACTCACTTCCAGTCTTCACACTGCAATATTAAGTGCGATACCGTTTCCTCCCCCACACCATACATCCTGCATTTTGGGTTTTCTGAAAGCCCCATTACTTGTAGGTGTGTTTTAAAATTTCCATGACTAGTCATCAAACGCACTATGACCCTCATCTGCTTCCTACTTAATTTAAAGACTACGGTACTCCTTCTAAGATATACTTGTTGCATCAATAACTTTCCATGCTCCTGGAAATTTTTCCAGTATTCTGTCTTTGAATCCAGTCTAATAGATTTGTCCTTACCAGTAATTTGGTAATACTCAAGACCGGTTCTCGTCCTATAAATGGGGCCTGCGCTTCCATTTTAGCCAGCCTGTCTGCATTTTCATTTCCAATTAGCCCAGTGTCGCCAGGGATCCATACTAGAGTAAGTCTATTGCTTTCCCCTAGCCTTTCTAGGGTTTCTTGATATTCCCTAATGATCTTTGATCTCGTGAAGGGTGCTGTTAATGCCTGCAGTGCCGCTTGGCTGTCTGAGTACATCCAGATGCTACAATTCTTGTAGCATCTGCCCTTACTCTCCGCCACACAAGCCCTGATGGCATATAATTCTGCTTGGAATACTGTGGTCAAAGTTTCCAAGGGATACCACTTCTCCAGCTTGGGCGGTCTTCCATATATACCAGCTCCTGTTCCATCTTTTGTTTTGGTTTCGTCAGTGAACCACACGATGTCCCTTGATCGGTTTGATGAATAGTCTCCTAATGTTCTCTGCCTTCAATTATAACATTGAAGAACTTATTAAAGCAGAGAGACGGCTTTAAAAATTCTCCTGGCATTTCTGCAACTCGATTTACCACCACGTCATCTAATATTCTGGTATGATGTCCCAGATATCCGGTAGGTTTTCAGATGCCCCCGGTCTTTGATCTATATGCTTCAGCCATTGCCTCCATTTAACCCATAGGTGTAACGGAGGAAGCTAAGCTTGTTTCCATTTCAGCTGCAGGTGAGCGTCAGTTCCACTGATTATGGCTGGACAAGCTAATTTCTATGCTTTCCCCAGTTCCTTGATAGCCCTATCTGCTCAGTCTTTTGCCACTACACGAATGGCCTATAGCTAACAATGGGCCTTGGTATAAATCCAGTGAATGCATCTGGGACTTAAACCGCAGCTTCTACCACAAACTCTTTTGTACTCATTAGTGCCATTTTAGCTTTGATGCATGTTATTTTAAGCTATTGCTCAAAGTTATATACGTATAGGCGAATACTCTAGAACTGTGCACATAAAACAGGACGCCATTGCATGCGCGAAAATGTAAACAGATATGCCTCTTCCTTGCTATACTCTGTGAACGCTAGTTGCCGCCTGAAGCTGCGGTAACGACATAAATGGAAGTGAGTGTATATCAGCTGAGACAAGTCGCTACAAAATAAAAAGCTCGCCTTTATCGGAAGAGTTTGGTTGAAATTGTTCTCCATTAGACTCTTTCAGCTCTATTAGCCTTCATTCACTTTCTGGCGAATAATCTCCTGGCCCGAAAGTTTTACTTTCCATTTTCAGCTTCAACTGTTGAATACTCTTTCCTTTATTCTTTCTTGCTTTTCATCAGAAGAAACGAGAAACTTTCTTATGGAGAAACTTTTCTATATGCAAATCCAACGCATTGCGAAGGAAATACTTCTCGACACTTGTAGACGGATATGGGAAGTGAAAACAAGTTATTCACTACCGTAGAAAGCGTTAGTGATGGTGGTTCAGATTCATTTGCTAGATTATATTAAAATGAAGGAAACAACTGCTTCAAGCTTGTATGTTGTATTTAAGCACTATTTTGCTAAGCACGGATTGTCCATGAATAATATTGTGAGGTAATGTGGTAGTAATGCTAATGTTATGTTAGGAGATCGTAACTCATTTATGTTTCGAGTATTGCAGGAAAAAGAAAGAAGTTTTAGTTTTCATAACATTACACATGATATTTGTATACCTTTCTAGCGGGCCTAAAATGCGAAGTATTCTTGAGAATCATCAATCATTTATGAGAGCGTCTAAGCAAGATATGGCACATACTTCTAAGACAAGATGATTAACAATGGTTAACCTTATTTCTAGAATTTTAAGCCAAGGTCAATGCTATTTCATTTATTTGCTAAACCTGAAGACAAATATTCTGCTCTTGATATATTTTCGATTTTGAACAATGCTTTCAACAAAGGCTTATTTGCAGTTTCTGAATTTTGCCTTGGCTATTATTAATACTTTCAGCATGCTTTCTCAATACGAAAATGTACTAATTTATTCAGTTTAAAGAATCTGAGATATGTGCAAGACTATTGGGCTCGGATTTTCCAAAATTATGAATTGTAACGCTAGACATTTTTTTTAACATTTTGTTTTTAAATTAAATTAATACTGAAATAAGTGTCAAGGAAACACTTTCACAGTTGATCAATTCTTCTTCTTCTCTTTGTTATTATGCAGTGGCGCAGATAAAAGTGGCCCATCTCCCGCTTTGCAAATGGGATTTCCGCTGAGTGATAATATAAATTTCTATTAAAATTGGCCATTAAAACTGAATCGAGGTACAGTACAACAATAAGCAATTTTATGCAATATATATAATCGATAGTTGGCATTCTTATGTCAACATTTCAATTTATTTCATCAGTTCATATACACGTTGCTGTTTACATTCCTGAAAATGACATTCCCGATACAAGAAAGAATTCAAGTTGCGGAAGCATATGTGAAAACAGGTTCGGTTAACGAGCAAGTCCATTATGTCTTCTATGCGGAAGGAACTGTTGACAAACATTTTTGGTACCACGTTCCCCGGATCTAACATTGTGTATTTTTTGTTTTCCTGTGGGGATATTTGAAGAGCAATAAATCCACACACATTACAGGAACTGAAAGACATCAGCGTGAAGTTACCGCCATCGATATCGGAATATTGTGTATCTGAATATGGTTAGACATGCAGAGCTGTGTATTGATGTCGCAGGGAGCCACTTTCAATATCTTCAATAAATGGTGAGCACATTTCAATAATTCGTTGGTCTATATTTACTCTATGCTTACACGGGCTATCTTTATCTGTGCCAAATATGGTAGGTATCGATTGTTCATGTTGCATAAAATTGTCCATTGTTGTACTGAAGCTCGATTAAATGTTAACGACAATTTTAATAGAAATTTGTATTAATATGCAACGGAAATATCGCAGTTGCATCCATACGGGACACGGGCCACTTTTATCTGCGCCACCCTGTTTTTAGGTATTTTGAAGCTTTCAGACGCCGATGCCTACCTTCCAGGAATGTCTCAAAAGATTGCCATTACAACATGGAATTTTGCATCATTTGGTCTTCCTTCGCCATTGTAATGCTTTAGGTACACACTGCTCCTTACCCAAATAAAACATTCAAGTAAGAAATACAAATAATTAAAATGTTCAAGTCAAAGGTAGATGTCGAGAAAACAGGAAACGAATGGCAAAGTTTACCCGATTACTTCGTAAATGATGAGGAGCTGTGACTCCTTAAACTGGCTATACTTAAATTTTCGGGGCAAATTGAAGATTGGGAAAGCTTCAGTTCAGAATTGTATTTTGAAAATATTTGCAGAATGATTCAAATTTGATTATCATTATCTCATTCTAATGCGGCTGCATAACTTATGGTTTCCGCATAAAAATAAAATTACACAAACAAAAAGAAATGGATTACATGCATCTCTTTCATGTATAAAATTACATTTAACAGCAATTATCAAATGTTATTATAGTTTAATGAAAATGTGTACGAGAAGGTAACTCAGGACCAGCTTGCAGCATCTGAAGAGGAGGAAGATGACGACGATGGCAATACCAATCTTCTATATGATTTAATGTGAGTACATTACAAAATTTTGTTGATATACAGGATGATTTTAAATGATGGACCAATTTTATAAAATTCGTATTTATTAAAGCACAAATCCAACATGAACAATCTGTATAACAATGAAAAGAGGAAGTTTCAAAGATTTTTTCGGCGGGCGGTGATGGTTTAGAAGCGACCGTTAGAGTTTCACCGTCAGTACGTAGTGATGGCTTCTGTGGAGCACAAGGTTTCTGCGTTATTGAGTTCGTAAAAAGTGAGTCGGAAATTGTAGTGCAGCGGACATTTCATAGCAAATTTAGTATTGAACCACCAACTAGAAAACGCATTAGCCGTTGGTTTACGCGATTTAAACAGGCTGGAAGTGTGTGTAAAGGAAAAAACACAGGCCGACCGCGTGGTCAGACGGATTGAAGACAGTGTTGTTCGCAGTCTCCCATAGAGTTAGTAGAGAACTTGGAATACCCCAACCAACTATATGGAAAGTTCTGAGACGGCGTTTGCTGTACAAGCCCTACCGACTACCGATTACAACTTGTGCAGGCTCTTAAACCTAAAGACAAAGAGAAGCGTCTCGAATTATGTGGTTATGTGCTAGAAATGATGGAGGATGACGCGTTTCTATAGCGTATCATTTTTAACGATGAAGCGACTTTCCACCTTAGTGGAAAAGTCAACATACACGATGTTCGCATATGGGGTTTGCAAAATCCACATTCAATATTGCAACACGAAAGAGACTCACCGAAGGTAAACGTGTTCTGTGTCTTATCCCGTGTGGACCATTTAGGACCATTTTTCTTTGCGGAAAAATTGTAACTGGAATAACGTACCTGGACATGTTGGAACAATGGCTGTTCCCTCAAATTATGGAAGATTCACAGGAGTTCATTTTCCAACAGGATGGAGCTCTGCCCCATTGGCACAGTGATGTACGAGGCTTTTTGAATGAAACCCATTCTCAGCACTGGATAGGTCGCAGGGTAAATGAAGACCTGGCTCTACACTTCTGGCCACCGAGACTCCTGATCTCACCCCATGTGACTATTTCTTATGGGATTATGTTAAGGAAGCTATTTACGTCCCGCCTCTACCTACAACTCTGGACGACCTGCGGAATCGTATCACTGCTGCCGTGCACTCAGTAACAGAAGATACGCTTGCTCGTGTGTGGGCGAGTTTGGCTATCGCGTAGATGTTTGCCGTGCAGCAAACGGTGCACACATTGAACATTTATAATTTATTAAACAAAACTTTGAAAATTCCTCTTTTCATTGTTATACAGGTGGTTCATGTTGGATTTGTACTTTAATAAACACGAATTTTATAAAATGGGTCCATCATTTAAAACCACCCTGTATTTGTAGCAATGGTAATGAATAATGTGCTTAAAATACCGGTAATTACTAATAAGGCAATAGTAATATTAACAGTTTTGAAGACGAAGATAGGAAATTTTGAAATAGTAGAGAGATTTTTAAAGCATGTCAAAGGGATACTTTGCCGACGGAACACGCAAAGTTTTGCGAAAACTGTGCACGGGTAGAGCAGAAAACCCTCTGATTTCTCTTGTATTTCCTGGAGTATTGCACTAACATTAACGAATGAAGTATTATCGTAAGGTATTATTAATACTAAAGTACCTCCTGCAGGTAGAAAAACTTCGAATTAGCCTGTTATGCTCGACGTACTGTGTGTGTTAAGATTACAATGGACATGCAACAAACTCACACTTTGTGTGTGTACAAGAAGGAAAGATGATTAAGAACGGAGAGAAGCCAGCATTCCTTAAAACGACGCCTCAAGAATGCCTATAAAGTTGTCGCTTCAGAGCTCAATTAAAATAATTCAACCTTTTTTTGTGGCTGCTTAGTAGGGGTCTTCTTTAACAATTACCAGAAATAATCAATCCCAGCTAACAAAGGGATGCACCATCCACGACCGCCATATATGTCACTTAAATTACTGGAAATATAATTTGAATCCTTTCAGTGATCCTGGTCAAGCTCTGTCCTACTTCTGAAGAGCTGTACCAGTCACAACAAGAGGTTTATTATATTTCTTGGGTATATTTCAAAATGAATTCAAACGCAGCTTTACGCAACATTCCACGTCGAATAATAACATAGGTTATAACATGCCATGCACTAATATGTAACGATTACACGAATTGCTCTACTATTATCCGTTGCTTCCATAAGTAGCAATTCTACCAAACTGTCCTACTATAGAGGAGAATGGTCGAGTCATTTTTACTTTCTCTACTACGTATAGTAAGTAGGGGAAGTATTGTATTCCACCCAAAAATTCGACACCGAGATTTCACCGGAAATACATGTTTTGAGGCCCCCTGAATCCAAAAAAGTGTGTGTCTGTCTGTGAACAGCATAACTCAGAAACGAACAGTCAGATAAACACCAAACCTGGTATTTAGGTTCAAGATCTTCCAGAGATCCGACACGAAGGTTTTCAAGAAAATCCCCCACCCCAAATTACCCTTTACATGGAACATTTTTCGAAAATTTTAATGTTCTCAAAAATGGCTCTAACGATTTTGATTAAAATATCATATGTTTAGGATACTTTCATGACAAATAAAATGTATATCTCGAATTTTGTGGGAATGTCTCCAAAAGTATTCTTCATTGTGAATGACTTTTGCATAAATGGTAAACCATAAGAGATAGACAAAATTTTACTACACAAAAAATGTAAATCGGGTTAAAATACACAATTTATGTCACGTAATTTTGTTGTTGAGTGAACCATTTTCGAGATATTGCTTTTTATTCCCTAAATGTTCCAATACTTATACTTTTTCTCAAATGGGAATTCGTTATTCATTTTTTTATGTCCTGGACATACAAAGAGAATGGAATGCACCACATAACAATCAGTTCTTAAAAGATTTGACTATCGCTTAAAGCCTACCATATTCCCCTTGCACCTACAAGATAATTAGCAATAAAATTAACATCTCGATTAACATGAAGCATATGGAGAATAAGCGTTTGTAAAAATAGTTTGTACAAGAGTAGAGAAAGTCATGTGAATGTAACACATCACATTTTTTAAAAGCAGTTGGTCATACGCAGCTGCGATGTTAGAACTGTCTTCTACAAACCATTATGAATGTAAGTTCTCTCTACTTCATGCTAATGGAAATAAATACTTGCAGAAACGTTTCATGACACATTTTCTTGTGGCTACAAAAGGGATGCAGGAGGCGGAAGTGATAGTCGTTTGCGGGTCGCAGTGTACTGGCTTTTAAGCTTCAGTATCTTTCTCTGACAATAGAGATACAAAAGAATGCTGTCTTAGCTCTTTAAGTAATGTATATTACTAATAATAATGTATAAAAGCAATTGCAACCAATATACTGATAATTATTAATACAAAAAATAAACAAATTAAAACTACTAAGTACGTGCTTTAACAGATCTACTTTTCTCGCACAGTAAGTATCTGTTATATCTTCCATGGCTTACCAGATATACAAAACTATACATTTGTCAGATTAAAGGGGACTTTACAGCCTAGTCACAGAACATTCCAGTTCATTACATTATCCATGAAAATATCTTAAAGATACGCCATTGTAATCAAAATCGTTAGTCGTTTTAGAGAAAATAAATAAAATAAAAAATAAAAAAATATTTTTCCATGTAAAGAGTAGTTCGAAGAGGGACAGTACTTTTTGAAATCTCAGTGCTGATGCGTGATGACTTCTAAAATGTCCTTTATTGAGTTAAGGGGACCTCAAATCACGCACTTTGTTAGAATCTCTATATAGAATTGTTAGTAAAAAGGAACCGCAACTTAAACTTTCTGAATGAATGAATTAAACACCTGACAAATTTTAAATTGAAAGTATCCAATATTTTGGAAAAATGGTTAATGCCATAATTTGTACCTTATCTACTCTTGCCTATAGTAAGAAGTGCAAGTAGGACATTCCACCCAAAAATTCGATACCGAGATTTCATCGAAAATACAGGTTTTAGACTCCCAGAATCCCCGCAAAAGAAAGAGAGAGAAACTCCGCACGCATGCATGTGTGCGTATATGCGTGCGTGTGTGTGTGTGTGTGAGTGTGTGTGTGTGTGTGTGTGTGAGAGAGAGAGAGAGAGATCTGCATAACACAAAATCAAAAACTTGGTACTTAAGCTCAGCATTTTCCAATGTTGCGACAGGAATATTTTCAAGAAACCTCCACCTAAACTACCCGTTACATGGAAAATGTTTCATTATTTTTTATTTTCTCAAAAATGACTGCAACGATTTTGATTAAAATGTCATTATTTAAGATATTTGCATAACAAATGAAATGTATATCTCGAATTTTTTGGGGTTGCTTGTGAAATCCTCTTAATTCTGAACGAATTTTGTATAATTAGTAAACCGTAAGAAATATACAAACTTTTACTGTAAAGAAAATGTAGATCTTGTTAATGCACAATTATTATATTATTTATTGGTAGAGTTAACCATTTGCGAGATATTTCTTGTTATTATTTTTAATTTTCAAACATATTCTTTTCTCAAACGGGAGGTCATTTTTTTCCGTGGTCATGCAAAGAGTATGGAATTTCAAAGCCACACGCTCTTTAAAAATCTGACTATTGCATTACTTACTGTATCTTACAACGAAATGTGCAGATATGAATTGAAATTGTAGCTGGGTTGAAAAGAAATAGCTAAAATAACAAGCTTTTGTAAGAACGGTTTGTAGAAGGGTGAGTGGGGAAAGCCATGTAAATGCAACACATCAAGGTTTTTTATACATAACCTGTATATTTTAGGTATATCTACATTAGGAAGGTGTAATCAAACAGCGAAATTCCGCCTATGACATTAAATTTTGCAGTCTGATTCTACCTTTAAAAGCTCAACCTTATCTTTCACACGACTTGTGTGAAACAATAATAATTAATTATTAATAATCAACTCCGACTAAGCTTGGTCTGCCTCCTATGGTTCCCGGTCATTCCATAAGGATAAACAGGAATGCCTGACTATCTAGAGGGAGGTAAATAACCGAGATATATGATAGTTTTATGAAAATCGTTAGCCAGTTTCAAAAAAGTATGGGATAACGTAAACTGCCCCACTTAAACTGCAGTTAACGATTTAATGAGAAAAAAAAATCACCTTGCTTCCTTAAAAATGCCCCTCTTAAATACTAAGTTTGGTATTTATCAGACTTTCAACTTTAATCGTTGAGGCAGTGTTAGTAACACTTGAATAATTTCAATCAAATTATATAATATATAAATTCAATAACAGCCCGCCTTGAAGCAAGATGTATGTAATAATTTGTAAAAACATTGTATGTAACAGTCATTGCATGTGCTTATATTATTGTAAACATGTTTAATAATGTTATGTGAATGCATTGTGTAATTTAATAATGCAAGAGCTGTGAGAATAATAAGTTTAAAGTTACTAACAATGAGGTAACCTTGAGGCAATAATGAGTTTGAGAGTTTGAATACTACTAGTCATGAATAAGGCAGCAATAACGTAAATCGTGTGACAGTTTTTTAAAATAGCCAATCAACAGCCAGAAAAGTTTTAATTAAATGCAGGTATTCTATTGGACTAGGATTAGCCAATCAGAGACTTGAAATACAAAGATTTAAAAGTTTATACGGTTGAAATATGTTCTGTTGCCTGCAAACCTTGGTAGTGACCGGATGGAAGATGTATTATATTACGTATTCGTGTGAATCGTAAATTAAATATACGCGTTAACTAAGTGCAAATATTAAATAAAAGTATCTCACAGCTCTGAATATCAGTGTAGTGCTATTTAATTTGTGCCAAGGATTAATAAAAGGAAGTGAATTTAAACTTAAAATCTGTGTAAGCCTACATCCTTGTCGTACCACGCCCTGATTAAGAGAAACATGTCTCTAAAGTAAGACTGACGCAGCCGAGGCAAACATAAACATAAATACTACCTATAGAAGCAGTTTAATAACAAAGCTAATATAATATTTTAAACCTTGGAGCGTAACAACAAAAATACATCTTCAAAAATCAGCTTCTCATACGTAGTAGCATATTACGTAACAAATAATCCACTTCAAAATTGACGTTCATACATGGAGCTGATTAAATAAATAAACTCCAAAACAATAACTACTTCAAGTTGGCTTCCCAAACGTGTGGCTAACAACAACAGTAAAACTTCAACAACAATAAACTCCAACAGTTGAAGAACAATACTTCATCGTAGATGTGGAAACATTTCATGTTTTTTTTCTGAAGTAGTTCATTTTTTTATTTGAGGGAGCTTTAAAATGTGTGTTTTAGATGAATGCTCATTATCAAATTTTTGCATTGCTTACAATACAACTTTGGCTTAGGTAAGTAACTAAAAAATAGATTGCTTTCAAAATATAGTGAAGTAACACTAAAGACTCACTTTTGCTGCTAATTACATCACATCATGAACAGTTGAATGAAATATTGGTTTCGATGTAATCTCTTAACTCTCCGCACCTTCCTGCACCTTAATGTACTTTCTTTGCGCTTACAGTAGTTTATTCATATAATGGAAAAGTACCTATGCAAGCTAAGATGCCCGGATTCAGTCGTTCTTTCAACCAGTTGCTCAATTAGCATTGACATATGGATACAAAAGAAAAGAAAGGAACGAAAGAAAAGATAAAATCAGAAGGATACAGCAAATTGGAAAGAACATGCAATGAGGATTTGAAAACAAGTAATGGAATAAATCGATTATGCAGAAAGAAAATGGGAAGATCGAGCAATAAATGACGGGACCAGAACAGGCTTAACCATCCTAGAAAGGTGTAAGAAGTGGAAAGGAATTTGAAAGCACCGTAGATTAGAAAACTGCAGCAGATGTATAGTGGAGTCTGCAGAAGACGTCGTTTAGCAGACTCCAGTAACCAATTGTGAAAGTCACGTGAACATTTCCGCTGTTCTCTTAGAGACTGCCCATGTCGGTCAGTAACACACGGTCGTGAATTTCTGTAAAAGGTTGTGAGAAGATGGCATTAAATGGGAAAGGAAGAGATGCTCCGCTGAGCTTTGTGTATTGTTGTGACAGCGGGTATATAATTCATTCCGTGAGTCACCCACCTACCCGAAATGATGGATATAAATAAAACTCCAACCACAATGGACAATGTCCGACTTGGCTTATTAGCCAGAAGTTAACGGGACAGATTTTACCCACCACTTCCGGGTTTCAGCCACGAGGAGTGTTAGGGTGAATTGACCCGCTGTTGACCCACGACCTCCGCATATCGCAGGGTTTACGATGACCTCTTCTCGGCTGGAGTTCCAATTTTTAAAGGGTAATTTTCATCTCGGAATGCGTTTTTTATGACGTGAGTGTTGAAGAATTAAGCGGCGGGGCGAGTTACGAGCTGTGCTAAAACGAGCCCAACTTGCCAAGTCAGAAAATTCATTGGAAATGGTACCCTAAATTATATCTTTGACAACTACAAAGCCCTAAATCATGAACTGCGTTGTTTAGATGCCTCTAACCGCATTTTTGATGAGTGTCTGCTGCAACAGCTATAGGGCATTAGCAGATACGGGGAAATCAGCTAACGGAAGACCTCCATTACTTACCTATAGTAAAAACAAGAAATATAGCATGGCAACCAAAAATTTTGATATGCTGATTTCAATGCAAAT
The DNA here is from genome assembly GCA_030765065.1 of Deroplatys truncata. Lineage (NCBI taxonomy): Eukaryota > Metazoa > Arthropoda > Insecta > Mantodea > Mantidae > Deroplatys > Deroplatys truncata. Next base: position 17,517,518 of record CM060980.1, on the reverse strand, counting down.
CCACGTTTTGAGATCCCCGAATAAAAATAAAACATGTTTAGAAAAAGGTGCATATGTACTTACGTACGTACGCATGTATGTATGTATTATGTATGTATGTATGTATTATGTATGTATATGTGTGTGTATGTCACAGTTTCTGAGAGCAGCATAACTCAAAAACAAAAAGTTGAATGTATTTATAAAATTTAAATTTTATTTTTACAATGAAAATGTAATGTCTTATTTTAAACTGCTAATGACAAAGCTAGCATTTAAGTTCAACATCTTCCAAGTTTAAAACACGAAGATTTTCAAGAAAATCCCCTCACCAAACTATCCTTGGCAAAGAAACGTTTTCATTACTTGTTGTTTACTAAAAATGTCTTCTAATGATTTTGATTGAAATATGTACAATATTCAAGCAGAATGTGTGATGTCAAAATGGTGGTACAATTTTGTACACGGATGTAGTTGCTACTTTTTCTCATAGTCTCCAATATATGCTATTGATTCTGCTGCCGGCTGCTCCAGTGGTAGAGCTATGAGTACTTTCCCTGGGGGTGTGCGTGGAAGTATTTTGAAGGACAACACCAGTTCAAATTGACTGGGAAATGTATTGTGAACTAATATTTTAGTTCTTGCAGTGAGTTGCCGATCGTTTGAAATGAAGAAATGATTGTCTCTGAATTGTAGCAATCGAAACTATATGAATTATTATACCTGGTAATTTTTCCAGAATCAATTTCACAGTTTGGAATACTTGTTTCAACAATAAAGGAAACTAGACGCGTAACTCGCCGAGAGTCGCTAAAATGTTGACCGGCAGGATCCCTTGCGGCAGCCGCGAAACCTTAATCACACAAGCGCGTCACGGGGCGCTTAAAATATTACACGAGTCAGTACCACTGGTGGCACCAAAGGGAGTGTGGCCCTCGGATCTAAACTTGCACGCCTTTATTTCTTTTATCTCGGCCCACATATTAATCCCCACTAACGTTATTTTTCATGCGCAATCAATACTTAAATCCTACGTGTGTTTTTGTTACTTTGTTATTATGGGTCTTAGTTAAAATTCTCAGAATGCAAGTGCCTTTATCTTTTCCAGAATTGGCCTATGTATCTGTATAAGCGTACTGAACCTATAACCTAACTGCGTTCCTAAAAATTCTTAAGCTAATGTGCTACTTCGGCTGTCGCTAATGGCTCTGGCTAACGTGACTTCCTAGTTACCTTCATCTTTCCGGACAAAATCTTTCAAACCAAGGCATTATACATTGATTTAATATACAGAAATTATTTATTGCAATTATATCTTTACTTATAATTTATATTTTTTCGTCCTTAATTACGTTATCAGTATGTTAATTATATTTATATGAGAAGCAAAATGCATATCTGAATTTTCTGCAAATATTCTACGAAGTCCTCTTCACTTTGAATGGTTTTTAGTAAACCGTAAGAGAGAGAGAGAGAGAGAGGGAGAGAGAGAGAGAGAGAGGGGGAGAGAGAGAGGCAAATTCTTATTGCAGAAAAAAATTTAGATCTCCGTAAAGCATAAAATTTATGTCAAATAATCCATTTTGTGGCATTCGCCATTTCTGAAATATTCTTCTTATTGGCAGGAATTTTCCAATATTTATTCGTCTTACTTTCTCTGCTATAGTAAGTAAGGAAGTATTGTTCCACAGCAAAATTTGTATCGATATTCTACCAGAAATACACGTTTTCAGGCCCTCTGAATTAAAAAAAAAACTTCTCTAAAAAGTTCCATGTGTGTATGTGTACGGTTCTATCAATTGTGATTAAAATATCATTGTTTAAGATACATGAAAAAATTTATTTCTTTGTGAGAACAACATATAAGCTCCTCTTTATTCTGAATGACTTTTGTGTAATTGGTAAAGTGTAAGAGAGCGAAAAATCTTACAACACCTATAATGGAGATGCCATAGGACTAAAGTTATCTGAAATATTTTTGTAGCATTGGCCAATTCTGAGGTATTCTTAATTATTGGTTTGAATTATTGAATATCTTACATTTTTTCAACTGCTAATTCACTATTCTTTCTTTTTCCCTCGTGTTTATGCAAAGGGAGCGGAATTTCAAAACATTACATAGCGACCCGCTTTTAAACGACTTGACTATCGCTTAAACCTAGTGGATTCGCATGTGCCTAACGAATGTATAATGAAAACCACTTCTACAAATGTTTATTTCAAATAACATGAAACAGATAAAAGAATAAGCCTTTGTAAGAATACATTATAGAAGTGCATTGTATACCTTTTTTGTAAGTAATCTTCTTTTTTGAATAATTGTAGTGTTCTAATGTTTTGAATTGCTTCTACCTTAGCTTCGTCTATTGTTGAAGTTCTCCCGCTTCCACGATATCGTGTAGCTAATCAAATACGTTAACTACATACTTCAATAATGATTTATTTCCTCTTTTTCAGATGATAGTGACAATGAACCTACTTATAATCCAGCAGCTGTTAGGCTTAATGAATCAAGTGACTAAGTTGAAGTTCAACACGTGGGGGAAAGAAGGTGAAGAGTTTAAAAATGGAAAAGGAATCAAGCCAGAGACTTCGTAATTAGGGCAAGGAGTATGTTGACAGAAGAGGAAAAAAGCATCGAGATAAAAGGTTGCAGGTGTATAATCATAACTGTCGTTTAAAATGTAACAGTAATGAGAGTGAGATAAAGCGTGAAGAAATTTTTGATGATTATTGGGTTCTTGGTGATCATACTTGACAGTCTTCTTTTATAGCTTCTGCAATAACACTCAATAATCCGGCGAGGAAAACGGAGCAGCCAGTTCGAAAAAAATTGGGCAGTTGCACTTATGAACTTGCAGGTCACAGAGTTTGCAAAGAGCTTTTTTCTAAAAAAAAACACTATATGAAACATCAAAACTAATTCAAAAGTTATCAATAAGAAGAATATATCAGGAAGTGGAATGTCTCCCAGGGATAAAAGGGGACACAAAGCACCAGGAAATAAAATTCCGGAAACGTCTCTTCAATTGGTGAAAGAACACATTCAGTCCTCTCCCTGTTCCAGAAGCCACTATTTACGTGAAAAAGCACCAAATAGAAACTATTTAAATCCTGGTCTGAATTTGAGGAGTCTTCATGTCCTTTATAAAGAATTTTGCCAGGAAAAGAATGTCGAACCTGTAAAAGAAAGCTTTTACACACACATTTTTAAAGCTTCATTTAACCTAAGATTCATAGACCACTCGTGGATATCTGCATTATCTCTGACAAATTACAGGTTATTACTGAACACGGTAATGTCGAAGCTAAGATAAAAACTGAGGTTGAAAAAGAATTGCATTTTCGAAAATCAGAAACAGCACAGACAGCTAACCGTCTTACTGGTGAGATTGCTAAAGAAGATCCCAGTCATGTTGCAGTGTGTTTTGACCTACAACAGAAACTATCGACGCCAGGTTTGAACTGTTCTAGAGCTTATTATGTTCGACACTTACAATTTACAATTTCTGTGTTCATAATCTTAAAGATGGAAGTGGTACTATGTTTATGTGGAAAGAGAGTCAAGCAACAAGAGGGTGCAAACAAATTACATCTGCCTCCTCAACTTAATTTTGTCCTTGCCAATAGATGTCACTCATCTAACGGCATTTAGCGACAATGCAGGGCGACAAAATCAGAGCCATTTCATTGTCAAATTCTAGTTGTGTGTTGTCGGTAACACCAATATCCAAACTGTAGATCACAAACTACTAGTTTCTGGTCACTCATTTATGAAATGTGACCAGAATTTTGGTTTAATAGAGGATGCTAAGAAGGATAATGACCAGGAGGTGTTTGTTCCAGAACATTGGGAAACTATTGTAGCCAAGGCTAATAAAAAGTTCGTGATGGTGAGGATGGCTCAGGAAGACTACATCACTCTAGATTCTCTTAAGCGCCTTCTCAAAAACACGGTGCCTGGTGTACGTAGGGTGCAATGGCTTCACTTCAAAAAGAATGAGCCGTGGACCCTTTTCTACAAAGAAACCTTAGGTGACATTGCAGAATTTTCTACAATGAACTTAAAGACTTGCCAAGCTGGAAGAGATGTACAAATTTCCTGAATTGAGGATCAATGAAGAACAATCAAAGATCAAGCACATGAAGTTCAAAACCCTGCAGGACCTTCTACCATTTGTGCCACCAGTGTATCATGACTTCTACAATACTCTTCAGTACTAAATTCCAACAGGCCAACGTGAACAAACTTATGGAGAAGAGCATGTGCCACAACAAAATAATGAGGATGGCTTAGAACTGAATGACCTGACCGTGTGTTTGAATCTGATTCAAATTAAAATTCTTGTTGACACATTCTCAATCTGTTTTTCAAAGAATTTCATAACTATTTCATAAATTTTTATTAACTAATCTGCCAAATGTTTGAGAACACAACAGATATAACTGCATCATCTCATCAAATGTTTATTTTTATTATTAAAAACCATATATTTTTTCAAAACAGTTATAAGCTACCATTTATGACCATAACTCAATCTGTAAGTACAAAACAAACATTGCAGAGCCTACTTACAATTTTTATTGTTACTTAACTTTAAACACTCTTTATCGTAGTTTGCAGTTCATGTCGCTTATACCCCTTGTGTTTTATACCCCTCATGTGTGATCCAATCACATTTATTGGAACTTCATGAAAAGATAATATACTCTTCAAATACCCTTTTATTTGCGAAAATGCGCATAGTAGTACAGTATAACCGGTTTATCTTATTAGATTTTAATGGATACAAAATATAAATATCACATTAAAACATAATATGTGTAACCAATAAGCGTTTTTAGATGAGTTTATTCCGTAGTTGTTTTGTTCTTCTCATTAAACAATTTTTTATGTTTCTTGCTGAATGGAATGAATTTGCCATGCGAAGGCAGGTTAATGTAAAATATGTGTAATCATTAATTTCTACAGTTAAATGCAGGGTAATATCTCATGATTGTAGATGAGATATCAGACAAGAATTTAGTAGAAAAACCAATTACCTTTGTGGCACCTGCCTACATTAGGTAAAAAGAAGTAATGCATTCGTCTCAAAAATTCGATATTGGAAATATGCGTTTTGGAATCCCAGAAACCCCAAATGAATTTCTTTAGATAAAGGTCCTTGTGTGTGTGTGTGTGTGTGTGTGTGTGTGTGTGAGTGAGTGAAAGGGTAACACAAAAACAAAAAATACAAAAATTGGTATTTAATTTCAACATCCTCAAAGTATGAGACACGAGAATTTTGAAGAAAATTCACCTGTCCCATAGTACCCTTTACTGGAAAAAATTTCGTGACGCTTTACTTTTGTAACAAAGGGTTTCATTTTATCAGACTTGAAAGCTATGGAAAGAGGACTGACCATTCCTTAGATACCAGGTATCTCTTGAACGTGAAGTAAAATTTAAATTGATGCAGGTAAAGAGATAAATGTTTTAACGTCTATAAAGTTTGCAAGATCGTAGAACGGAAGAGACATGCAAAACAGTGGGAAAGATAGAAGATAGGTATGGCGCAGGAAAATTGTAAATTCAGTCTTATTACAAAATTCCCAGGCTATTTACAAAGATCCGGCAAATTACGATGAAACCCCATTCTGCAACTTGACTGGTTACCCTTTAGTTATATTGAAAAGCCGGGATGGAATCAGTCAGATTATTGAAAATTAATATATCATATTATATTTAAAACTTAGCTCTGTAATTTCACTGATTGTCTTTCAGACATATTAAAAAAGCCGAAATTGAGTCTGATTGTTTCCCAAAAAGCTGTTAGCTCTATTTAAAACATATATCACGTCTACGTAACACTGCATTATAACATTTTCATCAGCCTTCTCTCAGTTTTATAAGAGAGTACTGCTAAAAGAGTTGAAAACAGTGTTAGTGACGTGAATGAGACTTCAGAATGATTACTTCAACGCAAGTGTAGTTACGCAATGCTGTTAATAAGCAACCTTTGGAGAAACCGAGGACCTCCGCCCATATTGAGCAAGTCGTTAAGCATCTAAAAGATGCTACATTAACAACGGCTTTAAGAGAGAAGAAACCTTCAGTTCAATAGCACTACAGTAGTAAGCATGACTTCATGGAGTTAGGAGACACAGTTATTCCTGTACATAAACGGGAAACTCATGAAGAGCCTATTATCAGATTCTGTCTACACAGACTACAGTAAATAATTGGAAGTTCGCAAAGCTATGAACATGGTGGACGTGATAAAATGGCATGTTCGGTAACATCCAAGTTTTTTGATGTTCGTGGACAAGTTGACCTTATAGTTTTGCAGTCGATTCCAGACGGTAGCTTCAAATGGTTCATGAACTACCAAGATCATGATATGAAACTTCTCCGTTTTGGGCCTTCACAAACAAAACGAGCTGCAGAAGTAGCATATGAGTTGCTCAAGATCTTCTTCACATATTCTACAGAGAATTCACAACAGCAGTTGCTCAAGTCTGATGTCACTTTGACCTGAATGCAAACTGGTGCACCGGAGATCTCGCCATCCACAGTCCAAAGGTAGTGTAGAAGAAGCAACCGAGATACTGAAAACATAATACCTGGGTGCATGAATGACAATAAAACTACAAAGTGGTCAGTAGGTTGCTATTTTACGCAATAACAGAAGAATGCTTCCTTTCACCACATTATTGGAAGATCTCCATACAGAGTACTCTTGGGAATTGAACCTAAAATTGGCCTTAACTAGTCTATCAGACACTGTTGTGGATATAAGTACCGATGAAGAACTACAATAGTTTCGGAGAGAAAGTGAAAACACCGCTCAAAATGAAGAAAGATTGGTTTCAACAATAACAAATTTACACCTCTCGATATCTGTATGCTTTAAAGAAATAACAGGCGCTCATTCCTGTGTGGTTTGTAGCCATTCTGTGCATTTTATTTGGGGAAATAGTGATAATGGTTATGGTTCGAAAACAATCTGCTCTTTGTGCAATTAAAAAGTAATTGCAATAGAAAGAGAAGAAGCATATAGTGGTCAGAGGCATGCAGCAGGACTTATGGATGAAAAATGTGACAACAAAATTAAACTTTTTCATATTGGTGATAATGCCATTGTGGTGTTGTTAGGTTAAAAGCACTGAATTACAAAAGTGTACCTATCCATATACTTGAGATGTACGTAGTTAAGAAGTGTATTACATTGCATGCCACCTTTTAGAGGACAAGGTTTTCAAAAGCGTTCATCTAAGCCAGGAAAATGCAATGCATAAGTAAGAAATGTGCATGTTTTAAAAGACGATAACAATGTAATTCTATGTCATTTCAGTATAACTTGCATGAATAAAACGGAACATACCAATATGATTTTCTTTCAATTAATTCCAGCCAAGAAACATTTTTTCTGTAAACTTTGCTGCAATCTGACTGACCCCATTCCGTTTTATTAATGTGCCTGAAGGGTAACCAGTTACGGCACATAAAAGGACCTCAAGTCTGATAAACAGGCCTCTGAGCAAACTTTTCGGTGTTTCATGCCCATTATACAGGGTGGACCATTTAAGTTAAAACTGTACAATATCTCCAAAACTAAGCGTTGTAGAAAGCAAAAGCTTTATTAAAAGTTGCTTAATATTGTAGGGGAAAGTAAATGCCATTAGTCGTTTTTTGTTTGGAAGACGTTATGATAGTCATTTTAGGGACAATTTAATCTTTTAAATGGGAACCTACAATTAGGATCAAAAAAAGTAAATTGACCCTAAAACGACAATCGCAATGGCTTCCAAACTTAACACAACTAATGCCATTTACTTTCCCCGATAATATCAAGCAACTTTTATTCAAGACATTTCTTTATAAACGCTTTATAAACCCTGCAGAATGGGACGCTAAGAACAATAGTAGTTAAAGAAAGTCCATAAATAAAGCTCGATTTAATTTTAGCCAAATTACAGCGCTAACGTTTTAAATTGAGCTTAAAATATTTTTACAATTATACTGATTCTATTTCGGCGTTTTTAATATACCTGAAGGATAACCAGTCAAACTGCAGAATGGACGTTTCATAAAATATTTACTGGTATTTTGTAAAAAACACTGAAAAAATAATTTGCCTGCGACAGATACACTAACAAAATGCGGTTCGCAGATGTTCAAGTAAATATAACAAATAAAAGAAGCTAAACATATACATTTCTAACGAAATACGTCTATATTATAATCAAAATATATCAATAGGAAAACAAAACAGTTGCCTATTGCAGATAAGTACCGAATGAAAACCAACATAATGATGAATAATAAAGCCATATAACAGGCGTCTGATTTGTCGCGACATATGTATCTAAAAAAGAACACGAAGAACAAAAATATGAAGAATTAATTGCAATTAAAAGTATATAAAGTTTCAGAAATTCCCCAAGAGAGACACAACATTTAGGGATCACAGAATGAAATATCTTAGATTATTTAGGTGATGATCAAACGGATTAAATAGGTACTGAGACACAAAGGAAGTGCTGTGGATGTAGTGTAAGAAAAAGTGATCCAAAGAGAATTGGAGAGAATACATGCCTCGTAAGAAGGTAGGAGAATGTTAAAGATAAGGGGAAGAGAAATAGTAAGCAATTTCCATTATATTGTGAACATTGTATAAATTGCATGCTAGTTCAAAGTAGACAATTCAGGCAGTATTTTTAACACTTAAATGATTTTAGTCTAATTATATAACATATATATTTCAATAACAGCACGCCTTAAAGCAATATGTGTATGTAACGATACATAAAAAGTGTATATTACAGTCATTATAAATATTTATATTATTGTATACATGTGTAATAATGTTATGTGAATGTATTACGTAATTTAATAATGTAGGAGCTGTGAGAAAAATAGGTTAAAGGTTGCTAACAATGAGGTAACTTTGAGGCAATAATGAGTAAGAAAGTTTAAATGCTAGTTGTGATACTTGAAAGCAATAATGTAATTTTAGTGACATCCAATCAACAGCCAGAAAAAGCTTTAGTTAAATGAAGGTATGCTATTGAACTAGGATTAGCCAATCAGAAACTAAAATATAGCAAAATTTACAAATTTAGAAGTCAGTTGCTTGTAGACAGCGCTCATAACTGGACGTTGTTTGTAGACAGCGTTGCTAACCGGACGCAAGATGCGTCCTCGAGAAATTTAACACGTATTCGTGTGAGACGAAAATAGTTTACGTGTTAAAACGTGCAAGTAATTAATAAAAGAATCTCACAGCTCCTTATGTCAGTGAAGTGTTACTTAAATTGTGTCAAGGATTAATAAGTGTAGTGAAGTAAAAGTTATAATCTGTGTAAGCCTACATTCTTAGCCGCACTACTCCCTGTAAAGAAATCCATGTCTCTAACAATAATACTGACGCAGCCGAGGCAAACATAAATATATAATACTGTTAAATTACAAAGTTAATATTTTTAAATTTTGGACGAAGGCTACCGGGTACCATACGTGCGGTTGCAACTACTTCAAGTTCGGCTCCCCAACAGTTGAACTACAATACAACTCCTACTTCAAATTGGCTTTCCATACGTGAAGCAACAAACCTTCAGAATAAATCATTCATGAAGGGAAAGGTGCCTAAATAATGGAACAGGTTATTAGACCAGGTGGTTAGAAGTTGGCCATACAAGGATTATATTATAGGTTTATAACTATAATATAATTTAGGGAATTCGCTATTACCTTGCAGCTAAATGTACGACAATGTCAAAATACATTTTGAGATATTTAGTCATAATGGTTAGATAAATTTGCGCTCCAAAATTCATATATATTATGAAAAGAAAATAGTTGAAGTGTGTTGCCGCCTGGTTTATCTTAAAATGTTTTAAAAGGGAGATATAAGACGTACCGTCAACAAAATTGCCGCCGCTCTGCTTTCCACCGTCTCGCTGTATTCATCAGCAAAGCAGTGAAATAAGGCAATATTAGAAATGCAGACATTAAATTTAGTATAGTTACTCAAATATTTAGCTCTCTCTCATACACAGATTTTTCAGTCTCCCTCTCCCCCTCTCTCACGTATATATGCTCCCTCAATTTTCCCTTACTGCACTGTGGTTATTTTCAGTATTTCTGAATCCGATTCGTTTAACTAAGAGTGGAAAATTTAGATTTAGCAGATATCGTTGTACAGATTCGTAATTGAATGTTATCATTTTAATTCGAGCATGTTGAAAATATCGTGATTTATAAATTATTTCAGAAATTTATTGTACTCGAATTATGCAAAATTATTTGGACTAATATATAGGATTTAAGGGCACGAAGTAACTACTGAAGGGTTTTTGGACGTAACCTTCTCAAGGCTCCAGTTACTTTTCGCATGAACCCTGCATATACTTTTAAAAAAAGGGGTAACTAAACCGCAACTGTGGACAAGGATTTTCAATTCATGTGACCTTAATAAAATCATGATGGATTAAGGTTTAGGCATTGTTGCTGCCAATGGATCGTGGTATTTTATTTACCACACTTCAAACACAGAAAAGCTGCAGGTTAATCAAACCTGAAAGCCGTAACAAATGAAAAGTTCGCTCGTGCCGCTCTTTTTTCTTCTTTTTCCCCCTCCATCTCTTCTCCCACTCCAGTAGGTGCTTCCAAAAAATGCTAGGACAAGCTTGCTCTGAATGCAGCATCCCAGAATATAGTTTGTAAGATCGGAAACAGCCAGTAACTTAACAGTTGCTCTGATGAAGTGGACATTAGGTAAAAGGTTCGGAAGAAACTTCTTTGCCGTTTCATCTAGTAGTTCCTGCTGAACATACACAGTATAGAGCAACAATAAATGAGGAGAAACACAAATCATTCAATGGATATGAAATTGTTCGTCCTTGAACTGTGCATGTATCAAATGGAGGAGGTTTATGAGAACCGACGAATTTAACATCACGATGAACTTGTTTGTATCCTATCAGAAAATTGTCCTATCCTGTGCCTAAAATTCACAAACAGACGTTGTGTACATTGTCATGGCTTGCAGTAAACCTATTAATTAATGTTTACGGCGCTTTTCTTTCACACTGCAGGCACCGCACAGCGGCTCCCGCCCGAACAGATATAATATCCGCGCAACCACCTCGCATTCTCATAGCTGCAATTTGAAGATGTATTTAATTAGCTCCACGTTTTCAATTTGAAGATGTAGTATTAAAGGAGTTGTATTATTTTTCAACTGTTGGGGAGCCGAACTTGTAATAGTGCAACCGCACGTATAGTAAACAGTTTCCGGTAGCCTTAGTCCCAAATGTATTTTTACTGTTTCTTTAAATAATATATATTTATGTTTGCCTCGGCTGCGTCAGTATTTGTTAGAGACATGTTTCTCTTGGCAGGGTTGTGATACGACTAAGAATGTAGGCTTACACAGATTATAATTTTTTACTTCACTCCTTTTATGAATGATTAATAACGATTTAAATAACACTTTACTGATATATAGAGCTGTGAGATTCTTTAATTAATTACTTGTACTTTTTAACACGTAAACTTATTTTTCGTGTCACACGAATACGTAATAAATCTCTCGAGGACGCACAAGCAATGTGTTATGAGCACTGTCTGCAGGCAACTGAATTGATTTCAACCGTCTAAACTTGTAAATTTCTGTATTTTAAGTCTCTGATTGGCTAATCCTACTCCAATAGAATACCTTCTTTTAACTAAAGCTTTTTCTGGTTGTTGATTGGCTATTTTATAAAATGTCACTAAAATTACATTATTGTTACTCCATAATCAGAAGTAGTACTATTAAATTCTCAACCTCATTATTGCCTCCAGTTTACCTCATTGTTACCTCATTGTTAGAAACTTTTAACTTATTCTCACAGTTCCTACATTATTAAATTACGTAATACATTCACATAACATTATTGAACTTCTTTACAACAATATAAGCATATGCAATGACTGTTACATACATTTTACAAATTATTGCATACACATATTGCTTCAATGTGGGCTGTTATTGAATTTATATACTATATAATTTGACTGAAATCATTTTAAGTGTTAAAAACACTGCCTCAAATTACAATTATAGTTATAACAAGCACGTACCTTATCATAAGAGATCTTGGAAATGTTGTTCTTCTCTACCCACATATTTCTAGCATCTTCTTAGAAAGATTTTTGTATTTTCATTCGAGAATTCATATCCGAAATTGAGCGAATTTCTCGCCTGATGTTTTCCAAGTGTTGCATACACTTTATTACTTTATCACGTATATTAGGTAAGTAGAGGAAGTACTGCATTCCACCCAAAAATTCGATACCGTGATTTCACCGGAAATACATGTTTTGAGGCCTCCTGAATCCAAAAATGTATTTTTGGAAACATGTCCGTGTGTGTGTCTGTGTGTCAGTGTGCCTGTATGTGTGTGTGTCTGTGAACAGCGTAACTTAGAAACGAACAGTCGGATAAACACCAAACTTGGTATTTAGATTCAGTATCTTCCAAAGATGCGACACGAAGGTTTTCAATAAAATCTCCCCATCCCAGATTACCCTTTACAGGGAACATTTTTTGAAAAGTTTAATTTTCTCAAAAATGGCTCCAACGATTTTGATTAAAATATCATATATTTAAGATACTTTGATGACAAATAAAATGTATATCTCGAATTTTCTGGGAATGTCTCCAGAAGTATTCTTCATTGTGAACGACTTTTGCATAACTGGTAAACCATAAGAGATAAGACAAAATGTTACACAATTTATGTCATATACATTTTTTTGTAGAGTGTTTGACCATGCTTAATATCCTTCTCTGACTAAACATAATTTCACTTACATGGTTATGTTCCTTTGTAAAATAGCAGTTACGAAGCGCAGAGAGAGCCGATTTTACATACGCAAAAATTGTTTGTGGTGTGCAGTACATCCATGAGAATAATAGGACCTGTATTTTCTGAACAAAAAATAAATGCAGAGAGGTACAGGAATGGCTTACACAATTTTTGCATCAGCTTACCAACGTTGAATGTCAATCTGGGTTTACCCAAGACTCTGCTACTATGCATACAACTGAGTCACTAAACTTAATTCTGGAAAATTTTGAAGATGGTGTAATTAATAAACTACTGTGGACCAAAGGTACCTCTGATTTAGCCTATGCAATTTTGATTTATGGGGGAACTTGCAAAAATAAAGTGTATGCAAGAAACCCCATACATTGGAAGAGCTAAAACAAAACATCGGGGCAGAAATCACTTAATTTATTTTCCCAAAAACGCCTTCAAAGATGTTGATTAAAATATCATTTTCAGATATTGCTCTGGAAAATAAAAGGCACAATTTAAACTTCCTGTATATGACCGTAGTCATATTTATTCCCATTAAATGTTTGTTAAATATTATGAAACGGGAATATATTTTACACAGACAGAAACTTAACAAGATAAAATCGTTAAAATATGTGATTTGTGTCAAGTAACTTTGTCGTAGCTTTAGCCCTGATATGAGTGTTTGTAGATGTCTGTAGGAATTTTCTAGTATTTGCAGCAATGTATTTCCGAAACTATATGACTTTTTTATGCCTTATGGGATCATGCAAAGGGTATACAATATTACAAACGCTTCAGGCATTTGACTAAAGCCGTAGCCTCCGTACGTTACTGTGTAATTAAAAAACAATTCAACCAACATAATTCGAATCAAAATTTACCATAGTTTAAAAGAAATAGACAGAAAATCGACTCCTTTCACTAAAAATTGGTACAATCATCATGAAAATAAACATAGTGTGTGCAATAAAATTGAGCACAGATATTATTAGCAGTATTTGCAGCTCTGCTCGCCTATTGCGTTAAATGTTGAGATTTCGTTTTCTCCTACTCACTTCTCGGTACATCTCCCAACATTTGCGATTATCACATCTCCAGTTATTAAGAACAAATCATGACGCTGTAACCGATAATTGCATCTTCTTACTACAAACTTTCCTAACATCTCTAGTTAGTACTCACCAAGACAGTTGGGTTCACCTACAAAAACCAAATACAGCAGAAGCAATCGAGAGAACTATGTCTTACTCTAGATAGTTGCTCCCGAAAGCATTTTACTCTCTTCTAATTATTCTATTGTACTGAAGAGATAACTTGTTTAAGCAGGGACTTTACTTGCTGAAAAACCCATTACTATGTAACGTTCAAACGCCTCATTATAAAAGTTATTTTTCTAGGAAAATGTGTAGTGGTTTAAATTCTAACCAACAATATTATAAATAAACTTTACCTAGTTATAGTATCTCAACGTCTTTTCAGACAGTGTTTTAATTCTTACTAGGGGAAGTATTACATTCCACCTAAAAATTTGATAGCGAGATTTCACTGTAAATACATGTTTTGAGCCTCCTGAATAAAAAAACACTTTTACAAAAAGGTCCATGTGTGTGTGTGTTTGTGTGTGTGTGTGTGTGTGTGTGTGTGTGTGTTTGGATGACTGAGGACAGCATAACTCAAAAATGAAATGTCGGATAAATACCAAACTTGGTATTTAGGTTCAGTATATTTTAAAGATGCAACACGAATATTTTCAAGAAAATCCCCCCCACCCTAGACTACCCTTTATATGGAACATTTTCGAAAATTTTTATTTTCTCAAAATTAGCTCTAACGATGTTTATTAAAATATCATATATTTAAGATATTTTCATGACAAATAAAATGTATATCTTGAATTTTCTAGGTATGTTCCCAAAAGTCCTCTTTATTCTGAATGGCTTTTGCATAACTGGTAAACCTTATGAGACAGGCAACATTTTTCTACACAAGAAATGTAGGGCTTCTTAAAACACACAATTTAGGTCATATACATTTCTTTTGTGGAGTGAACCATATTCCAGATATTCCTTATTATTTGTTTAAATTTTCCAATACTTATACTTTTTCACACATGGGAATTGGTTATTGGTTTTTTTTATGCCCTGGCCATGCAAAGAGAATGGAATGCTCCAGATAGCAACCAGGTCTTAAAAGATTTGACTCTTGCTAAAAGTCTACCATATTCTCCTTGTACCTACAAGAATATTAGCAATAAGGCAGTTTCCGCAAGTGTTTATCTCGATCAACAAAAAGTAGATGGAGAATAACAGTTTGTAAAAATAGCTTGCACAAGGGTGGAGAACGTGATGTGAGTGCAGCACAGAAGATTTTTTATTAACTTATTTCATTGATGTCCTGAAATAAGACAAACGACTAACACATTAATTGACCTAATAGTGGTTGCAACTATAAAGCCCGGGACTTAAAGCACAACATTGGAAGTCGACATTGGGGTATGTCATCTCAATACAATTTGAGATCTCCTTGTGGTTTACCGGGAAAGATACGAATCAGCTGGAGAATATAGTGTCGTGCCAGCATGTTGCCCTGGTAGCTCAGTGGTTAGAGCAACCGGACGGAGACTGGGAGATCCGTGGTTCAAATCCCGGCTATAGCATTGAATTTTTCAGTAACCTGATTCTACCTTTACAATCCTATTGCTTAATGAGTGAAGTAGGTATATTCGCCTTATTCTAGCTGCTTATTAACGGTAATATTTAACAGTGATATCGCTTGTTTTCGTTATAAAAAAGGAAATATGTACAGTGATTATTATGGTTATTATTATTACTATTATTATTATCATCATCATTAGTATGAGAAACGTAAGACTGCATTAAATCCCACTTAAAACCTGTTTTGGCAGGAAGAGCAATTGGAAACCAGTGATGACATTTTTATTCTCTCGTCATTATGCATTGAATTGGAACGTCCTCCATTTACTGTCAAAGGCATAATTTCATTCTTTCCCTCTATTTTCTATTTGAATACCTGCATTGTGCGGCGAACATTCTGTTTGACCCACCCTGCACTCACAGGCAACCAACAGAAATGAGCTATGTGAACAATCCGCAGAGCTAGCACACTTACTGGCAAATTTAAATGAGAAAATTAATATAAGGGTTCCGTCTTAAATCGTGTGGAAAAACTCAGGACAGAGTACAGAATGCAGAGCCGCGGAGTCAGCATTATGCAGTTGCTGATCGCGATCTTAGGAGAGTTCCTTAATAAAATTAAGAATCAAACCTGCACCATTCTTTACAAAAGGTGCTTTGGTTTAAAATGTCGGCTAACACGGTTTAACGCTGGTAAATAAAAACAGAAGAACGCGCATAGTCTGTCGATCGCCGCCAAGACTTAGAAATTCAAAACGCAAGAAGTCAGCAATTTCAACTTCCCACGCATGATAGCATTCGCGAAAAATGGATAAATGACGTCGGAAAGGTGATATTTTCTTTTCTTCCAGAAACGTTTAAATAAGAAGGATCAAATCATTCAAGTATGCTATGATAGGCTTACAAGGGTTAAATATATTTTACAAAAAAATGGATCTATTGAAAGTGAAATAACACTCAAAACAGAAAACAAACTACAAATTTACAACAGGGTTGCAAAATTGTTTAGAATACCGAGCTGTAATTTGAATATAAATGATAGATTGGAAGACTTTGAATGAATTATACTAAAAGCAGCAGTGCAAGAAATCTAAACAGTGAAATAAAAGCCAAACAAGGTTAGGAGTAAGGAAGAAGCATATTTGAAACAATTTACAACGAACAGAATTGAAGGCATAACAAATAATAACGTAGAAATGCCATCGTAAAGCGAGAGACTAGAAGATTGAAACGTAAAATTTGTGAGAATTACTTAAGTACAATCGAACATGACCATGGACCCCAAGAAGTTATCTACCAATTTCTAAACATCTTATTCAAAGAAAAATCAAACAGCAAAAGTAAATAGTATATGAGAACATATCTGGCTTATGCATTGAGTATTTGCAGATACAGAGACATGTAATAGTAATTAACCCCGCAATAAGTGGCCAAAAGATGTAGGCCTGATTGAAAAATAAGAAATAGAAAACATTTTCAACATGTTTAAAAACAAAAAATACCTTGGCATAGAAAATACAAATATTTAAGTGCTGAAATGTGCACCGTATGAAATTAAAAACAGATTCCTATATGTATTGAATATTTCCTAGAGAAGTCATAAGGTACCAAATGAACGGAAAACTGGACTGATTTACCCTGTATTAAAAAAATCTGATGCGGTACACTCACATGACTTTCTCTACTCTTGTACAAACTAACAAACTATTTTTACAAACGCTTATTCTCCACCTACTTCATGTTAAACGAGATAAACATTTGCAGACTCTATCTTATTGCTAACTTTCTTGAAGATGTAAGGGGAATATATATTTACAAGGGCAATATAGAAATACAGTAGCCTTTAAGTACATAAATATCTCTTAATAGCTGGTTGCTAGGTGCAGCACCATTCCCTTTCCCACAGATTGATACTCTTTGCATATCTAAGACAAAAAAATCTGGTGTGTTACACTCACATGACTTTCTCTACTCTTGTACAAACTATTTTTACAAACGCTTATTCTCCATATGCTTCATGTTAATCGAGATATGAGGTGTCAATCTTATTGGTAATTTTCATGTAGATGCAAAGGGAATATGCTAGGTTTTAAGCGATAGTCAAATATTTTAACGCTGGTTGCTATGTGGCGCATTCCATTCTCTTTGCATGTCCAGGACATAAAAAAATGAATAACGCATTTGAGAAAAAGTTTAAGTATTGGAAAATTTAAGAAAATAACAAGCAATATCTCGAAAATGGTTCACTCAACTAAAACAATGTATATGACATAAATTGTGTATTTTAACGCGATCTACATTTTTTGTGTAGTAAAATTTTGTCTATCTCTTATGGTTTACCAGTTATGCAAAAGTTGTTCACAATAAAGAATACTTTTGGAGACATTCCCAGGAAATTCAAGATATACATTTTATTTCTCATAAAAATATCTTAAACATATGATATTTTAATCAAAATCGTTAGAGCTATTTTTGAGAAAATTAAAATTTTCGAAAAATCTTCCATGTAAAGGGTACTCTGGGGTGAGGGGATTTTCTTGTAAACCTTCGTGTCGCATCCTTGGAAGATACTGAACCCAAATACCAAGTTTGGTGTTTATCCGACTGTTCGTTTCTGAGTTATGCTGTTCACAGACACACAGACACACAGACAGACAGACACACAGACACACACACGGACATGTTTCCAAAAATGCTTTTTTTGGATTCAGGGGGTCTCAAAACATGTATTTCCGGTGAAATCTCGGTATCGAAATTTTGGGTGGAATACAATACTTCCCCTACTTACTATACGTAGTAGAGAAAGTAAAAATGAATAAGGAATTCCCATTTGAGAAAATAAGTATTGAAAAATAATATCTCGAAAATGGTTCACTCAACAAAAAAAATGTATATGACATAAATTATGTATTTTAACGCGATCTGCATTTTTTGTGTAGTAACATTTCGTCTATCTCTTATGGTTTACGAGTTATGCAAAAGTCGTTCACAATAAAGAATACTTTTGGAGACATTCCCAAGAAATTCAAGATATACATTTTATTTGTCATAAAAATATGTTAAACTTATGATATTTTAATCAAAATCGTTAGAGCCATTTTTGAGAAAATTAAACTTTTCGAAAAATGTTCCATGTAAAGGGTACTCTGGGGTGGTGGGATTTTCTTGAAAACCTTCGTGTCGCATCCTTGGAAGATACTGAACCTAAATACCAAGTTTGGTGTTTATCCGAATGTTCGTTTCTGAGTTATGATGTTCACAGACACACACACACACACACACACACACACACACACACACAGACAGACACAGAGACACACACAGGGCATGTTTCCAAAAATGCTTTTTTTGGATTCAGGGGGTCTCAAAACATGTATTTCCGGTGAAATCTCGGTATCGAATTTTTGGGTGGAATACAATACTTCCCCTACTTACTATACGTAGTAGAGAAAGTAAAAAGAAGAGGAATGTAATGACTAGATCAACATGCTTGCTAAACACTGGCATTTAAATACATGCTAAGATATAATAATTATTCTGATTAAATAAGACAAATTACAGGAGGAAGAATTTGGCTTCAGAAAGAGAGGATACTGTTCGGGTTGCGTATTTATTGTACCACAGTTAAATCGAAACAGGCGAGAACATAACAAGCCTACGTGGAGCTTGCAACAAAGCCTTTGATGGAGTACCACGAATAAAACTATGTGAACCTATGCATAACACAGGCATTCCTGAGTATTTAATAAAATAATTCAAAGCTGTACAACAATTCTAAAATATGTATTGACAAAGGAGGACAAATTGGGAAGGAAAATCAGGAAAACAGACTATGCTTTGTCATGTTTATATTCACCATGCCATTTACGAATGGTGAGACATTTTAAAAATGATTTGAGTGTAAAAATAACGTTTTAAATAATAACTTAATCACAGATAACCAAATTATTTTCAGCAATTCCAAAAGTAAACTCAAATAGCTACACTATACTACGAAATTGTAAGTAAATACAGTATGAAATATCCTGCATGAAAAGAAGAGTAAAGACATTTCAAAGCAAAATCGCATGAGATGCAAAATTTGATCGACAAGAAAGCAATAGAATACATCAAAAATTTTAATTATCAAAGTTCTAGGATTTAATGTATCCTACGGCCCGAAGGGAGAAATATAAAAATAAATATATTTCATCACATGTATGGAGCAATAGGGAGAGCATCAGCAAATAGAAGTCTTCAAACCGCGCGGTTAACATATTATTAAAAACATAGCAGTGCAAATAGCAACCTTTCCAAATTAAAATTGGACAATAAGCCGATCAAACAAAGAAAAAATTGAGGAAGCGAAAATGAAATTCCCACGCTCAGTAGCATAGTAATTATCCTAGATAAAAGAGAAACGAAGAGGTCAGAACAAATTTTAATATACTTAATGTAATGGAAAGAATAGAAAACATACAGAATAACTGGTGTGAACATATCAGTAGCGATACCGTAATTAATGACAGGAAGATATGAACAATTAAATGAAGAAATAATACTAAGATAGAGAAATATTTGCAATAAATAATTTTCCGTATATGAAAACAATGTATAATGTAATAAGCCTAAGTTGAAAGATTTGTCCAGAAAGAAGAAATAATGTTAAAAAAATTTACTAGCAGAAGCGAACGTTCTAGGCATAAAGTTTCTTCGAATACGGTTAGGTTATAAGTACAGTACATTTAGCAAGTCGCGTGACCCAATTATGGAAATTGGAAAAGTGTAAGATTGCTAGATTCAGGCCAGCCATAGCATAGCAAAAAGGAGAGGTACCATATAGCAACAAGGTTATACGCATACTTAGGATTGTAAGATTGGTTCCATTTCGTAAACAATTAATTCAACACTTCGTGTATTATTTCAACAAGAGCTCACAAAAATTTATTTTACATGCGTACAGCTGCAAGCATTAACAACATCTAGATTACGTAAGATACAATTTCAAGAAGAAAATGTATAATTGTATACAGTGTCAAGAAGGAGATGATTTATAACTTCCTGTATCAATTTCAAAGCATTAGACAAGGATGATATAGGTAGTTAATATTTTAACCAATCAAAACACAGGGCTCCAGGAGTGGATATTTCTGCACATGGTTTCGGGCAGGGGAGAAAGAACCTTCTAAGCGTAAATATATACACTGTAACCACAAGAGATAAAGTTCATTCTTTCAGGATCATCATTTAACTGCACTGATAAAAAACGTGTGCTGGTGAAAAGTTCAAGTACTTCGTACTTTATAGAATTCAATTCTTAATAAGAGTCTATATAATAGATTTCATAAAGAAAATATGCATGCAATTGTTTCGATTGGCAATAGTGAACATGAATGTGCTTTAGAAAATCGTGTGGTCATGTAAGTTCGTAAAGTATTGTCTTGCGATAATGCTAACAGGGACAGCGCTTAAATTTATTATGAAAGCTTATTTCAAACTAATGAACGTCTAACAGATAGGCACAGAAGTTTTAAATATTGAGAAAAAACGCAAAACACGGTATCAAAAACCGAGCATAGACAAGCTTAAGCGTATCGCAACCTGTCTGAACAAGCTTGGACAGTATCTAGGCATCAAGGAAAATCATTCAAATATTTAATAATAAAGTTATACAGAATTTTTCTACATAACGAAGAGAATTAAATTGGCTAAATTTCACAATCATCCAGCAATGAGTAAGAACAATATTTAAGGCGTTAAAACATAATTTAGCACAGATATATAAGCTCATTTCGAAATATCTCCAACATAATACACTACCGCACGAAAGACAAAAATTCTCGTAGAACTGAGAAGTAGTATAGAAAAACGGTTGCAGACAAAACAGTAGTGTAAATATGCATGTTCCGTTTTGCTCTTAAATGCAAATTGATTTTAGCCCAGAGAAATCTTAAGAAATGTGTTTTATTACTGTAACTTATAATTATTAAATAAATTAATTATTGAAAACATTTCATTAACATGCTAAGTAACAATAATGAACTGTTCCATTACAGGCCGCTACCGGACCCAGAATACTACAACCACCATCAATTGTAGTTGATATAACTACATGGCCCCGTACAAGTGATACGCCTGTACCGGAATACGTCATCCCGCCTGCTGCTGGTTATGGAGATGATGAAATTGCAACCTGAAGAGTGGGAGGATGCGCCTGTCGAGGGCGGGCGCCCCTGCACTAACTGCGCGTACAACACTGTGCTCATCGAATTGCTTCAGTCATTTCAGTAAGTCTCCCACTTCTTTATTGTTAACAGTATTATTATTATTATTATTATTTTTATTATTACCACTATTACTATTATTACCGTTTTACGCTAAAATACATGCTAGAGTTCTATAACGTCTAATACCGTTAAAAGTCTTTCTATAAAAACACTTCTACTACACCAACTCTAAGCTGTATGATCTTTTCACAGACGCTAATAACAGAATGCGTCTATTGTTACAGATCTTGAACCTGAGCCTCTACACCCTGAAGCAGAGCCTCAGGCAAATGAGGCTTTGCGAAAGGGTGTTAAGAGGCCTCATGAAGTACAAGAAGAACACCGGCTCGAAGAAAATTTCATCAGGCAGCCCTCCATCTCAAAAACCGGGGGAGGCAGCGTAGCCGACACCTCCAGCGCTCTAGCAGCGGCAGGACCTTCCAGAGCATACCATGCAAATAGTTCATCCTCACCGTCACCGGCAAAGAGGATATGACGGAATGATTATGATGACCTAGAATGTAAGATAACAGTGCATTCAAAGGCCTATTTTCAATACTGAAATTGAAAATATGGCTGGAATAACTCCTCCCAGCAAATTTGTTGA
The DNA here is from genome assembly GCA_030765065.1 of Deroplatys truncata. Taxonomy (NCBI): domain Eukaryota; kingdom Metazoa; phylum Arthropoda; class Insecta; order Mantodea; family Mantidae; genus Deroplatys; species Deroplatys truncata. Next base: position 17,495,199 of record CM060980.1, on the reverse strand, counting down.
GGCATGCCAGAATATTTCATTAAGGAAATCGGATCCACTCTAAGCATGAGTATGTCTGGGTTAAGGATGAGTTGTTACTGAACGTGCTATACTTAATCCAGACACCTGATAATGAAAAACTGGAATCCATGTACCTTAATTCCAAGACTAAGGAGATCCAGAAATCATCTAACTTCGATGCCATTTTTCATGGAATGAAACATGAAATTTTAGAAAGCTTGCTTGTTTTGAAGGTCAATCTAACTCAAAGATGCTGTTCGGAATCCACTCGCTCATAAATAGTGAAAAAGACTAAGATCCTCTTCGTGCTTTAGGATGTATCGAGTTGCCAATACGCATCAAGCGGAAGAAGGCAGTAATTAATGCCGACGATTTCAGTTTCGCTTCGTGCATGCTGGTTTCCAGATACCTTGCGAGAGACTACCATTATAGACTTAGCTCATACCGTGGGACTTCTTAATCAAAACCTTCAATTATGATGGGATCACATTTCCGTTTTCATTCGATCAGTATCTACAGCTGTATTTGCCCTGAATGAAAAAACTTTATGCAGCGTATTCGCAAACCATCTGAGAGGAGATCTAGCCAAGTGAAGGTTGAAGAGGGTCCGAAGTCTCACTACTGCCTCTTCGCTAACTTGTCGTGGCTTATTAGAAGTCAGAAAACAGGTGTTAGCAAGAACATGGATACATGACAAGGTGTCCTCATGAAGATGCCTTGAGAGTGCATAAACTAAAATGTAACAAATCGTAGATCCTCAAAATGCCAAAGACGGATGAAGTTCTGGAATTTAATGCATGTTCAAAATCTACCCCTCTACCTTTTGGGATTTATGCACATATCGAATCTGTTTTGAGGAAGGTCCACTCTTGTGAAATCTCTGACTCGGAGAGCTGCACCCTAACCACACAGGAAAATGAAACCATATCGATAGTGTTAGAGGTCATATGTAAACATGTTCAGTCCTTGTCAAGATTCAAGCATTTCAGACGTGACAATGCACACTGCGAACTTAGATTGCTGTTGAAGCTACTGAAGTATATGAAATACTGCCAACGCACATGTCGCCTCAGAATTTTCTGGGTTATGACAACGACGATCATTGTAACAAATGCAAGCGAGACTATGCTATGGACGGCATAAGGGTGAGGGATCATTGTCATATCACTGGAGCATATATTGGAGCAACTCATAAAGCTTAAAATGCGAATTGAAAAGTGTCGAAGTTTATTCCAATGCTCTTTCATTGCTTAAGCAATTGTGATAGCCACTTCTTGATCAGGCGCACTGCTTATGACAATGGACCTATCTCATGTGTAGCATAGTCATCTGAATTTTATCTGGCATTTAAAAATGGATCAAGGGCATTAATTTCATGTTTCTCGCCAGCTACACGTTTCTGGATGACAACTGGTATAGCTCGGTAGACAAGCTGAGCGCTGATATCTTCAATTTTACTAATCCCGAGTATTCTAATTCAGAAATCCGGAAATTATGAAGTTTAAGGGTATATTCCCTTGCTCATACCTGGATATTATCCAGATGCCTTAAGAAGAGGAGTTCCCGCCGATAGGTCTTTTCCATGGTATCACAGAAAGGGTGTATGCTCATGAACTTAAAGTATGGAGCACATTCAACTTAAGAATCGGGAGAATATAGTGACCTTTCCCTAAAGACCAATATTCGAGAAATTCGGACACTCGTCACTGCAGATGTACAATCAGGACCCTGCCTGCCACACTTTGCAGTCGCTAGCCTTCGATGCTATGCTTAAAACAACGAAAGTGAGGCTCCAGTTAATAAATGAATGCTAGAATTTTCGAGAAAGTTATTCGTAGCGGAGTTACACTATCAAAGCGGTAGCTAAAATCAAACACGAATACTTACTACAAAACAATTCTGAAGAACGTCGAAACTTTCTATCGTATTTAAATTTAAATTGTTTTATTTATGGGCTCTCTTTAACTGCTACGGACCTTAACGTCCCATTCTATATTGGGGGAGAATGACCGGAAATTGTGTTCAGAGGCCTCTTTGTTAGGCTTGAGGTTATTTTACGTGCCGTAAATCTACGACACGGGACCGCCAGTTTTACTTCCCTTCCGAAGGAAGCCATGCAAAGGATTTTTACTGCCGAAAAATGTATCGCCCTCCGCCAGGTTTAAGTCCAAGACCTCAGATTCTATCGTATTGGAACATCCATAATATCATGGTATCCCCGATGCCATACGGGAATCTCGGATGGCTTGAGAGAAATGAAATGGACTCCATCGACTTCGCAACCATTCGTGAGGACTCCAAGACAGGATATGTTCTAGAAGTGAATCGAGGATATCCTGACAATATCCATGACGCCGATCTTCCGCTCTCCCCGAAGCCAGATACTACCCTGCAGAGAATACAAGAAACCGATTGCAAACCTTGAGAACAAATACAAATATGCCTTGCATCATAAAATCTTGTAGCGATACTTAGATCCGGGGCTGTTATAGAGGCACACTCATCGGTTAGTATAGTGCGACCAAACTGGATCGCTTAAGGTCTATATTGATCTTAACGCCGAAAATGGAGCCAGCGAAACTTCTAAGTTTGTTCAAAACCACGGGAAGCAAATTTACAACGTTGTATACGGAAAGTTCAATGAAAATGTACCCTAATACACAGATTTCCTTATTATTGTATCTATCTAGGAACACGCACTGAAATTGACATCTCATTCAGCATATGTACACACCACATCTTCGATGACAACTTGGTCTGCATACAGTCGGTTGAGAGTAGAATCATGAGCAAACCAATCTATATTAGCCATCAATACTCGATCTATAGTGATTTATTATGTACGATTTTTATAAAGCAATGAAGCCTCATCTGAATGACCGGGTCTTGAATTATATGGATACAGATTCATTGAATTTCGAAAGTACTTCAGATACCTATAATTCATGAAAATCAATCCCCAGCATTTCGACACTTCCAATTACAACAATGATAATGTATATGGTATAAAGCAGGGTGGGTTGCTTAAAAATGACTTGGATGCCATGGTGATAACTGAGTATGTTGGACATAGAAAAAGGCCCTACAATTATAGATAAACAATAGCATGAAGGCGAAGGAATTACCAAAGGTAGAATGAAAGCAATCACTTTGAGAAGTATTTCGAGTGTCTCAAAAACTTAAACAAGAAATGTTTGGCTAAATCAATTTGCTTAAGAAGCACAAAGCAAAAAGTGTCTGTATAAATTAACAAAGTCATGTTGCATGGAGATGCGAATGGTGATATCACTAATGGCCCTCATTTGACTCTACCACAGGGCCATTATTCAATTAAAGCTTCGTAATCTATTCCGAATTCCCAGGCTGTTTCATCCCCATATATATTGCGAATACCTTATTTATTTTCATAACTTATTAATTGCATAATACTGTATCTATTTTACTTAGTTTATTTATTTAATTCACTGTATTGCATATACCACGTCAACCTTATCATCCTTCGGATTGTGGCAACCCTGCAGTTTACAGACGATCTGGCATGCAAATGCTGACACCGCATTCACCAGTCTGCTGATTAGGGCTACGGTGGTACTCGCTGTTAACGTGCTATAGTAGCGCAAAAGTGAACATTGCGGAAAAATCATAGTGAACGTCGGAGGTTCAAACCACGCCTGCAAATAAGTGAGCTTTTATTAATTTCTATTCGTGTTTCAAGAACGTTCTAATAAATAATGATTTCTTTCCCAATGCACCAGAAGTGGATTGGCCTATAAATACGAAGCTCCAGCCTTCGTGCTCACTGTGGAACAATTGTTTTCGAATAGAGAGTATCTGGACATGCTGCTAGTATTCAGGGAAGCGATGAAGAATGCAACGGAGCCACGTAATCTATACCAACAGTGGTTTCCGCAAAGAACACTTCCCACAGATCACACGTTTTTGCGAGTTTCAAACCGCCTTCTGGAATCAGGAACAGTGCACAAGAGAATATGCTGATATTCACGAAGAGATCACCATGTCTGTGACCAAGCAACGACGGATCGTGTGACGGGACTACGTCATTCAGCATCCGCATTGTAGTGCGAGGGACATTCGCAGGCATTTCAATATTAGCCAATCTTCCTCGTGGAGAATACTGCATCATGTAACATTTCACCCTTATATTCAATTACACTAGCACCTACTGCAGCCGCATCATGGTCGGAGAGTGGTGTTCGCTAGGTGGATCATACGACAAACGGAAAAACATACACATTTTTGGTACCTGTGTAGCAGGGTTGCACAACAGAGGCAATAAATAGCTACAGCATGAAATATTGGAGCACTGTAAACCCACATTGGATGCAAGAGGTGGACTTACAAGTTCGATGGGGTTTCAGCGTCTGGGCTGGTCTATTCGGTGATCATATAATAGATTCGTATTTTTATGATGGCCAACTCACTGATAATCACTATATCCACTTCCTACAACAGCTGCCTACTCTACTGGATGAAGTGCCGTTGCAGGACCGATTAACTTTGTGGTACCAACATGATGGAACACTGCCTCATTAGTCCCGTCGTGTAAGGGCTTATCTCGATACCATCTACACTGAGCGATGGACCGGACGGCATGGACCATTAACGTGGCCAGTACCACCACCAGATCTAACCCCATTAGGTTTCTTCTTATGGGGTTATCTCAAAGTTATCGTGTATATCATCTTAGCTTGTCGTGACATCATACCGGTCATGTTGCGCCGGGTTAGGCTGGTGATGATGGTTAGCCTGAGATCTTGTATCCGCCGGGATGGTGGTCAGTTCGAACAGATATTACAACCAAATGGAGGAAATGGATAAATCATAAAAGGTTTATCTGAGTGATGGTCCGCCAGTTTTCATATTCGCTGTTAAATGCACTAATTTATGATACAGAAAGGTTTGGGTTTGCAAACGTTATCTAGTTTGCACGTACATAGTGCATTTTGTAAACCCTCAGAACAGTTTAATGGCTTATTTGTATGAAAGAATAGCTTTAAACACTGAAATATTATTTAACGGTGCCTCATGTTTGTAAGTTATAATTACAATGTTATATGCATTTTTATGATGCTCATTAAAGCATATTCTAATTCGCATAATTAAACTAATTAAACGCAAGGACATTTGCATGAAAACCATAATATCTCATTAAATGTAATAAACATAAAAAGCACCTTCTAGTGACAGATTTGAACCTAGTACTTTCATTACTGAAAGCCAAAGCGCACACTGTTGCGCTGCGAATGCAAGTCACTTCATCCACAGCGGTTCAAAGCAGTCATTTCGGTCGAAATTGATACGCCGCGATGCAATGGGCTAAGTTTTTCGGTATAGCCTGTACAACTTGGGGACTGCATATCTTCTAATCGGCAGGCTGAGAAGACCCACTCGACATATTGTATGTAAATTGAAATAAACTATTGAAAAATATTATTAGTATTTATGGTAAAGGTAGAAATGAGTGCAAATAAAACATGTGGTATGGGTTTTTGCCAGACCCTATTTCAGTATTTTTTTCCTATAATAAATCCCGTCCATCAATCCATTGACTGAATCCACGCCATTTCAATGAATCGCTCTCCTCTCCTACGCAAAAGCTTCTTCATTAATAGCTGCTAGGAAATATTATACAATGCAGTTCAGGTCCGTAGAATGCTCCTTTCATCTCCTCGCTTTCCTTATCCACTATAATATAAGTAGTAGGTTTGATTAGTTTCTCATGGTCTACTTGAAAGATTTCAACACTCTAGTTGGGCTCAAAGACTGTTTCAATTTTTCCTTTATTCCTGAATATCCTCATATAATCCCCAACAATAAACCTCCTGGTCACCCACAGTAGCGCGGTGGTTACCTCTAGCTCCAGAGGTCGCCAATTAAATCCAGGCGGAAGGCGATGAATTTTTCGGGCGTAAAATCGTTAGCATGGCTTCTTTCGGAAGAGAAGTAAATCCGATGGTCCTGTGTCACGGCACGTAAAAAAACCAAAAGCCTGATAAAGCGGTCTCTGAGCAAAATTAACGGCCTTTCAGGCCTACTATAGAATGTGGCCCTAAGGACCACAGCAGTTAAAGAGCATCCATAAACATACCTAACACAATTTAATTTAATGTCCAAACCTCTTTGCAGCCCTTTTCTGTCTATGCGGCTGGTTATACTTGTAAGCAGAGAAGATGGTCATTGTTCCTCACTTCACTGGGCTTCAATTTGATGGTAGAGAGGTAAGTATCGTTGTACTTTTCAATGATTCTGGGTAGAAGATCTAGATGATCTAGCGCTGAGCTAGACCTTCTATTTATGATCCCTGGGCTAGAAATGCTCGATTAATCATATTCCTTAAAGTTTTGATTAAGAGCTCAACAGCTGCAGCCTTCACATTGATGTGGGTGCTGTAGTGATTGGCATACTTTGATATTCGCTTTTTAGAGTGTTTGTTATAAAATAGTTTTCCATTATCACTCTGTATATTCTTGGGCGGTGTTTCTATATATTTTAGTATATCTTCCATAGCTTTTACAACTTGCAGTTCTGACTTGTCCCTCAATGTTCTTTCATATGCCATTTTAGAGTAGAGATTGGCTGCAATCAGGATGTATTTAAAATTATTGCTGAGCCTTGCGTGGGGGATCTTTTCCATAAAGTCAATTTGCACCAGATCATGGAGTAGATTATTTTGGCGCAAGTGGTTTCTTTGGACAGGAGCATAAAGCTGTCTTTTGAAGCTATATTTTGCTTTACGTCCGCATGCTCTAATTCAAACCAATTTTATTCTTGAATAATATCTTAAATTTCTTGGGTATGATTATTATTTCCGCGTCTCTGAATGCAATGGGAAGTCTCAGGCAGTTCACCAGGTCGTTGTAAACTTTCCAGTAGATGTGGTTTTGCTTCGTATTAGGTTGATGTTCTTTCCACTGCGAATCTAAACACTTGTGTTTCTTCAATGGGTGTCTCATGATGCTTTTATACCTGTAGGAATTGCCCGCTCTCAGTTTACGGTGTCTGCTGTATCTTCCCCAATGAACGTGTGTTACTTTCAGTATTTTGCTATATGTATCCAGATCCCCTGCAGTATAGCATGGATTTCAGGTATTCTCTTGAAGACGAGTTCACCCAAATCAGATGTCACCTCATACGTTTCATCACCTACGTGTACTGTACTTTATTGTTGATGATTTCAATGTTCTTGTTCTTCAGCATGTAACGTCCATCTTCGTATCTTGCTTCGCATGCAGTGTCTATTTTATTTCTATCCTTTTTTTGGTTTTCTGCAAAAAGCTTAAGATATTCACATCTTTCTGAATTTCCTCCTGGCTTGAAGTATCAGTGTTCTTCCTCTGTATTTCCAGTATATCATGTCGCGGTTCTGTTACTGGCTGAAGAGCTTCACTCATTATTCTCTGGGTCTCAAACGTTTGGTGTTTTAGTCCACGTATCTTTCCTCTTATAGCCTTGTATGACTGACTACAGATTCTTTAAGTATTATGCTCTCCATCTTGAAATGACATTTAATATTGTTATTCACCTCAATATATAGCTCCTTTATTCTGCTTGCGTCAGTTTGTAGGTGATTTTGAATTCGATATATAATATGGCCGTCTTTTGCACGTTTGATTGGAGCAGTTATGGTTAGTGTATCTCCATTTGCAAAAGCAGCAGGGAAGCTTCTGGATGTGTTATTGTTTATAGAAAGTAATGTATTTGCTCTTACAAAAGGCGGTGTTGATGATGTCGTATAGCCAGTTCAAATTAAATTAAATTAAATTTATGGACGCTCTTTAACTGCTGTGGTCATTATCGTCCCATTCTATATTGGACGTGAAAGACGAAAAATTTTGCTCAGAGGCCCTCTTTATCAGGCGAGGTTCATTAACGTGCCGTAAATCTACGACACGGGACCACTGGCTTTACTTCCCTTCCGAAAAAAGCCATGTTAAGGATTTTTACGCCCGAAGAAATCCGGGTTTGAACCCGCCACCTCGGTAACTAGAGGCTAGCATGGTGACCACTACACTACGGAGGACGACATGTATAGAGGTCCGTTTAAAGATAATTTGTATCAGACGAGGCTCGATCTTAACAAGTATCTTTGTGAATTCCCGCTGAAAGTTTTCATCATCAAGGTAATAATGTGGTGTGCTTTCGTTTGCTCTAATATAGCATTTATGACTTTCACCTGTGACTTAAGAGTATTGACATTATCGATAGTTGTCAAGTTATGGAACTCTGTCGCCTCGCCATAGTTTCCAAAGGTTTCACCACTGTGTCAGTGATATAATTTCTCACAGAGGATAGCCTCCTGTTTAGATCTTGCTGTGCTTCATTTTGTTTCTTTCCAGTAAAGTGTTTAACTAACTCTTTAGTTGCTGCATCACTATATCGATCGGATTTGCTATCTCCCTTATTCTTCAATTTTGAAACCTATTGTTCCTGTCTGAATCGACCTGTGGTGTTCTTGCGTTTATATGGTCTAATGCATGTTTACGGTTCCGTACGGTTCCTCCTCGGGTGGTAAAATATGCTTATTCTTATTGTGTCTAGAGTAATGTTGTTTCATCTGCGTAATGTTGTTTCATCTGCTTTAAGTTCATGTTTGCCAAGGTATTTCATTAGATCCTCATATTGTATATCCAGAGATTTCTGTATGTGTTTCCTAAGCATAGTTTCAAAGTTACCCATTTGCTGATACATCGCTTTTTCCGCATTTGATTTTTAATTGAAATCATGTGCCTATCAACATAGCGTTTGATAGTTGCACCAATGCCCTCCTCAGGGTTCTGAACAATGCAGTTTCTTGTTTTTGAATACACAGTTTCGTTTTCCATCTCTGTTTATGATGAACTGGTGAAGTGCTCTTTTAACTGCAGCCGTCCTCTTTGAGCCGAACCTGCTAATATTTATCTGGAACTACGAATCATAATTTTTTTTCTTTTCCACCTTAATATATACAGGGTGGACCATTTAAGTTGAGACTATGCAATATCTCCAAAACTAGGCGTTGTAGAGTGAAATATCTTGAATAAAAGGTGCTTGATAATATGGGAGGGCAGTAGATGCCATTTGTGGTTTTTATTTGGAGGACTTTATGGTCATGACCCTAATTGTAGGTTCCCATTTTAAAAACTTAACTTGTTTCTAAAATGACCATAATAACGTCCTCCAAACAAACCCAACCAATGGCATTTACTCTCCCATAATATTAAGCAACTTTTACTTCACGAATTTCTTTGTATAATGCTTAGTTTTGGAGATATTGCATGGCCTCACCTTAAATGGTCCACCCTGTACATCAAAACGTTTCCTATATCGACCCCCATTCATTGAGGATTGGGGACTAACACTGCAAAGGGTGTTCCTTCTGAAACACTCTCCCAAACACTCTTGCACAGGTCTTTAAATTCAGTATATGTTATGTTAATATTTACACAATCTTCATATATATGCTTCAAGTTTAAGTTATCTTCGCTGAAGAAAATAATCATATTTGTATTATCTCGGATTGGATGTTTCGGTAATTTAGCATAGGACTGTGCTAAATATAAGCCACATTGCAATGCCTGTCCATGCTGTAAGAGGAGGCGATCTTGCCGTGCTTTTCAGTGATGACGTTATAAAATGTAAATATGGAGTTTTCTTTATGTATTTAACTTCAGAGGGATGCAAGACCCTTTCTCTATCTTCATAAGTATTCACTTGTATCCCGTCAATCTTTTCGAATAGCTTGTTGAGATATTGATACTTTGGCTGACAAAGGGACTTTAAATAGATGCACAGCTTTTTTAAAACGTAAACCATTCTCATGAAGCAGAACATTCAGCATTACATCTGTTTTTCCTACTTTTGAGCTGCATAGAATAAGAGCTCTGTCATTAGTGGGAAATAACTTCCCTTGGCGATCGCGTTAAAATCGCTTTCAAGGTCTTAGCACCTGAATAGACAGAGAGCAATTTTGCTTCAGGAGCTCCATCTTAATAACTGAATAAATAAGCATGCTTAACGCATATATATATATATATATATATATATATATATATATATATATATATTAGGTGTGCATGGATTTCATTTTGCGGTGTTTAAAGAGGAGCATAAAATCCGAATGCATATCTTAAAATCAATTAGTCTATCATGGGAGCTAAGAGGATGAAGATCTCCAGAGGTTCATAGTTAATTAACTCCCTCAACAATTGTTTGCAGTTTGAATCACATTTATCTGCTTGGGAAAAGTCTGCAGGGCACGAAGTTGGAAAAATGTATGTAAAGAGGAGACCCTGGAATTAATCCATCAAACAAAGTCCATAAGAGCCACGGAAATACCTACACTGAGCACATGGAGTCCGCTTCGAAAAAAATAGCCGATAAGATCATAGCAGAGAGGCGTGGAAAGGAGTACAGTCATCGGAAGTTACTTTAAGCAAAACGTTGGCAGCGAGGCTGGCTACTGCAATTATGAAGCCCGAGGCTTTAGGTGCTGGCTCCAGGAAGAAGTGTGGTGGATTTCTACCTTTCATACTCATAATTGTAGCCCTAGGTGCTGCGGCTGGAGGCGCAACTCGAATTGACACAGTGGTGTAAAAGAAAAAGGCTGCAGATAAAAAGGCTGCAAAAATGGGGAGACATAACGATGAGAGGAAGCAAAAGGAAAAGGCCTTCAAGTGAAAAATAAAGCGAGTTACGCCAAAAAAACGGGTGCCGCAGCAAGAATGGGAATTCTAAAACCTCGGACTGAGGTCGATACTTGTCCCAGAAAAAGCTTTGAGTAACAATACTTTTGCCTTGTACGCTCGACGTTTAAGTATTCCTTATTTTTAGGTGTATATATGCTTGGTGAGCTGCTTTCAAAGCCTCATTAGCATGAGAGGTTTATCGTCAATCTCAATTCCCCGGAGAATGAGGGCACCCATTGGGTTGCCGTAAAGAAGGAGGGTAACATTGCATTTTATTTCGATAGCTTTGGGAACCTGAAGTCTCCGAAGATTATAGAAAGGTATCTGAATTATTTTAAGTTAATTTATAATACCAAGGGGTTTCAGAGTTTTAGCTCAGTAACTTGGACACCGTGCTTGCAATTTCTATCACAATGAGTTACACTATTGCTGTTAGTGGTAATGAACCTGTTCTTAACACGCACTGAATCCTCCTCTGAGGATTGATCTTAAAGGATATTATGTTTGAATGAATTTATTTATTATCCACTTAGTAATACACACACTATATATATTATATTATGATATTTCTCTTTTGAATTTTGAAACCTTCTATTCTATTCCCAAAGTTTATCATAGCAATAATCAGTTGCATTAGTTTTACAATGACGAGCTTAAGGTCATTGATATACCCATTTGAACTTATGTAATTACTTATACTAATGCATACATCAAAGATAAGTTTCAGCTCGATGAGAATGACTTCTTTATTTCGACTAATAGTAATACAATGAACACTGAAATTAAATGTCGTTTTTCCTACGGATTTTTGTAAACACTTGTCTATTGGGCTTCTCTTGGGTTTCAACGGAAGCAAAGTCATCCCTGCTAATCAGCTGACTGAATATGATTTCTTAGTATACATATTTAAGGTGAGCATCTTACGAATTGAGTGTAGTATTGCAACAGGCTTTTTCATCGATGGTGAAAGCGGACTTCGATTTACAAATTTTTCCCTTCTGTTCGGCCTGGATATCAGATTTCTCAACAACCTTCAAATACCATTTACCTACCGATAATGGACACCAACTTTATCGACCAAAATCACTGTTCGTGTAGTCGACCTGAACGGTCATCCCATCTACTTTAGAAAACGAATGTATAAGCATAAGGCTTCATACACGGGAATATGTTTCAGCAGAAGAAGATGCCTGCGAGGATCTAATAAGCCTGCGCATCGTCTTACTCATTATACTCCAACTCTGACACTCAGGGTGTCAACATCAAGCAATCAGAGGTTCCAAAGCTTTAGGCTTCAGAATTCTGTAATGGGCATGTTCAATGTGACGGAAATACCCACATTTGAGGACAAGATCGCCAAAGAAGAGGATCTTGTGTTTCTACCCCATAATACATCGGCTCTGGACGTTAATCATGAGATTAGAATCCGTCGTCAAGCTGAAAATTTATATACTCTACCTAGACGGAGTTATCTCTACATTGACGGATCTATTACTAAACCTAATATAGCAACTACAGAGGTAGCCAAAAAACTACGAACCGGCCTCGCGGTGTTTGTTCTGTCAGCATCCTCGGCGCTCGTTGTCGTCTGGCGCTATTATAGAAAGGCGCGGATGGAACCATAAAACACTTTTAAAACTGTTATTAAAGGCTTTACTTACAAACTTTATGAAAAGAGATGCTGAAACTGGCCACTGTCGTTGTCCATACATTTTTGGCACCTCCTTAGGTAACTATGCATCACTCGGCGTAGTTCACGTTAAAGAAATGCTGGCAACTTCCTGACGGATATTTTGTTTTAATTCTTACAGGATGTGTCGGTTTGTCTTGTCCACTTTATGTTTTAGGTTATCCCTTGGGGGCCGGGGACCAGGGGGCCACAAATCTCTACTAATCATTATGTCCTTAAACTCACTTTCAATTATTCTCATCGAAATATTGACCTATGGGCTGTTACAAGGTCTGGCTGAAAAAAGGGAAAATCTTTCTCTAATTAATTCTGTAAAAAAGGGGAACAAAATTGTATTCACGTATGCACGGGCATCAACTGTGACTCGAAAAAATGATCCTATAATTCTTTCTCCGCTCATGGCGCACCGTAATCCAATTTGTTCATTATGAAGTGGTACTTCATGAACAATATTGTGCTTGTCAGAGCTCCAATAATGATTATTTTGTGTACATACGTATTCATGAAGGTGGAGCCAGGCCTCGTCCGTGAAAAATATTAAATATGACCTAATTCGCCATTGTGTACACTACTGAGACTCCACTCAAAATGTGCGCCTAATCACAGGATCACCTGGTTGAGAGCATGTACCACAGTTATTTTATATGGTTTTTAACTTCAGCAATTTTAAAGCTCTTCGCGCAAAGCCATAAGAAATGCCTTCCTTTTGTGAAAGACGCCTAAGTGACTTTTGGGAGGAATTCTCCAAACGATGACCTATATCGTCTAATGTTTCTTCGATAAGAACCCTACGCCGCCTTTTGGATTTCTTAGCCTTGACACATACTGTGCCCTGAAATTTAATGTAAAGTTCGTGGATTGTTGTACGGCCTGGAACCTTAACACCTGGAAATATTTTTGCAAAACGTACTTTCACTTGGCGAGCTGACAGAGCTAACACATACGAATCATAAATAAACACACACGCAGTAGAAAACATACTGTGCCATAATATACTCTGTGACTAAGTACGGGACAAAATAATAAATAATTCGTAATAACTGAACTAATTCACACACCGTCAACTCAATACTGCAGTTCAGTCTGCAGAGCAAAACCACGTTAACAGCGTGACCTTGTTTAGAGCAGAAGTGCGTTATTATGTTTCCACACGCCCAGTGGAAAAACACCGCGCAGCCGGTTTGTAGTTCCTTGGCTCACCCGTTACTACAACAATGCCCGCCAATAACGCAATTGCATTTATGTTTGACGAGATTCGGATTGACATGAATGGCACAGATGTAGATAGAACAGGAAATCAAGGGATTACATCAACTATACAGAAGTATGCTGCACCCAATCCTATGGAATTCATTCGTTTACTGAAGGCTGAATGGTGCTACCCTCGAGGAATTTGGGTATTGTCCATTCTGCAAGTGGAACTTAGTGGTTACCATGCTAGCCTTTAGTTCCCGAGGCCGTGGGTTCAAACCCGACGGAAGGCAATGTATTTTATCGGGCGTAAAAATTCTTAGCATGGCTTCCTTCGAAAGGGAAGTAAAACCGGTGGTCCCGTGTCGTAGATTTACGGAACGTAAAAGAACCTCAAGCCTACTAAAGATGCCTCTGAGCAAAATTATCGATCTTTCACGTCACTCCTCTTTCTTCCCCCTCCCTTATATGTGATAGTCTACTGAATATATACACTGGTGTGCAAAATCTAAGGACGAGATGGGTAAAGTAACATAGCAAATGAACTACTTGGTTGGAAGTAGATGAAGGTGCGGAAGCATGTTGCCAGAGGTCTCTCTCACGTACACAGATAGCTGGACGTCACATGGCAAGAGTGTAGCGAGCCTATAGTGCCAAATGGGTCTGATTCCGCAACACGGGGCAATTGACGAAACAGGACAAGACGGTGTGTGGCAATTAGCGAGCTATTACGGTGCACTGTAGTGGTGTTATTCATTGCAACATGACCCGTAGACACCATTTGGATGACTTCACGCGGGGAAGAATCATCGGGAAACTGGAAGAAGGGAAAAGTGTGACGAGTGTTGCTCAGACGTTTGGAATTGCTCACAGCATTGTTTCACGTGCATGGGGAACCTTCCAAACCACAGGCACTACTGTCCCAAGGAGAGGTGCTGGTCGACCACGCTCAGCTACAGTAGCAGATGACCACTACATTGTGCAACAAGCAAGAAGGGACCCACGCCAAACAGCGGGTGCAATTGCAGCCACATGTAATTGGACAGCTAGGCACGCAATCTCACGATACACGGTGGCACGGCGACTACACAGAGGTGGTCTGTTTGTCCGACGGCCAGTACGTTGTGTTCCATTGACATCCGCACATCGGTGGCACCGTTTACCATGGTCCCAAGATCATCAAAATTGGACCAATGAGGAATGGGGTCGCGTGCTCTTCTCGGATGAGAGCAGATTCATTCTAAGTGGTGAATCTCGACGTGCACTCATCTGGCAAGAGTGGGAACACGTAATGAATCTAGGTATATCCTTGAACATGATCGTTTTGGTGGTTGGGGTGTTATGGTTAGGAGAGGCATAATGTTGCATGAGCGCACCGACCTCCAAAACTTTGAACCCGGTACGCTCACTGGTCAACGTTGTTGTGATAGTACTCCTTCCCCATGTGCGCCTTTCCAGGGGTGCAGTCGGCCCTGACTTCATTTTTATGGATGACAATGCACGACCGTATCGAACAGCGCAGGTGGAGTATCTCTTGGAACGAGAGGATATTCGGCGAATGGACTGGCCTGCCCGTTCCTCCGATTTAAACCCCATCGAACACTTGTGGGTTGCTTTAGGGAGACGCATTGCAGCACATCCACATGCACCAACGACCATCCAACAGTTGTCAACAGCACTGGTGGAGGAATGGAACGCCCTACCCCAAGAACTGCTTACCAACCTTGTGACCAGCATGGAAGCGCGATGCAGAGCATACATTGCTGTCCGTGGTGATCATACACCCTTTTAAACACCATGTATCTGTTTCTGTAAATCTAGAGAGCTATCTTATGTCGTACTGACTTTAGTGTAGCTTATGGTCTACGAATAAAAGTGACATATCTATTCGTCTCATTGCATATTTCGTTTAGTTGCCTACTGTAGCATACCGTAGCAGTTTCCTCTATATATGATTCACGTTTCATCGAGCTATGTTACTTGGCAGTATCAGACTGTGCGAATATTACTTTTGTCCTTAGGTTTTGCACACCTGTGACATCCTAAGAATTATCACGTTCTCTAATTTACTTTGTAATTTATTTTTTCCTATAAGCTGCTAACAATAAATATTTTTGAAATATATGTATGTTCCGTTCTTCTCTGTTACTCTTTTCCGTTGAAATCAGATGTTCGATTATCTTGCATACATGATGCTGTCATATTCCATCCGACTTGAAAACTGCTTGGCGAGTAAAATTTCCCTCGTAAACGGCTGAATGGTATGTTGCGTATTCTAAGCACTGGAATAGAATTTAAAAATCTTGAAGTTAAACGTTTTTCCTCTTCAGTTTAGTCTTTTGGTCACCAATACAGCATTAATATTTGCGAAATGGTTGTTTGTAGAATTATAAAATTCTGTTGATGTTATTATCTGGTTTTCGAAGGTCTCTGCAAATTAGCAGGAGCTGCAAGCGCGCTGGGTGTCCCATCCACAACAGTCAAAACGGCTTAGAGACAAACTATCTCTTACTTTAGTCCATTGTGCTTGCGTTAAAGAACAAGTCTTTACACAAACTAATTAATGAGCAATGACAAAGAGTACCTCATAAATATTTAACGCCAAAAATGTTTTGGATATGCATTAATTGTGTCCTTTAAAGAGCTCTACATTTTGTATGCAGTAAGATTCTGTTTAACTCTTACGGTTTACCAGTTATAGTGGTTATACAATAGTCATTCAGAATTAAGAGGGATTCAAAGGGTATTTCCAGAAAGTGCAAGATATACGTTTTATTTGTGATGAAATAATCTTAAACATATGGTGTTTTAATAAACATGGTACAATCATTTTTGAAAAAATAAAAAATAACGATAACTGTTTCCAAGCAAAGGGTAGTTTGGAAAGGGGGGATTTTCTTGAAAATACTCGTTTCGCTGAACTTAAACTGGTATTTAATCGACATTCAGTTTTTAAATTGAGTAACTTATACGCGGGCAGGGGCGCGCGCGCGCACACACACACACACACACACACACACACACACACACAAAGTGTTTTTCTGAACACTCTTTTTTAATTCTCAAAACAAACATCTTGTCATATAACTGCACTTTAATTCTTGCATTATTCGAAATGTTGACTAATCCTACGGGATAAACGGCATACTTGCTGAACCTCAATGCCGTAAATGAATCCGACATTTGCAGTCATAATATTCTTCTTCTCCTAATCCAAGGCAGAAATATTGGGAATATTTATGGGATGTAATGCTAAACTGGGATACGAGACCAGTACACATTGTTAAAGGAGAGATAAAGAAAAACCTATGAGACAAGGAACTGTAATACCCACTTTATTTAACTTAAATAGACAACGCTGTACGAAGGCAAAGGAAACAGCTAAAGATTTTAAACATGAATATCACTTTTAGGATGTCAGGTACCGTAGTAATAATCTCTGCCATGACTACCTTAACAGATAATAGCCACCCTATCAGCTACCGACCTCACGTCCACACTCACATGGCAAAAGTGGGTTATCGTCTACCGATACGTGAAGGTAATGTATCACTTACTCCAGCCAGAAAGTCGGTTTACTGGAGTTTCAGATGGTTACCTACCGCACCCTCATTGAACCTAGCTACATTCCAAGACAGGGAATCTCAAACCGCACTCTAACCTTCTGCACCAATGCGCAGTACTTCGGCTGTCTTGAGCATAGGAAATAAACATAGAAATAAAATTGTTCTTAAAATTTGGTAACGAAATTAAAAGAATCTGAAAAAGTAGGCTCCAAAATAAACAGTAATTAAATTATATGAACAATAGGATCACATTGAGTCTAAATGTCACAAAGACACGCCCAAAGGCAAGCAGGCATATAGTTATGAAAGAAGACATTCAACAGCAGAAAATAGGTCCTGAAGTTTCACTTTGGATCTATTAAGGATGGAGCTAGAATTATTGGATGGAACTACTAGGAAGCGTTTGTAAAGTAGTATTTAATATAAATGAACAAACAGATCATTATATAAAAATGGGGGAACACATGGAAAGAAAGTGTAATAACATAATCTTGAAAGACCTATCTGGAAGACACCATCCTTCATAAAGCGAAAGCAATAACTTTGTAACACTTAAAGGCCGCAACAGGCTTGATACTGCTTATAGTAGACGGAAAAGAAGGAAAGAAAGAAGAGATGGTGCAAGTGTTTTCTGCGTCATTTATTTGTTGAATTACTACTAGGCCTAAGATCTACAGATGATATCGTATATTATGCTAACATAAAATAAATTTCAAGACCGCTCTGCGCAGTAGAGCACAAGTTTTTTCTATTTCATTTAAATGAATAGATAAAACAGCTTTAAGGGAAGGGTGGCTAATGAATGGCTGCTAATTTACATTCAATTGTTTGAGAGCCATTCTTTCCGTGCTAGCGAGTACTCTGTAAACTACCGTAGCGAGGTTGCTGTTGTGACAAGAAACAGGTTTGTTCACCTGATTTCGGTGTGGTACTGGACACACCCGTTCTTGCTCCTTCTCCTCTTTCTCTTTAATTCTCTACTCTTATACACTTCACTTGTTCTGGTGGACAGCATAGGTCGCCATCAAGCTCACGAACTCGATTCCTGATTCCGGATGGAAATCTGCTGAGTAATACTCTGGTTACAATAGTTTCACTTTCTACTACATATATCTAAGAATAAAGTACTTGAACCTAGTTTTTATGAGCAGAAAATATACTGAAAATTTCGAAAGCGAAAAACCATCACTTATTGTGTAAGCTTATTAAAGATCGTAACAATTAAGATGGCGATTTTCTGAATATTTGTACTTAAACTGATTCCAAGAAAGTGGATGTAACAGTGGAGTGATTTTAGGTAACTAATATTTATTTAGAGTGCATTTTAGGACTTCAATGATAGAGGGATGTCAAACAGGCAACACTTCTGCTTCATTGGTATGAGCAATCGCATAATGCTGCCCAACTCCATGGTGTAATGGGTAAACAATCTGGATCTGGCTGTTTCTTATCCTGAAGTGACAATTCCCAAGTAAATTTCAGATTTTGGCCCTGGGGTCATTTGAACACTCAGCACCACTCATTACAACCGATATTAAATTAACATTGCAAACCTTTTCAAAACATATAATTTCAAAAATGAGGGAGTAAAGAAAATGAGATAGCACGGCAATGTGAACAAAGGCTTAAGATTCCTTCTTCCTAAACCGTTTTAGTTTGGAAAACAGACAACTTGGCTGTGATTGTTATTCACAGTCGTTGAAGGGGGTCTTCATCATGTAGAGTACTGTCAGCGGTGCTTCTTCAGTTGTGAATTAAACCAACTAAATTCTGAATTAGTTATCCTGTCAATTATACAGCCTAGTATGCACATTAAATAGTATTTCTCCTTGTCTTGAGCGACAAAAATTGCACTTTGTCTTGGAAAAATCTTCGCTGAGATCACATGAAAAGCTCCATATAATTTATGAATGTATTTTCCTCTCGTTTTTAGGAGTGTGTATATAGACAACATAGCTCAAAAACGAAATTTCAAACTTGGTATTTAAGTTCAGTATCCTCTGAAGATACGGCAGAAGATTTTAAAGAAATTACCCTCCCTCTAAACTATCATTATATGCAAAGGTTTCGTTATTTTTTTTCTTTCTCAAAAATGGATCCAACGATATTTATCTTCTTCTTCTTTTCCTCCAACAGGATTTTAGCCTGCTCCAAAGTACGATTTTGATTAAAATGTCATATATGTATGATATTTCCCCGGCTAATGGAATGTATACCCTCAATTTACCACAAATAGCCTGTGAAGTTATCTTCATTGTAAATTAACTTTGTAAAGTTGATAAATCATAACAGAGAGGCAAAGGTTAATTACGCGTAATATTTAGATCTCGATTTCATTCATTCATCTTTGTTTGAATACTTCTATACCTCACATTTTTTTTAAATAACCCATTGTTCTCTTGGAAAGTGAGAATCAAATAAAAAATACAACCAAATAGGAGGGATTTGAACCATGACTTTCCGCTTTTCTTGCTGTTGCGCTTACCAACTGAGCTACCATGTCAACGGGCTAACTACACACTCAATTCTCCAACTGACTCACTTTTTTATTCCGGTAAACCAAAAGAAGATCTGGAATTCATTTTGAGATGACATACTCTAATGGCGACTTGCAATATCTTAAGTACTTTAAGCTCGGGCTTCATAGTTTAAGCAACTATTAGGTTAATTAATGGTAAATAATTGTTGTTTCATACAAGCAAAGTTGGAAAGGAAGAATCAGGCTGGAAAATTCAATGCCATAGGCGGCATCTGAAACCAGGATGTAGCGCTTTCTGTGCACGATGCTTAATTTCCCAAATCACTCGCGTTCTTTCCGATGATTTACTTTGTGTAAATTTTAATTAATGCTCAGTTAAGAGACTGTAGTTGGAGGGTTCTTTGTACGAATAACACACAATCCACACGTGGCAGATAGCAAGCCAACCATTGCATATATCGTATATGTCACAACATTTTTATGAAATCCGTTACCTCACAAACATCATATACTTGTATTGCTAAAATATGATATACTAGATTTCCTGTTGCTGCTCTATATTATAACTTTATCCCCATCCTGGGGAAATTTCTAAACCGGCATTTGAGAAAGGAAACATAATAGGGCTGTACGTCAACTTTTGTCTTAACCAGTCCCATAATATAACTTAACTGTTGTGTTTCAGTGTTATTACTTCAAAATTCTTACTTTGAAGATCATCAAAATCATTCTTTTATTAATTTACTGCAGAATATATCAAACTAAGCCTAATGTTATGGACCAACCTTTTGTTTATTCAGCAGCAAACTTATTACATAAGCATATCGGTGCCTACTACTCATAATCAAAGACATAAAAAGGGCAAAGGGTATACCCTGTAAAGTCAATATTTCGGTTCATATTATGTAATGCCAAACAGTTGTGCCCATTACGAAACAAGGGAACATACGAAATAATTATAAAATATATGTTCAGGCAATTACTTTAGTGACAGTCCTGAGCTGCTAAATATTTATCTCAATGAAACACGCCCACATACACACACGTTTGACACCCAGTAGGGAAACGAACGGTAGTTGCGATAAGCAGGACGCAAAACTTCTCTATCACATTAGCACAAAGCAATCTCTAGGTTTCCAAATCTTATAACTCAAATAAAACTTTCTGTAGTTCCCTCTTTCTATGAAGGCAGGAAGTAGTACACTAACTGCAAGTTTTTATATAAGCTAATGTGTAAATTACCCTGTACCTAGGAAGAGCGTTCTACAACTAAAGAAGATATCTATAGGTGGACTGTTGTCTGTCTATATATCGAAAATGAGATTTTAGTTCATTCTTTATTTTTCATAAGAAATACACATCTGTTATTAGATTTGCCATTAGCCCATTTCTCGTGCCTTAAAAATGCGACTTAAGTTTGGAACATTTATCCTACACGAAATAATTTTTATGTAAACCATAAAAAATAGTAGAACACATTAACTAATTAATAAAATACCACATATTTATTCAAAACTATAATTACTTCTTCTTGGGTGAAACTTTTATGAATATCGTTTTAATAATTATAGCAGTGTCTGCTTAATCTGAGTTTAATAGGATCCATATAACACGTAATTCTCATGTTTATAAAATAGGTTTTGATAAGTTTAAAATTCTGTTATATCTTGGTCGCCATGTCTGTTGAAGTTACGAAACAGAAACCTATTGTCAAGACTTCGTAGAATACAGCAATTCGCATTTATTGAAATGTATAAAACTTCACCAAGGTTTTAATTAAAGGGTGTGTTTTTACTGCCTGAGCGGTTCTAAAATTAAAATGTTTAATAAACTTGTTTTTTTTTTACTTCGTGAACAAATATGTACACCCGCTGTTCTGAAGATAGTAACAAGGAAAGCTTCACTCCCTCAAACTTCATTTTGTGAGACATGTTTGACTATGGCAAGCACGGATAAACACAGGTTGTAGGGAAACAACATCGATAACGGGGCAGGAACGGTAAACTGGCCGTTTTTCAAGACGGAACCCATGACGGGCATGGTTTGGGCTCTATGAGACATCAAAACTTCATGGGATTGTTTTTGGTATCATACGCAGTTTTTTCCTGATTATCGGAGGGGACTCGCACTGCTCCAATGAGGATATTGTACCTATGCCCCACATAGGGGCGCCGCCGGGGAGGGAAGAGGAGGTGAGAGAAAACATCGGGTGACCGGAACCAGGAGTGACGGTACAGCAATGACAGGTACCTACAGTTTCCAGATTGAGTCCCCCTGACAGTCTGACAGGCAGATCGGAGTCACCCGTTCTACACAGAGTGTTTTTCGTATTTGTTAGGAACGTATGATGTCTTTCCTAGTAAATAGATAAAGTGGCGATATATTATAATATGCAAAGTACTGTGTTACATGCGGGGCTTGCCAGATTGGTAGTTAATTACGATCCTTCAGAAGGATTCATACCGTCAGAAAACGGTTGTAACTTAAGTAATAAAACAGGAAAGAGCCATTTTGCCTTTTGTTACAAGTGATTCCTACCTATACCAAGTAGGGGTAGATCATTGTACCGAGCATGCTGGGTTATGGGGAGGTTGGAATAAATAAAATGTAACAGAAATGGTAACAGTCGCATGGTGTAATTATAAAATTAATTGCATGTCAAGTTTATACAATCTTATATACGCATTTGGTGTCTAACAGGTGTTGAAGTTTTGAAGTCAGTGTACTTTCCTTCGTGTAATACTGCTTATAGTTTGCGGCGTACATATGTTACACAGTACTTTGGATATTTTTGTATGTATTATATTTCCCTGCCTTTGCACTTGTGTATACGTGCCTAGTAATTTGTAGGAAGTTAGATTTACACCACGGTTTCGTCGTATTTGTTTCTATATGTTTCTTATCTAATTCAGCCCCATTCTAGGGTTATGCCTACACGCTTTGTTTTACCTCTCTCTCTTCGATGCTTGACTCATTATGGTGTCGAATTATCGATGTTTTACGGAGGGGGGGATTGTTTATCTGCTTGATATCACGAGGAGTGCAGTTTGATATAAATGCAACGCTATCAGTGTTCTTAGCATTTATTGCGAGAAAATGCAGAAGTGAATACAAATGGAAATTATTTTTCTAATGACGAAGTTTGAGAATTCTCGAGTCTAGTTTTCAGTTGAACGAATTTCAAAATATACTCGCATAAAGCACGAATGACCCTTCTACTGCTGCGGCACGGCATTTAAGAGCATGGTTAACACACCTATCGCGGGAATTAAAGTATTGCTTACGTCGCCGTTGCCAAGGATTCTTCCTCGCGTTTGCAAACTTTAGCACACACTTATGAAGAATTATTGTCTTCTTTCGGTGACACTTCGTTTCTAGTATTGAAAAGTAGGAACTACTGTCTGGGCAACGTTTAGGTTTCTAATGTGCTTACTGATAGTGAAAATCTGACTACATGTACTCCTTCATCGTCAGGGTTTTCCTTTAATTCATTAGTATTCAACACCCTGTGCAAAGGTTATCAAGCACATTGCGTAGTGACTGTCGCACCGCAAGCTTTGAAATGTTGAAATCCTTCGTCCGGTAGGCGATGCGTGTTCCTTATCGGTACTTTGGGTTGCTGACTTTTATACCTTACTTCTTACAGTTGTGGAGGGAAGAATCAGCTTTTGTTGCGTTCAGCTTTGCACAGCTCAATGATCTTTGCACTTTTCATTCCTGGGTGTTAGATTGCTTTCCGTCCAGTATGGGTCCGTGTACAATTTCTGTCGGAATATTATATACTCTACAGAAGGACACGAAAGCTGTGATTGCCCTTATAGATCACGTTACACTTTTTGTACTTACTTCAGCTTTCCGATTTCGAACAGTAGGTATATCACATGATTGTTTCGGGTTTTAATATACACACTCGACTGCATCGTGTATTTGCGTGTATTCCAAATTCGTTTACTGGCTTGGATTTGTTAGTGACTATGCTATAGCAAACGGTTTAAGTATCTTTTACCAAATTTACTTTGGATAATCAGTCGTTACAGTTATCACAAAGTTCAAAACTGTCCGGTTTACTTGAGCCACAATTGTCGGTTATTTCCTTATCACCTATAATTGTTGCAAATCAATCTCCATTGCCATTAACTTATCATACTCACGCAAGGTCTCAATTTTTCCCGTGGTAACGGGTTCATGGATTTTTTCGAACGTAAAAATCCTTAGCATGGCTTCCTTCGGAAGGGAAGTAAAGTTGGTGGTCCCGTGTTGTAGATTTACAGCACGTAAAAGAACCTCAAGCCTGATAAACAGGCCTCTGAGCAAACTTTCCGGTCTTTCACGCCCAATTTGGAATTGGACGCTAAGGATCAGAGCAGTTAAAGTGCGTCCATAAATAAAACTGTTACCAACCGTTTCTCATTCTTCAAATAGGGCTCTTATCGGCACGTCCCCACGTCTTGGTATATTTTGTGGGAAACTTGGCCATACATATAGATTTTCCTGTAGACGTAAACGTTACTTGACTTCGCAAAACACTGTCCCAGCTTGTCTGGCGTTAAACACCTGATTTGACGCACCTGCATAACTTCATGTTTCTTACGTTACCTTCAGTTCAAATTTTGTGTGCAAAATCCTCGGTGTCAACCTGGTTAGATTCTCGGCATTTAATTTGATTGATAAAACATATTGGCAAACATTGCCTGCTATATTTTGTGTAGACTTACAGCTGATAGCTGAATGCGGCACTACGTTTTCGGGAGTAACATTACGGATATTAGGTGCCGTAAGTCTTCACAATAGATTATCTCTGTATTCGTGAGATATCAAATTTCATTTTACGGAGCATTTACCGTATGCGATGGTTTGGGGATCGCCGTTTATGTGTAAAACTAAATTTGCGTTGAACTACTCTACTTTTACGGTAAGATTTCCCTTTCTCCGTCCGTTCTAATTCTTTTTGCTTTGGGTTCTCCACAAAATATCGCGTCACTTAATGCCGCATCTGTTCCAAAGAGTAGGGATTTAGACTAATGTCGTCGTCTTTTTTGCAGGTTTCGCGAATTTTCCATCAATTTCCGGATGTTCTTACCGAACAGCTGGATGCAGTTCAAGATGCAGAATACATTATTCAGTTGTCTAATGTAACTCCCCTTCGCTCTTCACCTTATCGTGTTTCGCCCGTAAACTGGATATTTTGCGTACCAAAATAGATGACAGGCTTCGTCAGGCAATTATTGAAAGTCTACTAGGGCTTATTCTAGTCCATGTATTTTGGTTCTTAAACCGAAAAATGATTTTCATTTCGTGACGGATTATATAAACCTGAACAAGAATGTCGTTTTGGACACAATGGTATTATCAGTCTGCACAAATCGGCACATTATGGTATTTACCACGCTCGATTTGAACCAAGTAGATTACCAAATCCCGTTGGTAAAGCTTTAGGCATCTTACTGTATTTTCTTACGACATTTTCAACACCTTGGAATCTGTTTCAGTTTTGTCGCGTCTCTCTTGGGTTATCTATAGGCTCTCAAGTTTAGTCACAATTGTTGAATCGCGTTTTTCATAAATTCAAATTTATGTTTGTCTTTAATTATCTTGATGATTTCGTCATATACCCTCCGGCTTTTGCCACTCATCTTCAAAACTTTCGACTGGTTTTTACTTGTTTGCAAGGGGCGGGTCTGCCAGTGAGTCTGTCTAACATTAAAGTGACAGTTTCACAATTTCCCTTTTAGGACATATTATTTCACCACGTGGGGTTTCAACTGACCCTAATCACACTTTAGCTGTGTAAAATTTCCCAGTACCTCGTACTGCGAAACAATTAGCATCCTTTTTGGGTATGGCTACCTTTCTGCAGAAGTCAACGCACTTTAGCGCATATTGCCGAACCACTGCATGCGCTTCGACGCAAAGGAGAAAAATTATGTGGACGGACTCACAAAACAGCGCGCTTGATATCTTAAAGAAAAACTTATAGATCCTTCTGTTTTGGCTTATACTGGACTTCGAGCAAGGTTTCATCTTGCAAACTGACGCGTTGCGTTTTGCAGAGGCGACAGTTTTATTACAGGAGCTACCGGGAGCTGACAAACCTTTACATTATATTTCACGTTACCTTTCCTTTAGCTGAAAGACGCTTGTCGGTTTATGAGCTAGAATCTTTGGCGTTGCTTAATGCTTTCGACAAATTTCGTCGGTTTCTTGAACATCACCACTTCCATCTTGAGTGCGATAACCAGGTAATCACATGGGTCTTATTTTATCAACGCCAGACCAGAAAATCACTAGATGGGCAGTAAATCTCAGCGCCTATCAGGTTACGGTTATATATATTCGGAGTTCGGAAAATTCGGTGTTTTTTATTTATTTATGGACGCTTCTTAACTGCTGTTGTCCTTAGCGTCCCATTCTATATTGGGCATGAAAGACCGGTAATTTTGCACAGAGGTCTCTTTATCAGACTTGAGGTTCTTTTACGTGCCGTAAATCTACGACACAGGACCACCGACTTTACTTCCCTTCCAAAGGAAGCCATGCTAAGGATTTTTACGCCCGAAAATACCATCGCCCTCCACCGGGTTTGAACCCGCGACCTCAGGAACTAGAGGTAACCACTACATCACGGAGAGCAATGAGTTGTGTATATAATCACGCCTGCGAATAAATGAGTTGTTTATAAATTTCTTTTCATGTTTCGAAAATGCTCTAGCAAATCATCATTTCTTTCCGAATGCACTAGAAAGTGGATTTGCTTATAAATACGAAGGTCCAGCCGTTCGTGCTCACTGTGGAACAAAGCTTTCGAATAGAGAGTATCTGGACGTGCTCTTAGTATACGGGGAAGCGCAGTACAATGCAACGGAGGCACGTCTCTATACCAACAGAGGGTTCCGCAGAGAACACTTTCAACAGATCACACGTTTTTACAAGTTGCGAACCGCCTTCTGGAACCAGGAATAGTGCACAGGGCTCCAAATTGAAGGCCACTCTCTGTGACCAAGCAACGATGGATCGAGTAACTATGTCATTCAGCATCCGTACTGTAGTACGATGGACATTCACAGACATTTCAATATTAAGCAATTTTCCGCGCGGAGAAAACTACACCATGCAAAGTTTCAACCTGATCATCTTTAACTACACCAGGAGCTACTGCAGCCGGACCATGGTCGTAGAGAGGCTTTTGATAGGTAGATCATACGACAAATTGAACAAGATCCACATTTTTTGACAACTTATTAGCAGACGAATCAAGGTTCCACAACACAGGCCATGTAACTCGCTGCAATATGCATTATGGAGCACATTAGATGCGAGAGGCGGTCATATAAGTCGGATGGGGTATCAATGTTTGGGCTAGTATATTCGGTGATCTCCTAATAGGCCCGTTTATTTATGATGGCCAACTCACTGGCAATCGCTATATCCAATTCCTACAACACCAGCTGCCTACTCTACGGGATGAAATGCCGTTGCAGAACCGACTAACTATATGGTACCAACGTCATGGGCGCCAGCTTATTCGGCCCGTTGTGTAACGCCTTGCCCTGAGCGATGGATCGGGCCGTATGAACCAATAGGATGGCCAGCACGTCCACCAGATCTAACCCCATTATGGGGTTATCTCAAATATATCGTGTACCAGGAGCGGCCAATGATCCCTCCACACCTCAGGGAACGCATCATCTTTAATTGTCGTTACATCACACCGGCCATATTGCGCCGGGTTAGGTTGGCGATGTTGGTTAGACTGAGATCTTGTATCTGCCGGCATGGTGGCCGGTTCGAACACCTATCGCAACCGAATGAAGGAAACAGGTAAATTGTAAAGGTTTATCTCTGTGATGGTCCGGCATAATGTCATAGTCACTGTTAAATGCACTACTTTGGTTCAGAGAGGTTCACAGCGATCATAATATGGGTTTGCAAACATTATCTAGTTTGTATGTACGTAATGCATTTTTTAATCACTCAGAACAGTTTATTGGTTTTTTTTGTATGAAAGAATAGCTTTAAATAGTAAAATATCACTCAATGATGCCTTATGTTTGTAAGTTATACTTACAATGTTATATGCAATTATTTATGATGTTAATTAAAGCATATTCTAACAAGTAACAATTTGCGTCTTAGAGAAATTCACATAATTAAACTAATTAGGTGAAACGACACTTAAATGCCAAACTACCAGTTCTCATTAAATCTTCTAAACGTAAAAAGTACCTGCAAGTGACAGTATTTGAACCTGGGATTTTCATCCCTAAAGGCCAACATGCACACTGCTGCGCTACGAGCGCAACTCAGTGCTCGCACAACGGTGCGAAGCAATCATTTCTGCGGAAACTGATACGATGCAATGCAATAGACTACGTTTACATCATAGATGTACAACGACGAGACTGCATATCTTCTCAATCCGCAGGCCTGAGAAGAGTCACCAGGTATATAATTATACATACGTACATACATTATGTGATCAAAAGTACCCGGATACCCCCACAAACATACGTTTTGTATCTTAGGTGCATTGTGCTGCCACCTACTGCCTGGAACTCATTATACGCGACCACAGTAGTTATTAACCTTCGTGAAACAGCAGAATGGGACGCTCCGTGGAACTCACGGACTTCGAACGTGGTCAGGTGATTGGGTGTCACTTGTGTCAGAAGTCTGTACGCGAGATTTCCATACTCCTAAACATCCCTAGGTCCACTGTTTCTGATCTGATAATGAAGTGTAAATGTGAAGGGACATGTACAGCATAAAAGCATACAGGCCGACCTCGTCTGTTGAGTGACAGTGACCGCCGTCATTTGAAGGGGGTCGTAAAGAGTAATAGGCAGACATCTATCCAGCCCATGACACAGGAATTCCAAACTGCATCAGGATCCATTTCAAGTACTATGCCAGTTAGGCGTGAGGTGAGAAACCTTGGATTCCATGGTCGAGCGGCTGCTCATAAGCCCCACAACACTCAGGAAAATGCCAAACGACGCCTCGCTTGGTGTAAGGAGCGTCAACATTACACGATTGAACAGTGGCAAAAGTTGTGTGGTGTGCGAATCACGGTACACAATGTGGCGATCCAATGGCAGGGTGTGGGTATGGCGAATGCCCGGTGAACGTCATCTGCCAGCGTATGTAGTGCCAACAGTGAAATTCGGAGGTGGTGGTGTTATGATATGGTCGTGTTTTTCCTGGAGGAGGGGGGGCTTGCACCCCTTGTTTTGCGTGGCACGATCACAGCGCAGACCTACATTGATATTTTAAGCACCTTCTTGCTTCCCACTATTGAAGAGCAATTCGGGGATGGCAATTGAATCTTTCACCACGATCTAGCACCTGTTCATACTGCACGGTCTGTGGTGGAGTGGTTACACGACTATATCATCCCTGTAATGGACTGGCCTGCACAGAATCCTGACTTGAATCCTATGGAACAACTTTGGGATGTTTTGGAACGCCGACTTCGTGCCAGGCCTCACCGACCTACATCGATACCTCTCCTCAATTCCGCACTCCGTGAAGAATGGGCTACCATTTCGCAAGAAACCTGCCAGCACCTGAT
Source organism: Deroplatys truncata (assembly GCA_030765065.1). Classification (NCBI taxonomy): domain Eukaryota; kingdom Metazoa; phylum Arthropoda; class Insecta; order Mantodea; family Mantidae; genus Deroplatys; species Deroplatys truncata. The sequence continues at coordinate 17,466,020 of CM060980.1, read as the reverse complement.
TGAAAGTATGCCTGAGAGAGTGAACGCTGTCATCAAGGCTAACGTTGGGCCAAGACCATATTGACTTACAGCATTAGCGATGCAGGGCGCCACGAGCTTGTACGGCATTTTCAGCCAGGTGTCCGGATACTTTTGATCACGTGTACATACATACATACATACATACATGCATACATACATACATATACATTCATACATACATACGTACATACATACAAATAAAGCTGAGTAATGGGGAGGTTCAAATGATTAAATGTAACGTATATTAAATCCAAGAATGATAATTTATTCAAATGTTTACGTTCCGTTGCTCAATTAAGTATATTTTATTTATTTATTTATTTATTTATTTATTTATTACACCAAATTATCTGTATTGTTCTGTACAAAATTGTTATTGTGAATGATACATCACAACGGTTTACCTGTATTACTGGGTGCTATTAATTCTGCATTTCCATTAAAATATATTAAGTGTAAACCAGTAAGGTGAGTAGCGAACATATGGCATGTGGTACACTGAAGACCTCGATTGTTTAAAAGGAAAATTTATTTTTATTATAATAGTTTTAATGATCATGGCATGAATGAATACAAAAGTGCTTAAATGTCTTAAACTTATGTAATTGTATAGAAACATTGTCATATCAAGTAAAAGAGATTATTACTCTAATTTTATTGACAGTTCAAAAAAGGAAGTGCAAAGTGGCCGGTATGTACTAAGTTGCTTAATATTAAAAATAATTTAAACTAGCTTTTGGGCAAACAGTTAAATGAGAATAGCTTTAATTCTTTCTTATAAACAGAATTCGCAATATTATTTATGATCTCCCTGTAAGTAATACGGATGCGCGACATTTTTAAATAAACCAGATATGCTTGATTTAGATTATTTTACCTTAAATATATTTTCTATTGATAACGTATATTCGGCTATTTTATCCTTAAGTAGTAGCAAATTCTTAGATATATATGGTGTCAATTTTCATAATTTAAAATCAGCTGCTGCTTTTATATGTAAGCCATTGGCTCATGCTTTTTATTATTCTGTTAGTAATTGTACATATCCAGATATATTTAAGTACGTCAAGATCTCTCTGTATTTAAATCAGGCAGCAGGTCTGTATATGGTAATTATAGGCGAATTTGTATTATACCAGCTATTTCCAAATATTTTGAAATCTTGATAAATAAATAATCACCACTTACTTTGAATCTAGTTCCCATTAGTAAATTGTGATTATGAATTTAGAATTGGATTTTGTATTATTGACGCAGTTGCTACTTTTGTTACGCACTGCCTAAATGAGCTGGAAACTGAACACACTGTCTCTAGAAGACTTTTTAATTTATGGAAGGTTTTCTTACGAAATTCTTGTTAATAAATTAGACTGCTGTGGATTTAGTACAAATAATATTAATTTTATTTATTCTTATCTAACTAATTAATATCTAAGTGTTAATTTACCTGTATTTTCAATTCTGAAAGCAGGCATTCATTTTAGGACAAATTATTTTTAATGTTTCTAGAAATGTTTTATGTAATTAATTAAGGATTTATGCCCTAATTCTTATCTTTTGCTGATGATATAAATATTTTACATGGGAGTAGATACCTTGAAGGAGAACTAAGAGCTTACATCTCATATAATAAAAGTCTGATATGATAAATTCATATGACTTTCTCTACCCATTATCGCTTTTATTGGGTATACAAACTAGTCTTATTAAATCTTATTTTTATATCTACTTCATTTTAATCCAAATAATCGTTTGTGCAAATAGCGACATCACACATTTCATTATAAATATAAAAGCAACGGCTTTAGTCAAATGTTTAAAAACTGGACGCTATATGCCAGCTTTAAAATTGCATACTGATTCAGTAGAATTCCAAGAAACAACTGTAAAATAATGGCTAAGTATTGGACAATTCGAATCATTATTAACGGATGTCTCGGAAACATCTGATGCTACAAAAACGTTAAAGTAAATTGTGTATTTTAAAGAGCTGTATATTTTTTGTGTAGTACGCTTACGTCTATCGCTTAACGTTTAACAGTTATACAAGATTATACAAAGTTGCTTCTGAAAGAGGACTTCAAAGGCTAGTCCCAGAAAATTTAAGATGTACATTTTATTTGTCATGTATCTTTAATATATGGTATTTTAATAAACAAATTCGAAATGTGTTCTGTGTAAAGGGTAATATGGGGTAACGGATTTCCTTGAAAATCATCTTGTCGCATCTTTGGAAGATACTGAACTTGAACTTAAATACCAAGTCCGGTGTTGAAATGACGTTTCGGTTTTGAGTTATTCTATTCACAGACACACACCTGACTTTTTTCTACCCTCAATCTTTATTAGTGGGCATACAAACTACATTCTTACTAAAGCTTATTTTTCTATGTGTTACGTTTTAATCCAGAAAGCTATTTGCAGAAATAGCTACATCATACATTTCGTTAGGATACAAAGAGAACAGCGATAGTCAAAAGTTTTAGATCTGGTATCGTCATCCGTGTTGTAGTGGTTACCATACTAGACTCGAGGTCGCGGGTTCAAACCCGGCGGAAGGCGATGACTGTTTTCTGGCGTAAAAATCTTTAGCATGGCTTCCTTCGGAAGGGAAGTAAAGCCGGTGATTCTGTGTCGTAGATTAACGCAGGTAAAAGAACCTCAAGCCTGATAAAGATGCCTCTGAGCAAAATTGTCGGTCTTTCACGCCCAATATAGAATGGGACACTAAGGACCACGACAGTTAAAGAGCGTCCATAAATAAAACTGAATTTAATTTTCTTAAGATATGTTGGCTGTATGCTGACTTTAAAATTCTATTTTATTTCCATGCAATCGCGAGAGACAATTGAATGTTGACAGGACGAAGTAAGTAATGAAAATGCAGAATGGCCAAGTATTGAAAAATTCGAACCTTTAATAACGGATATCTCAGAAATTTCATATCGCACAAAAAAACTTATTTGAAATACTTGGTGTTTTAAAAAGATATACTTTTTTGTATAGTATGTTTTCGTCTATCACTTAACGTCTATCAATTATACAAGATTACACAAAACTTCATCCAAATGAAATGGACTTCACAGTTTATTCTCAGGAAGTTTAATATTTTGTTTCTTACATAAATATCTTTGATATATGGTATTATAATAAAATCTTAGAGCCATTTATTAGAGAGTAAGAAAAATGTTCCATGTAAAGGGAAGTTTAGGTGGGACGATTTTCTTGAATATCTTTGTGTCGCATTTTTGGAAGGTACTAAACCTAAATACCAAGTTTGGTGTTTATCCGACTTTTCGTTTTTGAGTTACGCTGTTCACAGGCTCATACTCAGACACATGGACCTTTTCCTAAAGACGCTGTTTTAATTTAGAGGGCCTCAAAACATGTATTTCCTGTGAAACCGCTGCATCGAATTTTTGGATGGAATGCAATACCTTCTCTACCTACTGTGGTAGAGAAAGTAAAAATGCTTCCTTTGTTTTATTCAGGGGGCCTCAAAACATGTATTTCCAGTGAAATCTCGTTATCGAATTTTTGGGAGAATGTACTACTGAGTATTTGGTAGAGAAAGTAAAAAAGTGGTGCAGTGCTACCAATCTTGGTTTAATGATTAATAAAACAGCTGCATTAATCGCATTACGAGTGATACTATTAGTTGCGCAAAATTTTGGGTATTCTTATTTAATCTGGCTTAGATTAGCAAAGTTATATTGATTTCGTATCTAATAAAATTAGTAAAGGGCTTTTAGTCTGAAAATCTTAAAGAAAATCTAAACAGGGAATCCTTATTGGTCCTAAATTATATTCAAACCCATAACCATCTTAGTTATGAAACAATTCTCTGGGATAGGCATATTTAGGCATTACAAAAAATCTGATGGGTTGCACTCACATGACTTTGTCTACTCTTGTACAAACTATTTTTATAAACGCTTATTGCTAATTTTCTTGTACGTGCAAGGGGATTACGTTAGGCTTTAAGCGATAGTCAAATTCTCTTCTCTTTGCATGTCCAGGATATAAAACAGCAATAAGGAACTCCCATTTGATAAAAACGTATACGTTTTGTAAAATTCAAACAAATAACAAGAAACATGTCGGAAGTGGTTCACTTGGCAACAAAAAAGAAGTGTACGTGGCATAAATTCTGTGTTTTAATTAGATCTACATTTGTTGTGTAGTAAACTTTAGTCTCTTACAGTTTACCAGTTATGCAAAAGTCATTCAGAATGAAGAAGACTTTTGGAGACAGTTGCAGAAAATTTAAGATATACATTTCATTTGCCATCAAAATATCTTAAATGTATGATATTTTAATCAAAATCGTTAAAGCCATTTTTGAGAAAATCTACATTTACGAAAATTCTTCCCGGTAAAGGACAGTCTGTGGTGGAGAGATTTTCTTGAAAATCTTCGTGTCGCATGCTTACAAGATACTAAACTCAAATTCCAAGTTTGGTATTTATCGGACTTTTCTTTTTTGAGTTATGCTGTTCACGGACACACACACGGACACACGCACGGCCACACCTACGGACACACAAACGGATGCATTTCCAAAAATGCTTTTTTTGGATTCAGGGCATTTCAAAACAAGTATGTCTGGTGAAATCTTCGTATCGAATTTTAGGTGGAATGGAATACTTCCCTACTTACTATACGTAGCGGTGAGAATTTTATGTAGTGTACCATCCATGTCTCATACTCGACCACTTTTTATTAAACTTGGTATATTAATGCTATCGTTCAATATATATCTAGAGTTGTCTCCTTTAGATTAAGAAAATATTAATAATTATAAACATTGTTCTTCAATACACTAGGAATAACCTAAATACTTTCCTTAATAAAATTAAATATAGTGTTAGAGGAAATAGTATTGAACACTTATCAATGAAAATGTTCAATTGTATTTCATCCCATTTTAAAAACTCTTCCACTAAATACAGTTAGATCTCACAATCAATGTAACTTTCATGTCCAACCCTCTTTACAAGGTAAATTAGTTTTATAATTTCAAACTTTAAATTGTCTTACTTATTTTCTTACGTTGCAATGCATCCCCATAATGACAACAATAAATAATGTGTATCCATGTAAACCTACTATAAAAGAAATTATGTTGTATAAATAGTTATAGAAGCAGACTAACTTTTATTATTATTATTATTATTATTATTATTATTGTTAGTAGTAGTAGTAGTAGTAGTAGTAGTAGTAGTAGTAGTAGTAGTAGTAGTAGTAGTAGTAGTAGTAGTAGTAGTAGTCATGTTATAAAATGATATGTCAATACGATTTAAAATATAAAATTTCCGTGAGGCTAAAGTATTGCATTAAACATTATTTTATTTCTGAAAAATATTCATTAATTGACGTTTACTGTTTTCATATGTTATCAAACCTCCTGTGCGATTTCATAACATTTTTAATATGGCGTTATTGAAAAAAAAGAATAATTATCTTTTACAATACAGTCAAAGCTTTATAGATGCAAACAAAACAGGTGAACCTGAATACGTTTGATTTAGTTACGTATAACATCATTAATATTAATCAGATTATTGTAAGAATGAAAACAATTTTTTTTTCACCGTTTGCCTAATAATAAGCAAAAGAAGGAATTAACAACTTCATATATTTAAGAAGAATCATGTTAATTTCACAGACTTTCTCCAGCATTAATGTTCTATTTTTACATAGCTTCTACAAACAGTTCTTGCAAAAACATATTTTTCCCTCTGCTTCATTTTATCCAGACATTTGCATAAATAATTTTATCATTTCGTTGCGCATCATGAATTAGGTTTGTTGCTGCTACATATGGAAAGCCAGTTTGAAGAAAGTGTAATATATTTCGACTCTTGGGGAGCCGAACTTGAATTAGTTGCAACCCCATGTATGGTAAAAAGTCTCCGGTAGGCTTCGCCCCAAATGTACTTTCCGGTGGGCTTTGCCCCAAGTTTTTAAAAAATATTAACTTTGTAATTTTGACTGTTTCTTTAAATATTATATATTCATGTTTGCCTCGGCTGCGTCAGTATTTATTTTTAGAGAAATGGATGTTTAAGCAGGGAGTCGTGTGACTGAAGAATGTAAGCTTACACAGATTATAATTTTACTTCACTCCTTTTATTAATGCTTGACACGATTTAAATAACACTTCACTGATATAGAGAGCTGTGAGATTCTTTAATTAATTACTTGAACTTTTTAACACGTAATCTATTTTTCGTCTCACACTGTATACGTATTAAACTTCTCGAGGACGCATCTCGCGTCCGGTTGTCTACAACCAACTGACTTCTGAATTTGTAAATTGCGCTATATTTCAGTTTCTGATTGGCTAATCCTACTCCAATAGAATACCTTCATTTAACTAAAGCTTTTTCTGCTTGTTGATTGGCTATTTATAAACTGTCTCAAAATTTACATTATTGTTGCTCCATAATGACTAGTAGCATTATTAAACTTTCTTACTCATTATTGCCTCGAGGTTACCTCATTGTTAGCAACCTTTAACCTATTATTCTCACAGCTCCTGCATTATTAAATTACGTAGTACATTCACATAATATTATCGAACATGTACCTAATAATATAAACATATACAATGACTGTAATATACACTTTTTATATCTTGTTACATACACATATTGCTTTAAGGCGAGCTGTTATTGAATTTATATATTATATAATTAGACTGAAATCGGTACAGGAGGCTGAAATGATAGTCAAATATTTAAAAAGTGGGTTGCTATATGCTGACGTTGAAATTCCATACTCTTTCAATGACATCGCGAGAAACAATTAATAGTGACAGCGCTTCAAACAATGACAAAGCATTGAAAAATCCAAACCAATAACAACGAATATTTCGGAAGTCGCTGGTGCCGCAGGAAACGTAGTTTGAAATGAATTGTGTGCTAAAGAGTTCTACATTATTTTCTGTAGCAATATTTAGTCTATCTCCTATGGCTTACCCATTATACAGGATATACAAAATACATTCCGAATAAAGAGAGCCTCAGAGCCTTCCACAAAAATTCAAAAGATACATTTAATATTTCGTGCACATATCTTAAACAGAAGTTTAATTTGTAATCAAAGCTGCTAGACCGTTTTTGAGAAAATATAAAATTATTATGAAACTTTTCCATGTAATGGGTAGTTTGAGGGTATATATTTTTGACTTTTTCATGTCCTGACCTCAGAAGACGCTGAATTTGAGTACCAACTATGGTATTTATAGACTCTTTGTTTTCCATTTATGCTTTCTTAGACGGATATACGGAGAGATACCCGGACGTTTCCTAAACAGTTTGTGTTACTTTCACATTACTTGCTCTTCTCGTTTTCCTTTATTTTTATATGGCTTCTACGAAGTATTCTTATAAAAGCTTATTTTGCTCTCTACTTTATGTTAATCGAGATAAACTTTTGCAAAGGGAGTTTTATTGCACATCTCGCTGTAGGTGTAAGAGGAAATAGGAAAGCGATGTTTAAACACAAGTCGCGATATGCTTGGCCTTGAAATGTAGTCTTCCTATGAGAAACAATAGAATGGTGATAGCACTTCTATAAATAATAAAGTTTTCAAAAACCCAAGCCAATAAAAAGATATCCCTGAAATGACTGATGCCATAAAAAGGAAGAGAAGCTCCAAAAGCTTATGTAGTTCCTTATGGTTTACCAGTTTACAAATTTGTACAAGATTAGCGAAAAGCATATCACAGGTATGCGTTTTATTTGTCATGGAAATATCTGAAATAAAGGGTATTCTAATCATAACCACTATAGTCATTTTTACTTTTTCTACTAGTAGGAGAAGTATTGTAGCGGAAGTATTGTATTCCACCAAAAATACGATACCGAGATTTCACCGGAAATATATGTTTTGAACCCCCTGAATCCAAAATAAGCATTTTTGGAAGCATGTCCATGTGTGTGACTGTGAACAGCATAACTCAAAAATGAACAGTCGGATAAACACCAAACGTGGTATTTAGGTTCAGTATCTTCCAGAGATGCGACACAAGGTTTTCAAGAAAATCCCCCCACCCCAGATTATCCTTTACATGGAACATTTTTCGAAAATTTTAATTTTCTCAAGAATGGCTCTTAACGATTTTGATTAAAATATCATATGTTTAAGATATTTTCATGACAAATGAAATGTATATGTCGAATTTTCTGGGAATGTCTCCAAAAGTATTCTTCATTGTGAACGAATTTTGCATAACTGGTAAACCATAAGAGATATACAAAATTTTACTACACAGAAAATGTAGATCGCGTTAAAATACACAATTTATGTCATATACATTTTATTTTGTTGAGTGAACCATTTTCGAGATATTGCTTGTTATTCTCTTAAATTTTCCAATATTTATACTTTTCTCAAATGGGAATTCGTTATTCATTTTTTTTGTCCTGGTAATGCAAAGAGAATGGAATACTCGACATTGCAACCAGCTCTTAAAATATTTGACTATCGCTTAAAGCTTACCAATTCCCCTTGCATCTACAAGAAAATTATCAATAAGAATAACATCTCGATATCTCGCTCAACATGAAGTATATGGAGAATAAGTGTTTGTAAAAATAGTTTGTACAAGAGTAGAGAAAGTCATGTGAGTGTAATACATCAGATTTTTCAGAAATATTTCATGTAAAGGGTAGTTTGGAGTGGAGATTTACTTGAAAATCTCCGTGTCGCAGACTTGGCGGATATTGAACTCAAATACTAAGTTTGGTACTTAACGAATATTTGGTCCTTGCGTTATGCCGTCCCCCCCCCCACACACACATACACACATACTATAGACATATACTCACACACACTTAGACACATTTTTGAATGGAATACAATACTTCATCTATGTACTTTGTTAGTCATAGAGAAGTTAAAACTCCTTGGATCTCGAAACCTAATTCCGGTTGTGTCGATATCAAATGTAGTGCTACTTTCCCCATGATAAAGAAAGCGAAAACAGCTATTATATGAATATATGCACAATGCTAAGAATTTAATAATTCCAATTGAAAACGTAACAATTTGTTAAATCATTATCCTTAAAATAAAAAATTTTCCTTATTATTAATTGCGACTCGAATCAATAGGTGAAACAATACTAAAACACCGTTATTCCATGATTATAAAGAATATGAAGGGAGGGTAAAGCAATCAAAATTAAAACTGTAGCTGAAAGCACTGTTCAAACGATTCTCCATCCTTCTCTTTTTCTTTCTACACTAGAATGTTTTAATACAGAGTACAGTACTGAGTAACTTCACTGCGTCCCATAGAGCATTCGGTTGACAGCCCCTTACAAAGAACGTGTGCTGTAATATGTGCCGGAATAGTTCTTATTGCCGATAAGGAATCAAGAAATATCCGACGTTTTTTGTTTGGAGTAGCCACGTCAGCGATTTGCAGTTTTAAAATCACACAGATCTAGATGTTAACATTCCTACAACCAGAGCTATTTAGTGTGACGAAAGGACTTCAACACGTGTAGATGATAGCGGCGTTCCGCAATGTTTCCTATATGCCGTAGCGGTCGGTCTGCCTAAAAACGTGAATAGGGACATATGAGTCACTCCTTTGTTTCTTTCATGGCTTGCTCAAACAGAGATTTACTTACTGAGTTGGTAATTCGTTTCGAGAAAGGACAGATGAACTGATAGCGTGATCATGCAGATCGTGGATCAGATATCGATAACGTTACAATTTTCACATGGAGAAATCTCTACTATCGCTTCTATTCTTTATTCATATGCCTAAAAGAACAAGCCATTCATGACTGTAGGGTTTTATCTTATGCATTGTTCGTCGGAATAATGCAGAATTCTAGGTCCTCTTAAGGACTTTGCTGGCTTTATTACAACGCTTAACACCGCTAATAACTGGTTTAGTTTTGCTGAGAGGCCAGTAATTACCCAGAAGCACCTGTTCGCTATTTGCCATTGTCTTCGCTTTCTTCAGCAGATACCTTTATAGTGGATGGGTAAATAAAGTATAGCTTCAAAAAATGCATTCTTACTGTTATGCATCTTTTTTTAAATTGGAATATAAGTTTTATCAGTGAATCATTTTTCTAATATCCATTCTAATTTTGCAGATGTGGATTGAAAGGATAGACCTTCCGAGTTTAAATGCAGTCGTGGCCACGCATCCTTCATAGAATCTGTGAGTTTCTGTGCCTCAAGTCTTGCAGATGGTTCTGTCACCCACACAGTCCCTCTGCCAGACAGTTCGGAGCGTATGTTTCTCATACTGCAAGAGGAAGTATAGACATCTTGCAAAAGTAAAGTCAGTTTGTTCTGTTTTGTTCCATGGGCTTAAACCATGTGTGTGGGTTATTACTTTCCCTGCAATGTATATAATAGTTAGAGGAAGGGTCCATTGTATTCCACCCAAAACCTCGATAACGGGATTTCCACAGAAATGCTTATGTTGAAGCCCCTGAGTATAAATGGCATTTAAAAAGCTGCGTATATATGTGTATAAACAGCCTAACTTAAAAACGAAATATTGGAGAATACTTTACCTCGTAGTATTCTATTGTAGTATGCTCCAAGGATTTACAAGAAGACTAGTTCTAACGAATTTGAAAAAATACCATATATTTAAGGCATTTACTATCCAAATAAAATGCAAATCCTAACTTTTCTGTGAATGTCTTCTATTTCCTTTTCATTTTGAAGGAATTTTGCACAAATTTGGATAAATGGTTAACGATAAGAGATAGAACAAAACTTAGTATTTTGTTGTGACATCAGCCACTTCGAGATATTCCGTCGCTATTGGTTTGAATGTTTCAGTACTTTGTCTTTTATTGAAGTGCTGTGCCTAAAAAGTTATTTCTCCCGATTTCATGGAAACAGTATAGAATTTAAAGACCAGCATATGGGGACTCGCTTTTAAACATGTAACTATCGATCGTTTCCTGTATCCACCTTGTATCCACAATGAAGGTGTAAAAAGAATATTTCTGCATGATTACCTGAAATAGAAAAATAAACTTTCCTAAGAATATTTTGCAAAAGCTGTATAAAAGGAAGCGATAATAGGTGGAGAAAGTCATGATGATATAAGGCATACGATTTTTCTTTTTGTCATGCAGAGACAAACTGGGAAAATAAGAAACCTATAAAAAAGACAACATTTACTGGCAATTGCTTTACAACAACTCATTGGAATACAGACAGGAACCAACAAGTACTTCAAAGGAAAAACTTTGATAAGAAGCACTCTGCAAGCAATAATAACACAATTTCTATATAAACATTATGTTTTATGAGTTGTGGTGTGCTGGACAAATTTATGTATTTATTACTGTTACAACGCGAAATCAGCTAAGACCGGGAAAATCCTAGTTGTGATGAAGCTCTACCGAAAATTCTAATTTTCACAAACGTAATTCAGATAGAAATAACTTATTACTAACAAGAACTTGAAGTTCTATTAAATGTTTTCGTTCTCTGGTGATTGCCCGTGCAGATAATTGCTACGTTGTTATTGCTTTATTGTGGAAACACAAAATAGTTCTGTTGTACACACAATAGACATATCACGGGATGCTTAAGCATTACCACTTACTATGTAATACAACCCAACATTATTCGTTTTGTCTTACAAGTCAGTTGCTGTGACAAGGCGTACCATTGTGACTTTAGAGTTGCAGAGGATTCTCTTTTTCACACACACACACACACACACACACACACACACACACACACACACACACACACACACACACACACACACAAGCACCACTTCGTAATATTATTTATTTTTCTGCAAGCACAACGTACGAACCTTTGTCCAATTTCTATGTGGGAAATTTCTGCATCTGGGATCTCTTCTCATATCTAGAAAATTTAATAACATTCAATTTGAAACGTACAATAATAATAATAATAATAATAATAATAATAATAATAATAATAATAATAAATACAATTCTAGGCCATAGGCTAACCACATGGCACTCTGCGTACTATACCAAAATAAGCGTAACTAACTATATTCGATAAAAAACACCTTTACACCAGGTGGTAATAGAGGTTCGACTAAGTAGACAAGCAAGTATGTAGGTTGAAGAAATTAACTACAGTATCAGTTTTTAAAGTTCAATGAACCTACTATAATATAGTTCATTCAGAATTCCATCCTTTGTTCCAATTCTGTACAAGTCATCGTCATTTCTCTCCAGCACGAATCCCATGAGCTTTTGCAAGTCCCTTGTCGATATTCGGGTGCACATTATGATGTTATCTCCTATCCTAACTGGAGGATGCGTTGCATCGAAACGAACTTCATTCTTTTCCACTGTTTGTTTTATAGATCAAGTCAAGTTTTTTTTAGTTCCATGTCAATCAAACTTTGGAAATAATTAGGGTAAATCGAATTTTATCCCATTGATATAGCACTAGAAGAGAAACATTTTTACAAAAGTTTCCAAAAATTCCCCCAGCGCTCCTAAAATGTTCAAAATGTCGTTTACGGAGCAGTCATTATCTCTGTTACTAAACCCTGTTTCTTATAACCTTGTTCCGCAAACGTGTATTATTCCGCGCTGCGTTTCCATCCCCTTTTCCCTGATTTGTTAATAATAGTAACACACGAGCCGTGTGCAGTCCAACGATAGACAATTAAAGCATATAAACACATTGTTATGATTGATAGACGTGCTTTTGTAATTCTGAGAGGCAGGTTTAAACCGAAGGATCCTCCCTTTTATTCGTTGATAAGAATTTACACGCATTTCAGGTGTATTAACCCTGTAACGTAACATATTTAACTCCTAAGGTTATATTTGAATATATTAAGGCAAGTGATCATGTTAAACGAGGAACTGTTTTGTTTCGCATAACAACCTATTCCACGACAGCAGCCAATGAGAGGTGACCAGTGCACTGAAGAAGGTTTGTTGTATTGTAATTTATCCCACGCTTTGGGAGCCAATTTGAAGTAGGAGTTGTATTGTAGTTCAACTGTTGGGGAGCCGAACTTGAAGTAGTTGTAACCGCACGTATGGTACCCGGTAGCCTTCGTCCCAAATTTAAAAATATTAACTTTGTAATTTGACTGTTTCTTTAAATATTATATATTTATGTTTGCCTCGGCTGCGTCAGTATTATTGTTAGAGACATGGATTTCTTTGTAGGCTTACACAGATTATAATTTTTACTTCACTACATTTATTAATCCTTGAAACACTTTAAATAACACTTCACTGATATAGAGAGAAAGCTGTGAGATTATTTTATTAATTACTTGCACTTTTTAACACGTAAACTATTTTTGTCCCACACAAAATACATATTAAATTTCTCGAGGATATCTCGCGTCCGGTTAGGAACACTGTTTACAACCAGCGCGTCCAGTTATGAGCGCTGTCTACAAGCAACTAACTTAATTTCTACCGCCTAAATTTGTAAATTTCTGTATTTCAAGTCTCTGATTGGCTATTCCTACTCCAATAGAATACTTTTAGTTAACTTAAGCTTTTTTATGGTTGTTGATTGTCTATTTTATAAACTGTCACAAAAATTACATTTTTGTTGCTCTAAGAATGACTAGTAGCATTATTACATTTTCTTACTCATTATTGCCTCAAGGTTACCTCATTGTTAGCAACTTTTAACCTATTATTCTCACAGCTCCTACGTAATTAAATTACGTAACACATTCAGATAACATTATTACATGTATACAATAATATAAACATATACAATGACTGTATTATACACTTTTTATATATTGCTACATACACATATTGCTGGGCTGTTATTGAATTTATATATTATTATATATATATAAATTATATATTATTATTATATATTGAATTTATATATCACCTAAGTGTTAAAAATACTGCCTCAGCACGTAACCCTTAAGAGATACGGGGCAAAGTTGCATGGAACAGACTTTAACGATAGACTTTAATTCTTTTTTTGTTTTATGTGTTATTAAATAAGTTACAATATTGATTTCTTTCACATTTATCTTAAACTTGACAGTGTTTTATTAATTTAAGATAAGATGTGGGAAAAAGTAGATAATTTTACTCTGAAACGTTTTAGTGTGGTGTTATGTAAAAAAGCATTTCTATAAACGTTTTTGGAATCTAGTGATATGCAGCTATAATCACTTATGTACGATGCCAACTTCAAAGTGAAGGGAAGAAGCAAAAATGTTCTGTGTGCACGCGCATCCTAGTCTGTTTATATGAATTCCCTCATAAATAAGGGATGAAGCATATTCAATATGTGTTTGACAATACGGACGTCAAAGTACGATCGCTGGACGGGATAACACCTTCCAGGCAATGAATGAAATACAAGCACATACGTTAAATACAGATGTAGGTCAAAAGAATTTCACCAGGAACATTTAATCCCGAAACATTTCGTGTGCTCTCCTACGGAAACAGAAACCTGTGTAGTGGACTGTCTAATATTTTGGTCGAAAGTGTAACCGGCTTGAAAGCTGCTATAGGTATTACTTGTGAAATACACCTTACGATGTTTCCTATCAATGTTATGTGGCGTGCTGGCTTAAACACCCAGCGTGGGTGGAATAGGTTCATGACTCCTATGATGGGTACTAAAGAAACATTTAAGACCACATACATATTAAAAGTACCATCCGTAAGCTTAGACCCTAGCATTTCCCACCATTTTTCTACTCCTAGCTATGTTTAAGAACAGTGCCTTAATTGATTTATTGGAACAACCGTGTTTCCAAAGTCGTCTGAAACTGTAGCGTCAGGCAGAAAGCACTAGTGATGAATCACAAATGATATTGAGGCATGTGGATTTCACCTCATGTCTTTCTTAGGTTCTTGATAAGATAATGGAGGAAATTGGTTTGGAAGCACAATGGACCTCTATGTATGACCAAATATCTCTAAGCTACATGTTGAATGAACACGTGTATTCAAGGTGCATTAGAGCGTACAGTTTTAACTGCTTGTGCTCTTATAAATGAGACGAAGGAAATGTTTTCCAATGTAAAAGACTCCATACATATTTATAGGAACCATCCAATAAACTGGTAGGAGACAAACGAAATGAATAGGATGTTTTTGAAGGATCTGTAGTAATTGAAGCTTCGCAGAAGGTAATGATTGTTAGCAGAAGATTCACTCTCAGTCAAACAACTAAGCTGTGCATTGACCTCATAATGAGACTTATTTTTGCTGAAGGATGCGGAGATTGGAATTTGCCTTTAAAAACAGCTACCTATTTAAATGCTTCCTGTCTCCATGCACACTTACACCTTTGCGAACTCCACTCAATTGTACTCGCAAAACATGACTAAAATTGAATCAAGGGTATTTGGGCAGCATGGCTTACTTTAAGGAAAATGGTGTTTTATTGTCAGTCGAAAGGGCACACATTGGTCTCGAGCGTGGACTGTTAAGTGTGTACAGCAAGGTCGCATTCATTCCATCAACTCAATTGGTGGAGGGACACTTCAGGAGGGTGTCGTTGGGAGATGGAGCCACCTGAGTTCCAGATGGCGTCTCCCGACTGGTACCATACCAGGACAGAGTCCTTTGCTGGTTGGATGATGGGGTTAGTGGAAGGGACTGTGGGTGAACGGTGGCGTGTTTGTGAATTCAGGATTTTCTTGGGTGTAGGGGATGGGTTCCAGGAAGTAGGGAATTGGGTTTGTTGTTTGTTTAGGAGTTTTAGGGTAGATTCTGTAGGATGATTATATGTGGGTATACACATTCTTTTTTGTGGTGTATTTAGTGCCTACCAAGCACAAGTCTGGGTCGCTTGTAGCGCTCCCCGGGGTCGATGTCATACTCCCCGAGGCCGCGGATGAGGGCATTAAAGCTGTGAGGTAGGGAGTCATAGAACTTTTGGGAGAGGGAGAGGATATAGTCTGTTAGGGTTGGGATATGTAGGTCTCGATGGATATCGTTAGTTGGGGATGTACCAGTCGGCGTTGACGGCGGTACGGAGGAAGCGGTTCTGAAGGGTTTGAAGGCGTTGGAGGTGGGTTTTAGCTGCAATTCCCCAGACTTGGCAGGCGTATGTGAGAGCAGGGCGGGAGCACCTGCTTGTACAGGAGCACTTTGTTGCGCACAGACATTGCCGAATTTCTATTGTACACTAACATATGGATGAGGCATAGCGAACAGCACTCTTTGGGAAGTCATTTCTTCTTCAAAGAATATCAAGCCGCTGAAGGTTTTCTTGGAACATGAACGCAATGTAATGACCAGCATGCTGAAATACGAGAGTAAAAATAGATCTCTGTCATTTAATAAAGTTTACCACGTAACTACAACAACACAATTCGTTCTCCAAAACTTTTGGGAGAATTAACGACCATGGAATATGGAGTTTTATGTGACGATTTCGTAAATTGTGACCACATTTATGAGATTACGCTTAAAGCTATTGACAAAACGATAATGAAAACCATTGAAAGACACGGTAAAGCCCCAAGCACAGTAAAACTCAATTATAGTCAGATAAACAAGAATTATAATTGATTCTTGACAGCTTTTCAACTGTACATTGTATGTCTGCGACAGCCATAGACAATTAAGATTAATTCTGGAATATGAATTTTCAATAATGCGTCGAGAAAGCTAGTGCTATTTTTCTACAAGATGGAAACATTGATTGAATCGTAGAACTTCTACTGTTTCCCCGTGTATTGGTCTGCTGCGATGCACCTCTTATTTTTATGGTATAGGACAAATAAACACAATGGAAGTATTTAAGTCAACAGAGACTCACAGTTAGGCTGTGATGTTTTGGATATTATCAACAAGAGCTCTTGCTCTATTTATATGGGTTGGAAATATATTCTCCATTGAACGAAGATCGATTTTACAAATTTGTAGCTTTGACAAAGAATGCTATTCCAAGATCTAAACCTATGGCCTCAGAAAACTAACCTCAACCCCAAAACAGTCTTAGCAGTACTTCCCTAGATTCTAATATAAATTGGCGGTAGCTAGGAAACAAACTCCGCGTTACAGAGTGGGGATGGAAAATTTCAACTATAAAACTGAATGGAAGTTTCAAAACAACACTGAAACACTTATATCCAAATCACTTGCTCCAGAAGATCGGTTATATCTAACCATATTTCCACTCTTCTACTATACATCTATGGTAGGTGTCATTTCATTACATCTACTTTATTCACAAATTAAATCACACGTTCAACTATTTTACCCTAGTATGCCTACCTTGGATCCAATGGATCCGGTCAGAGCTTTAGTTTTAATTGCCGTATTAAAAAGTTTAAAGTTGAGCCCCCAATCAGCAGGTATACTTTCCTGCAACATTCACAGAGACATTAAAATTACTATTAGAAATCTTTGTCATTATTTTTGAGTGTCACTTATACTTTCTTCTTTATACCAAATATTTACATAAAGTGAGTACAATGGACCCTGTTGCTTATGTTGTATTATTAAACAGGATTGAGTTGTTATCAATTACATTTTATTCGAATTCAGAAAATGCATTGTTTGCACACGTACTGATTATAGTGATTACAGAAAAGACATTGTTACATTTTGCAACTCTTTGTTCAACTGTCAGATTACGTACTCCTGTGTTGTGTAACAGAAAACAAAAACCTTGTGAAAGATTTCAGTAGATGTTTGGGAGTCTGTGAACCAGTACAGAACGTTGCAGGAGTTTGGTATGCAGCAGTGTTATCTTCAACATTCGATAGTGATTTAGAGAAAAGCTATGGGTCATTTGTAACACTAAACAATAACATAAAGTAGTTATATTTCTATAGCACATAGAAGAAGAGAGTACTTAGATTATTTCTTCACGTTATTCTTTCTCAGATAGAATGTCAGAATCTACACACAAAAAGGAACAGGAAAGAAGATAGCATACTTTCAAGTCCAAATTTTGAATCACTTATTACTCAATGGCTAGCTGAAGATTACATTTCTTTTCAGATGTAAATAATGCTTCGGGTGAAAACGATGAAGTTGTTCCTCAGGCAACGACCTGCAATTCTTTGGATGAAGAGCAAAGTAGTGGTGATGATGAAGATGATGACAATGATGATGTAAGTAATAAGGCCTCTGCACAAGTTAGGAGTGAAACTGCTAACAGATATATTGCTTCAAATGATATGCTATGGATTAAAAACCCCCCAGTGCAAAATAAAATGCCTATATTTAATTTGGTGAAATTTGTACCAGGATCAGAAAGCAGCATGATAACTTGCAGCGCAAAGGATGCCTGGGATTTATTTATTCCTCTAGCCATTGCGGATAAAATTGGAAGCGCACAAACCTAGAAGCTTCTAGGTTTGTGTACCAAGAAAAATAAACTGGCATGAGTTAACAAGATATGAAATGCTCACATTCTGGGGAATTTAGCTTCATATTGGAGCAGATAAATGTTGGGGTGTTCGAATCAGCGGAATTTATCTGGGAAGGTTTTCCAATCCATTATAAGAGCTAGAGTGTCTGAGTCAGATTGAGGCAATAAGAATATTCGTTAGATGTGATGACAAGAAAACAAGAGACGCAAGGTTACAAACTAATAAGTTTGCCGTTATTTCCTACATATGGAAAATGTTTATAGAACAGTGTAGGAAAGTAATGCTACCCAAAATTATCTTGTGAGTGATGAACAGCCAGTAACATTTAGGGGCCATTGTGGATTTGTGCAATATATGCAAACGAACCTGAAAAGTGAGGAATTATAAAATTCTGAATGTGGAAACTTAAACTGGTAATGCCATTGAGGGATTGTGTATACAGGAAGAAAACCAAGTGAAGCATCCCCAAAAAAATTTGGACCTTACTACAATGAAGACCTTTGCAGGCAGTATTGCTGAGTAAAGCCATAAATATTACTGTAGATAATTATTTTAGAAGTGTACCATTGGCAGAATATTCCTTGAGTAAAAACGTAACTCCTGTGGGAACAATGAGGATGAATAAAAATACTTAAAACAAACGTAACTCAAAAAGAAGTAGACAGTACGTTCAAGTCTATTTGCATTTACAAAAGAAATGACAATGGTTAGCTTTTCGCCAAAGAAAAATAAGTGTGTATTCCTACAAGTACCGTGCATGATGATGATGATTTATATTTAAGTGCGCTCAACCATAACGTCATTAGCGCCTTCATAAAACATATCGTGGTAAAGACCACAAATAAATATCAATATAAAAATCATGGCAAACTTCAGAGATAAAGATCCTTATACAGTAACAATCATGGTTAACGCCAAAGATAGAGATGCATTTATAAAACTTGGCCGAGAGGAACGAAAAACTTGATATCAGTATGACTAAATCCTCATTTGAAACATTATCTTTGAAAAAAACTTAAAGCCATTCGACCCCTTGGTTATCTTCTGCTTATTCCTCTGTAGGACCGATCTTCAGTTGCAGAAAGTTCCGAAGATGTGCTAGAGGATTACACTCCAGCAACACATGACGGACCGACGACCTTCGCTACACAGAGCACGGAGGAGCAAGGTCCTCTTTAAAAAGGTAACCGTAAGTAAAATTGCAGTGGCCAATATGCATTAAGATAACTCTATAGATGAATAACATCCAAAACAGAAGCTTGTGATTGTGAAATTTTATAACTAACTAAGGATGCTGTGGATGTTATGGATCAGTTAGTGTGCAATTATACATACAAAAGACAAACGTAACGCTGGCCCATGGATCTGTGATGCAACATAATGGACGTATGTACTCTAAATGTCTTTATTCTTTACACCACACAACATTCCACATATCACGAAAGACATTTGCACAAGAGAAGACTTTTTATCAAGGAACTTTCAATGGAGTTGATCCAACGTTTAGAATAGCAAGATCTTCTAATCCCTTTTTGCAGAAAAAAACACAAAGCAGCAGCAGGACGGGTCGTCAGAAGAGGTGTTAATTGTGTCCTGCTTCAAAAGATGATAGTGTGCTGTAAGTGCACAAACCATGTGTACCAGGACCATAGCAGTGTAGTGTTCAACAATTGTAAAAATTTACGCCATGCTGTTTTATTCTATGATTTGTTCTTTGCCAAATCAATAATCACCAATTGTGGACAGTTTATCATAAATAGTATTGGTGGCTTATGTCTCAGTTTTCATATTGTAATTTATTCAAAATCTATTCATGATTAAAAATATACATTTGAACTTAATAATACTATTAAAATGATCATAGCTTACGTATAATACAATGGTAAACCATAAAACAAAATATTAGTTGATGCTAATATCTACAGATTATTTTGTTTTCACTGAAAATCTCATGTAAGATATAACGGATGCAATGGCAAACATACGTGAAAAATATCTGGCAAGAAACGGGGGATCACTGAATTTCCTTTGGATTCCTACACAGATTAAATTGAGTTGTTTGATGAAAGTGAGATGACAACGATTACACAGCATGCATTTATTGTGCTGTCTGTTCTCAAATGATCACAATGCAGTGAAGGATTCGGTGCTCAAAATGCACACATACAGAAATTATTGATTCTCCAGTCAGAGGTATATTTGTAATAAGTACCGTTAAAGGTGCTAAGGAAGTCAAAATATCTGAATACTTGGTTTGTGTATAATGGACATAGGACCTCCTCCAATTAGTAACCCATTTTCAAAAGAAGCTGTTTTGCAACATTGTTTGTTTTCCAGCATATCTAATGTAAATATATAAAAACACTGGCAATGCATCATCATTATAAAGTGTTAAATAAATCATATCTTGTGTTTGTGCTAATATAATTTGTTTTAATTTTCTTTTAGGACCTAAAAAAAACTCCTCAAATTAGGCGACTTTCCCCTATAGTACGTCACATTGCTCGCGATGACTAGGTGTCCGCATCGCAAGCCGAAACTTCTTGCCTTCTACCCCTTTCCCAGGTTAGCATCTCACATAAATAAATCGGTATATCAGTGGATTCAAGAAGACAAGCTATAACTTTTATAGTAAATAGTTTTACATAATATAACATATAAAATATGTATAGTGCAAAAATCAAAAGTTCCAGAGTAAAGAAACCTATTTGTTCCAAATATTTTCTTAAATTGGTAAAAAACCATTAGGTTTAACGTAAATACGAGAACTAACATAATAGCCCATTTAATAACAAACAGAACAAAAAAGCGCTGAACTTCATTAATAACGCAGTTAATGTCTGTTCCCTAATTATTACAATTTTGAACATTTGAGGGAGCTCGGGGAGAAAGCTCCAGGGGGATTTTGGAGACTTTTGTCAAAATGTTCCTGTGTAGTAGTCTATTATTGGGATAAAATTCAACCTCATCTAATTGTTTCCGAATCAAAACATTTATTGACTGGGCCATTAAAGCTTCTTGGATTTCATTTCTGGCTACAGAGATGTTTGACAATGTATTAGCTATCATCATATCTTTTTCTTCTTGTGATTTTGTGTCTACCTGCTCTGAGTTCATCTGTCCAAATTTATTTAAGGTGCATCTTCTTTATACACATTTTTAAAGCACCAGGTGACAAAGTTAATCTGGACATCCCAAGCTTTGGTTCTGTTTGGAACATGAGTTTGTTAGGTGACTGATTCCTAAATGAAGGGTTCTGTTTCTCATAGCTTGTACAAAGCGAAGACCGTTGACGAATTGGTGGAAATGTTGTCTTTCATCCATGAAGTTAACATGTTGTGACGCAGCGGCTATGGTCCAAGGTTAGGGAGGTCGGCGCCATTCAGACAGTTGAGTCGGTCAGTGAGTGAGTAAGCGAGCTGGTGAGCGGGTTTCTGCTGCGGTTCTCCGAGCCGACTGCTGTAACGTGCAGCAGTGCTACTGCAGAGCGAGATATTATACAAATCTTGTATTCTACTTCCCAGCGCGTGAACCGTCCTGAAGAGGAGGCTATGCCACGAAGTGAAGCGTCGGAAATTGAACTACTTCACATTAGTGAAGTGACTGTGTGAACTGAGTGAAGTCCCAGTGAAAGATGAACTAGAACAAAACAGTGACAGTGAAAACTAGGACACGTGTCAGTTGAAAACTAGATAAAGTCACAATATGTTCTACGTTTTCCTGGTTAGCTCTTTCAACTGAATCCCTATGACGTGGTTTCCCATGAATAATTTTCAACTCTGCCGGTATACAAATATCTCTTTACAAATTCTCTTCCATTATCGACGTGCAAGGTACAGCATGCGCCAAATGTGAAGAAAATGTCAGTTACTTAATGCATTCCACACAAAGATTTTATGTCACTATTTCACCGGAAGCACAAGTTTTGAGGCCCCTGAACACACCAAAGAATCATAGATATGTGCTTGCGTGTAAAGAGCATAACGCGAAAACGAAAACCAGGATAAATACCAAACTTGGTATTTGAGTTAATAACGATTCTATATCTTCCCTGCTCATGCCATCTTCATATATGCTCTACGTGAAAACTGTCTGTATCTTTTAACTACCACGTTTACTAGTCACTTCTTAATGACTGCTGTCGTGGAATACGTTGTTATGCGATACAAAATAGGTCGTTATTTAACATGGTATTTATCCTATATTGGTAGATAATTGTCAAATTTACATTTTCGTAAAGTATGTACTAAATATATTACTCACGGAGTTAATCTATCTGAAATGAATGTACCTGTGACACAGCCACGCTACGTCCTCCAGGAATCAAGCACAGAAGCAATACCTTTGCCTCACGGTTGCTGCTTGTCTCCTCCTAGATGGTTCTTCTTTTGCCACGGCTGCTCCAGCTGAAACCTTAACCTCGGGGTATGCGTGGGTGTGTACAGAGAAACACGAACGCTTTCTTGGAACACTTTTATTTTCACCATTTAAAATAAAACTTAAGGTTTGCCGATCACTTTTAAATGCATACGATGCTACTGTGCTTTTACCAAGACCGAAGATTATTAACTACAGCTGAACGTTCTACCCTCTTGCATGTTCGCCGCCAATGTTCACAACTCGACGAGAATGTCGTCCTGTTCTCACCAATCGCTCAGGACAGACTGAATTTCACTACTGCGCTACCAAGAGAAAAAACTCCTAACTTCCCCTCTCACCCCTTAAACATTCTCCTCAAACTTAGCGTAATGAAGCTTCTAAATGACCTTCACATCCCGGCCAGTGCAACTGCACCCAATAATTCCAAGAGAAACTGGCTTCAGCTATGTTACCCTTTATACCTGGGGCTGGTCCATAATTAGCTAAACTGTGCCTGTCTGGTCTTTCTGTCGCTTTTACAGTCCACAATTTTCACAATGCTTCTCCTTTTTATACATACACTGATTTTAAATATATTATTACTTATTTTATATCACTATTCTTAGAATATTATGATAATTATTGCCTTTATAATTTCGGCTTCACCTGATAACAAATAGATGGGAGAATCCTTCGGTTTAAACACGACTCTTGGAAGACAATAGCACGTGTATCATCATGACAGTGTGTTTATATCGCTTCTATCGCACACGGCTTGCTTGTCACAATTCAGATGTACCATATCCAATCAGGGGAAAGGGGAAGAATACATGTCAATGGGCAAAGTTATAAGAAACAGACTTTAGTAGCTATTTGGCTACGCAGGAGACAGCCGTTATGATTGGCCAGCATCTTCCAAAGACGCTGCACGAAGGTTTTCAAGAAAATCCCTAACTTCCACCCCAAAATACCCTTTACATAGAAATATTATTTTTTTGGTCTCTCAAAGAAGGCACTAACGATCTTAATTTAAAAGCTGTCGGTTTAAGAGGTTTGCTTAATTAATAAAATGTATATTTTGAATTTTCTGGAAACAGCCTGTAAAATGCCGCTCGTACTACACAAATGTTTTATAATTGTGTAATAATGGCAAGCCATAACGGAGACACAAAACCCCATCATACAAACAACGCAAATCTTGTTAAAGCTCTCAATATACCTTTAGTTTTGTGACATTAAACATTTTCGAGATAGTCCTTACTATTGGTTTGAATTTTCCAATACATTTTTCGGAGTGTTAAGGTACTGTTCATTTGTTTCTCGTGATGTGACACGAAATGTATGGAATTATGGCGATCCGCTTTTTAAATATTTCATTTCCGCTTTAGCCTTCCTCCCTCGTACTTAAAACGAAATAGTAATGGAACCGTTTCCCAAACGTTTCTCTCAATTGAGATGAAATAGACAGAAAAACAAGCTTTTGTATGAACAACTTTGTAGAAGAGATACACATAAAAATACAAGACAGTGCACAGAGTAGGTAATGTAAGTTTAACACATTAGATTTTACTTCCTATTAACAGATAGAATGCAGTTTTATTGCGAATATGAAAACGTTATATGAACACAGTGTTGTAACCTTTAGGTTGGCCATACGATTGAGTGAGTGAGTGAGTGATCGAGTGAGTGAGCGAGTGAGTGAGTGATGGTCGTGTGAGTGAGTGATCGTGTGAGTAAGTGAGTGAGTGAGTGATCGAGTGAGTGAGTGAGCGAGTGAGTGAGGGATCAAGTGAGCGAGCCTCCACAGTTAGCGTCATAACACGAATAAATGTTCGCGTTCAGTAGTGGTAGTGTTTAACTACTGCATCATAGGCGGTGACATAACGATACATGAAATCAAATTATATTTGATAATTTGAGAAGGAACCGTTCCAGGCTTAAGTTTAGGGTTCTTCCCCGGCATTTGCCTGATTTGAGGACTGAGAAAAATCTCGGTCAAGGAGGACGGTCCTGGTGGGATTTGAACCTCAGACCTCCGGTTCACGAGTCCATGCCTTAACGACTTCGGTCACCCATGTCGATGTACTTGTTCAGCTTGTTTCAATGACTACAGATGAATGACAATTTGTGCAAGTTTTAGACCTATAAGGCAGTAACTTCGAATGAAATTTGTAAACTTCACAGTAGTTATTCGCAGTTAAGTCACATAAAAGAGGTCATAAAGCACTTTAGGAAGCAGGTAAACACCCAGATAATATCGAGTACCAAATTTTCTATGTAATAAAGTAGACACTTAGTGTATGTGCTTGTAGCTCTTTATCCCCTGCCGAGACATTGTTTTATAGATTGCTAATTAGCTCTCAGCAACGTAGCAGGCATATTTTATGTCGCAGGAAGAAAATCGAAGAAGAGGCTGAAACCGTGGAGACAATAGTCTGGGTGTAGTCTGTGCTGTCACAGTTGACCTGTAGAGAACACAGCAAACCTACGTTAACGCCCTCCAGTGGATGCAGAGAAAATATCTCCTTCTAATGATATCATTACCTTCATATGTGGTGAATATATCAAGACCTTCCGTAAATATATTCGGTGCAAGTAGGTAAGTTTAATTAGGCCAAGTATGCTCTGAACATGGCTGACGAAATTCTAATTCTATATTCAATTTTAATTAGAAGAATTGTTTTTTAAATAAGTGAAATTTCCTGAAACATTTCAAAGTTGACTTTTGAAAACTTTTACCAAGGATAATGTTGATTGATAATTTAGCTGTAAGGAATTCATCGCTTGTTATTGAACGATAAAAGCAACAGATTGACTTGTTTATTATTCATCCTCACCTGGAAAGAAAATTGCAGTCACATAGGTTGAGATAACATAGATAATTTTCTTTAAATGATGTGCATATTAAGCTTGATAAAACGGAATGGAAAGCAACAGGATATTACGCTTTGGGAGGATGGCTTTGTAGAGTCATGGAAAAGCTAAAGGAATAAATACACAACACGTATTGTACAATTCTTTGTACGGTCATATTTTTTGATAATTCAAAGCATTTAAATACAAGCAATCTGGCTTAATGGGTACGACTAGTACAAGAGAACGACTCTTGTTTGCAATGTAAATTAATACTATGAAGGATGCAAATAGGTGACGCCTAAAGTGAAGGCTGTGGCAATTAGCTCACACAGAATGCGACCATTTTGCATACAACTCGTAACGAGTAATGGAACATTACAGCATCGTTATGTACAGGAGTAATCCTCGGTTTTCTATAGCGTTTATCGGTCTGTGCTTTCATAATCTATGGGTCCATGCAGGAAATAAATTACTTTATATTCTCAACTTTAATGCTCCCTTGAAGAATCAGTACTTCCTGCCAAAGCAGAATTGAGTACCAAATAGATATTAATTTTTTTATTTCTGTTACTAAGACACTGGAGATTACAGCAGGTGTTGTGAAAATATACCGAAAATAAGACATGAAACTTGCTTTCTTATTCAAAAACCTGGATTGACATACTAGAAGTGAATTGTTTGCTCGAGAAATTTCCGATAAAGAACAAATACCATATTTGATTATCTATAATAATAGATACATTGAAAATAATAGGATGCATGCTTCGTAGATCTGTAAGCCACAAATCTAGCTTGAAATGAAATAAATGATTTGGCAATATTGGGCTGAAGCACTAGAAGTGGTGTTTATGGCCTTCATTCCACTGTGGGAGTACGCACCTATCTCTCTTCTGTTCCGAGGATCTCTGAGTTGTTTTTGGAGCGAGTTGCATATATAATGTATTTTCTGGGTTTTCCCTTATCCTCATTAAACAAATGTCGGAAAATGTACACCTCATTGAATCCCAGGATCATTTGGTTTCCTACATATCTCCACCGATTATTAAAAATAGCGTTCGTTATATGCACTTAAAGAAATAAAGCCACATTTATTTATGCATATATGTAGATTAGTAATAATAACATGAGCAGTGTAGGATTTTCTAGCATTAAAGTCAGGACGAAAGCAAACTAGATTGAACTGTTACCGGACTTTACGCTGTGAAGTCATAATTAACATACCACCCCCATCCCTCATAGTATTTTGGCGTGTGTAGACCAATCACGAAACGTCTATGACTCATGGTCGCTGTTGTGAACGTTCTATGTATTGCTGATGGTTTGAGCGTAGTTACTTGAAGCCGACTGCTTAAAAATTCTTATGCCTGAAAATGTGATAAATAGAAACACAGAAATACAGTATCGTGCATAAAAAATGGCCCATTGCCCTAGATCAGCAAAGTGTTTTTCCTTCCGTAAGGTTTCCACATTCAGTAATCAACCTTTGTCTCCACACAGCCGGTATCACCTCTCTATGTGACCGGTCTGAAAAACAATTCAGTTTCACCACACTTAACCAACTAACTATGCGCATAATCTATGTGAAATTTAAAGGCGGCTTCGAAATCGCCTCTATGAAAGGGTTTCACCACGATTGGTACACAAGGAATGGCTATAACAGTTACAATATAATTCGGCCTTCCAGAGGAAGGGGTGAAAAACTACTTGCATGTGTGGTTAAACTGAACGGTCGCTACGAGATTTACACATCCGCGACATGGAGACGAAGGTTGAGTTGTTGCCGCCACCAAGTGACAATAAGAAAACGGCATGAAGATGAAAATAGCATGAAAATACAAGGTTTAAGTTCTTACCCTTCGGCAGTTCGGCTATATTTGATAGAGGTAAAGCACCCTCGCAATTCAGTGACTAGAATTATGCTCGAAAAGCAGAGGTGGTGACGTTGCTAAGGTTGAGGCTGATTTTGTCAGTACCAACATAAACCGTTCTGTTCTTTTATGGGCCACATTTTATGCACGTCAGCATATGTGTCTCGACCTTTACGCGTGTTTAGTCAAAACTGCCGACGTGATCTCAAACAAGGTATATTATTTGTATAAGCTCTAAAATTGACTTAAGCATGCGGTGATTTCCTTCTTGTCAATTGTGGTTGCTTATCATTAGTAATGCAGCATAAATGTCGAAGGATAACCAGCCAGTATAAAATTTGCCTAACCCAAAGAAATCACTAGGTGGATGTTGTCTTCGTGAAATGAGAAGTGTTATAATTGTGATTCTTGTTGAGTCGGCGAATTACGGGGTCGGGCCTTCCATTCCAGCAGCTGCATAGAATTTCTGTGTCCACGTCTGTAGTCGGCTGTAAGAAATCTTGTTGAGCATGAAACTGATGGGTATCTCAAGGTGTGCCTCATAAGGAGACTTGCTAAAATGAAGACACTAATGAATTTGAACCCATGATTTTTACTTTTAACTACCTTGGTAATAAACTTTAAGTTGTTAACAACAACAACCCATTACAATGTTCTCCTAGCGAGAATTTGACGCTTTCCACCCTTATGGACTTTGGATCATGATTTGGCGCACACACTTTGTTCACTGGACATTATCCACTTCACATAAACACGTTCGATAAACTGTTTTATTCTCGCACTCGAACACTTCTTTATATCGACTCCCACTAATTTCGAAAGGCGGAATTGCTTCTCTGCCGGTAGTAAATATTACGTCTACGTAATCAACACAAATGCTACATTTGCAATAGCTCTCGTCGCGCACACAAAATTCTTTCCTTACATCGTTACACTTCGTGATTTTCTTTTGGCGCGGAATGTTTACACCACACAGCGTGATTTTTCTCATGGACCTCAGCTTATATAGAATGTTAGTCTGTCGCTCCATGTTTTACGTGGAATTTTCTTATTGGCTAGTTCATCGCCCGATTTCTCAAATTTTAGAATTCTGGAGGGGATTTAGTTCTTCCCTATTGGCTTCTAAGAAAGGCACGTGATTTAACACAAAGAGGAATTCCCTTCTTGAGAAATATCTTGTTAATAGCCGGAGAGTAGCAACTTATGCCTATATAGCGCGGACTGTGAACAAATTTTTTTGTGACTTTTGAAACTTTCTCCATCTTTTGTGTGTGATGTAGTTGTCGTTCGTGAAACCAAGACAACTGGAAATTCTTTGCGTCATATACCAAACATATCACTAAAATATGTTAAACTAGCAATCAAACTAATGTAATTACTCACATGATAACATAAAAATGTAGATAATGCACTTAATTATTAATAATACGTATCATAATATTGTTTCCGTACTAAAACTGCCTCGACCATCACAAGCTCTGTGGGTACGGGAATAAAGGGGTGATACGACATGGTGGTATATGCAACGTCTGCTTGTAACCCTATCAGTAGGTATCACTTCTGCTTACAACGTTGCGTCTTTGAAAGTATTCGCTAGCCGTTCATAGGTAATCGGAATGGATATATTTATTTTATATTATATTTATATTTATAAAACAACTAAACTATTTCACGACTTAAATCACTGTAGTATTAATAAACGAAAACAAACGTGGCTTTCATCCTCTTCTCAATAGCATGGCTTCAACACATGCCAATCAGGTGCCAGTTCTCTGAGGA
This sequence comes from Deroplatys truncata, assembly GCA_030765065.1. Taxonomy (NCBI): domain Eukaryota; kingdom Metazoa; phylum Arthropoda; class Insecta; order Mantodea; family Mantidae; genus Deroplatys; species Deroplatys truncata. Next base: position 17,436,800 of record CM060980.1, on the reverse strand, counting down.
GGAGAGATGAAACTATCGTTCTAAATATTGGATTTTATTTTGCTAAGATGTTGCTTAAGCTGATATATATTACTATTATTATTACTATTATTATTATCATTATCATTATTTACTGGCCACGAAAGCTCATCACAGTCGTGTATCTTGAAATATTTGTAAATGGACTTCGAAACCCTTCTCATTTGCTATGTTTTAAATTAGGTAGTACCAAACCTTGGGACAGGCAAGGAACTACTACGAGATGAAGTGGATATCGTTAGAATGCACATGTGTCCTTAACTTTTTGTGAAATATTTACCGTTAATTGTTAAAATGTTCCCAAATTTTAAACTGGACACTATGAAATATGTGTTCGTTCGTTCTTTTGCGTCTCCTCAGCTTATGTAAAATGTAGGTAATATTGTGGTTGGCGTATAATCGCCTTAGTTTTAAACAGCTAAATGCTGTCCTAAGCTCTTACTGCAGCGTTTACTAAATCAAACTATTTACAGAAATCTCTGGCCGTCTCCGATGAGGAGTCAACATTCCCTTGAAGATGCCCAGCGTCATGGGTGAAACTTCGGATGCACTTTCATCTGTTGGACCATGACTAAAAGCCCGGAATCTACATTTTATTTCATTATTTTTGGGGGAGTTATTGGGAAGATTATATAAAATGCGTTTGCGTATGAATAAAGTGTATAAAAGCAATAAAACAAATCATTATGGACAGAGAAAGCCAGTGATTGTTACACTTCTGTGGGTAAAAATAGTATTTACTATACTTGAGTCTCCCTTCTGGAGAAGGGCTGTCGTGGTAGAAGGGCTCAGTACCCAATAAACCAGACAGCCATACCAGGGAAGTCTAGTTTACTAGCTTACTGGTTGGTAAGAGGCGAGGGGAAGCTAAGATTGACTCACAACGGGTAGACACGACTCGACAGCTGTGGTGGAAGGATGATACTCCGAAGAAGGTATCCTGCAGGCTTAGAGGCAGGAAGATGGCAGGCAGTCCCATCACTAAGCTTAACCTGTACAGCGTCCGTACCGCGGCCAGAGGATTATTCAATTACCGATCAGCTCCAAATGAGGACAATCCGGAAGGATTCTTTGAAGACCGTCACAGCTAAACGAAATAGGGACCAAGATTTGGAATATCTGAACATTTAAATTTAGCAACTTGGAATCTACGTGGTCTAGCCCAGAAACAAACGGAATTAATTAAAGAATTAAAAGATAAACGTATATATAGCTAGATTATCAGAAACTAAAAAGACACAAAATCGCTAAACATTTGACTATCGCTGTTCTCTTTGTATCTACAACGAAATATGTAATGTAGCTATTTCTGCAAAGGTTTATTTGGATAAAATATACTAGATAGAAAAATAAGCTTTAGTAAGAAGTAATAGATATAGATAATTATACTATGATATATAGTGGACTATCTATTCTGAAACATACATGCTGAGCGAAGGTCTACCAGGGCAAGAGCCTTAGCCCAAGCCCCCCGCCTGGCCAAGCTAATACCTTGAGTCTAAAAAGCCACCCCTCCCCGCTTACGCGAGGATGTTCTGAATTAAAAATGGAAAGGAAGATTACATTCTGATAATTGGCAAAATGAAAGTATGATAACTTGCCCTTTTAAAATAGAGAGAGGATATTTAACGGTAGTAGGAGTATATGCACCAGATGAAGGTAAACAAGAAGAAACCAATAAATTTTATTATGAATTACAAAAAGTATTACTCAAAATAAATAGGAATGATTATATACCTATCGGTGGTGACTTGAGTGCAAGGACTGAAAATATGCCTGTTAAGGACATTATTGGGATAAATGGAGAACCAATTTTAAATCAGAATCGGAGAATTTTAAGGGATTCTGTCAGTTTTAATAGCATGAGAACAGAAAATACCTTTTTTAAACACAAAAAGATTCATCAATATAAATGGGCTGCAAGAGGATTAAGATCTATTATTGATTATTTTATTGCGAATGAAAACCTAGCTAAATTATTTGGAGATGTAAGAGTTGTGCGAAGTTGTGATGTTGGCACCGATCACTTTCTTTTGAGAGGAAAGATTGATCTAAAAATAAGATGGTATAAGCCAAATGGAACAAGGAAACAAATAAAAGAAATGAGATGGAAAAACAACCTTCTAAAGGAGGAATCAATAGGAATACTATATCAATCTAGAACGAACTATATATGGAACAGACAGCTGTCAGCGAGCATATAGAACAAGGATGGACAAAGTTTAAAGAAATAATAGAAAAAAACCGATTTTGAAGTATTAGGCAAAAAAGAATTACAAAGGAAGATGAAAGTATTATATATATATATATATATATATATATATATAATCGATACCGTACTAATATAACATCCAACGAAGTCCGTCCCATAATATATGGCTCCAATATTGCAAAGATCTATGGACTAATGACAACCACGAAGAAATAGAACGAGAAGTATCTGACAATACATTCAAAACTAAAATGGACAACCTAGAATTATTTGAATTAGAACAACTTATAAATAATTCAAAAACAGAAAAGCCCCAGGACCAAATAGAATAAATACAGAATTATTGTAATACTTACCTGAAGGAATCGAATATAGATTATTAAATATTTAAAATCAATGCGGGCAACAAAAGAAAATACCAGAAGAGTGGAAAATTTCATTAATTGTGCCCATATTTAAAAAAAGGGGAAAGCCCTTTTTCGAGCCGAAAACTACAGAGGAATTAGTTTGTTAAACAGCGCTTACAAATTATATACCAAAATTCTAAATAAGAGGCTTCGTAACATTATGGAAACAATACTTTTAGAACAACAGACAGGATTTACGTTAGAAAGGTCATGCACCGATAGTATATTTATAATCAAACAAACAATAGCAAGAGGAAAGCGTTTAATTGCCTGATGTATATAATATTTATAGATTTTACGAGGGCGGATCGAAAAGTAACGCACACTAATTTTTTTTACAAAAAAGTTTAATAGTTAAAGCAACAAAACACAAAAAATAAAATCACAAATGAACTTACACCTTTTACCTACTTTTCGACATAGTCAGCAATTTTCTCAACACAATTCTCCCATCGTGATACCAGTTTCAATATGCCCTGTTCGTATAAGTCCGTTTCCTTGGAGTATAGCCATCTGCGGACTGCTGATTCTACTTTCACATTTGTCGCAAAGCGTTGGCCAATTTCTTTATGCGACCACATACATGAAAGTCCGACGGTGCAAGGTCCGGATTGTATGGTGGATGCACCTTCCAACCAAATTGGTGATTTTCTGACGAACAGCAGCAACAAATGGGGGCGAGCATTCTCATGAAGAATTTTGACATCGTCAGCATTCATGTTGTGGCGTTTGTCACGAAGGGCAAGACGTAACTTCACCAAAGTTTTCATTAGGCTGCAGCATTCACAGTAGTTTTCGTTCAGCAAATTCCACCACTACAATACTATGCATATCTCATCACAAGCTCTTTCCTAGCAGACTGAGTCACTTTGAATTTTTTCTTCACTGGGCAACCAGCATGTTTCCACTCCATACTTGCCTGCTTGGTTTCGGGCGTGTAGTGGTATGCCCACGACTCATCAGCAGTGAGGATTCCCTTCAGAAAGTCATGCCCTTCTGTGGTGTACTGCATTAGGTGATCCAAGCTCATCATTCGCTGGCCCTTAAGGTTGTCTGTCAGGTTCTTAGGCACCCAGCGAGCACTAACTTTACGAAATTTCAACATGTCATGAACAATATCGTACACTCCCGGAGCGTGGCAAATCACTAAGGTTCCCACGGCCCTCTAGGAAGAATGCACACCACTTGCAGACATTACTACGGTACATACAATCTTCCCCATACACGCCATGCATGTCCCTGTGAATATCACTCGGTTTATGTGCTTTGGCCCACAAATATCGAACCACACCTCTCTGCTCTTCACACGTGGACAACAGTAACATGCACGGCATCTTTGTTGCGTAGTTCACGCTTCTCTCACTAGAGCTGCACATGAGACAAAAACACCCTATGTAGGAAAACTTCAAACTATATCTGTGTGAAATTGCAACAATCCAGCTTCAATACCAGGGCAGAAAACATTATTCTGCTTTACTTCTCGATCCACCGTCGTATAAAGGCATTTAACAGAGTAAAAAGAAGAAAATTGTGAGAGATGATTGTGGAGTAATTTAAAGAAATATATAAAACTTCAAAGATATGTATGAAACAAAACAATGGGAATTTTAAGACAACAGATGTTAATATCGGAGTAAAATAAGGGTGCACATCACACACTTTATTTAATTTATATTTGGGCAACGGAATCCGTTAAGGTAAACAGCGGCTAAATATTTTAAATATAGCTTCTGATTATAATAGGAAAATGTAATGACACTCCTATATGTTGATGACCAAGTAATCATTTCTGATAACGAAGATACGCTACAAAGAGCGCTATTTGAACTACATAAAATAGTTTGTAATTATAATTTAGACATATCAAAAATAAAACTAAATCGATGGGTTTTCACGGAACCCATTCCTTGAGATGTAAACTTGTATTAGACAATAATATAATTGAACAATTAACACATTTAAATTTTTAGGGTCTTCCCTATCATATATTAAAGAAGCAGATATTGTAATTAAAATAGAAAATGTTTCAAAAATATGTGGAACAATTAAAAGAACTTTAAAAGATAAAGCGAGAAAAGACACGATGATGAAGTTTTATAAAACCATGGCTGTTCCAGTTGCTCTATATAGTAGCGAAACTTGGACATTGACAAATAGAAATAAAAGCAGAGGAAATGAGATTTTTAAGAGCGGTATTAGGAGTCGCTAGAAAAGATAGACTAAAGAATGATGACATAAGAAAACAATTAAGGATCTTTAACCTAAATGAAGAAATAGAGCAGAACTGACAAATGTGTCTAGAACACGTACAGAGAATGAATGAGGAACGTCACCCAAAGAATATATTCTACTACATACCTAAAGGGAAAATAAATGTCAGAAGGCCCAGGAAACGATGGATAAATCAATAAATTAAACATTTGAAGCACGCAACCAACCTTGGAAAGCTTTAATGCTTGGTGGAGAAGAGGAAGAAGAGGATACTTGAGTATGGCACAGAAAGATGTCAGGTCTTTCTCAGGAATAGTTATATACAGAGTTAGTTCATAGAAATCATTACGGCTCAACAAATATATTCTCTGATGCGTCGTAACCCGTCGGGATACAAAGAGAAGGCCTTCTGTAGGTATTTCTAACCAGTACCTGGTAAACATTTTAGCCGAAGGAAGCATCAACGCAGTTCTTTGGTTTTCTTTATTTTTAAACTTGTCTTTTATTTTTAAAAATTAATTTAGAACAGTTAATTAACAGCCAGATAATGGAATGTGTCGCAGCTTGATTACCTTGACATAGATAACCTTGAGACAGTGGGACAGAAAAGTATTATTAGCACCCACGCTGTAGACACAGGTTTGCTACAAAGAACGGAAAAATAAGGGGATTACGTTTGAGGAAAAATACTATCATGGTCCTGTAATAGAGGGCGATTTGTATATAACTGGCACATAATCTTTTCTTTGTTTATTTACTCTGTTATAAATTTCCTGCTGTCAACGTCAAATTAAGCGGGATGTTTGGGAGTTTTGGTCCCCTATGATGCATACAAATGTTCATTTCTTTCTTTCTTTCTTTTTTGTTTTGCTGTTTTCGCCATTTTGTAATCCCTGTAATAGGAAATGGGAGAGAGCAAAAAGGGGAGAGAGGGAGAAGTGAGGATAGAGACAGGGAGAGTAAGGTGTAGGGAGAGAAAGACACAGAGAAGAGACGTACTGAATTGTGCCTTCAGGAGAAGGGAGGACATTTTCAGCATTTTCTATGGAGATTAATAATCAGCCAAGGATACTCTGCATTTGATTGTGGTTATCACCATTCCTTTTGAAATAAGTTTAGGAAGAAACGTACATTGTGGACAGTTTCTGGACATAGATTAATTTAGGTGATTAATGTTATACAGAAAGTTGATAACATTGCTATAGCCGAATTTATGTATATTTCTGGAACATTCTATTCCAACACTCATTGTGGCCGTTTTTACCTGAGATGCGACTTACAAACAAATTTGTTTAACCTATTTACCGTATTTCAAAAATAAAATGAGGGGGGGGGAATATAAATATACCTAATAATAAATCAGACATTATTCCGTATCCGGCTACAAGGTGTTACATTTTACGAAACTTACGGAATCGTAACATTTCATAGCTGCTATCCAGATACGGAATAATGTCCATTATTTCTGCTTGAAATAAATGTTCCAGGTATATGTTGGTTAACTAAAATAGCTTTAGTTGCCATGGTGAAACAACATCACGAACACTGAGGGGTTTCTGGAAAATAAAGAGATTTTCTTTGCCACAGGAAGGAAATGTGTATGGTGGACTCTTGGCACTTGGATGGTGATGGTGGCGGTATATCCTAACTTCACCCTTGTAAACCCTTATTGTCACTTATAATCTTTAGGAATAAAGTACATTCATCCATTAATTCCTAATGTACCATGTACAAACTTCTTAAGAAAGAAGACTAGAGTTCTGAGTCGACTGCAAAAGTCAACCTGAGTCCTATTCTATTTTTTACAACTATATTACGAGTATTATTTCAAGACAATGCCTGTCTTTATGAGGGTTCATTGTTAAGGTTTCAGCTGGACTCACTGGTCATTGTAATAAACGATTAGTATTTCTTACAATAAGAAAATAAATGAAATTACGATTTAAAGAGAAATTGACATTTATTTCCTATAAACACACGAAATACGATCAGAAAACTGCTATAGAAAACAAAAGATCTTAAACGTCATTACACATACTGTTACAAATTCTGTTGCATAAAAAGTAAATATTCAAAAGCTATAAACTCAGTTGCAAATAGGTAACAAACAGATAACTAAGAGCGAGTTTTAAGAAATAGAACCTAACGTTCTTAAATACAGGTGAGGGTATGATATACAAGGGATACGGTAATGCAAAAACATGTTTTGGACTGATTTTTAATAAAATAATTCACATACACTATGTGATCAAAAGTATCCGGACACCCCCACAAACATACGTTTTCCATCTTAGGCGCTTGTGCTGCCACCTACTGCCCGGTACTCATTATCCGCGACCTCAGTAGTCATTAGACATCGCGAAACAGCAGAATGGGACGCTCCGTGTAACTCACGGACTTCGAACGTGGTCAGGTGATTGGGTGTCACTTGTGTCAGAAGTCTGTACGCGAGACTTCCACACTCCTAAACATCCCTAGGTCCACTGTTTCTGATGTGATAGTGAAGTGGAAACGTAAAGGGACATGTACAGCACTAAAGCGTACAGGCCGACCTCATCTGTTGACTGATAGAGACCGCCGACATTTGAAAATGGTCGTAAAGAGTAATAGGCAGACATCTATCCAGACCCTCACACAGGAATTCCAAACTGCATCAGGATCCACTCCAAGTACTATGACAGTTAGGTGTGAGGTGAGAAACCTTGGATTCCATGGTCGATCGGCTGCTCATAAGCCACACATCACGCAGGAAAATGCCAAACGACGCCTCGCTTGGTGTAAGGAGCGTCAACATTACACAATTGAACAGTGGCAAAACGTTGTGTGGAGTGAGGAATCACGGTACACAATGTGGCGATCCGATGGGTTGTGGGTATGGCGAATGCCCGGTGAACGTCATCTGCCAGCGTGTTTAGTGCCAAAAGTGAATTTCGGAGGTGGTGGTGTTATGGTGTGGTCATGTTTTTCCTGGTGGGAGCTTGCACCCCTTGTTGTTTTGCGTGGTACGATCACAGCGCAGACCTACATTGATATTATAAGCACCGTTTTGCTTCCCACTGTTGAAGAGCACTTCGGGGATGGCGATTGCATCTTTAAACACGATCGAGCACCTGTTCATACTGTGGCGGAGTGGTTAAATGACAATAACATCCCCGTAATGGACTTGCCTGCACAGAGTCCTGACTTTAAACCCATAGAAAACCTTTGGAATGTTTTTGAACGCCGACTTCGTGCCAGGCCTCACCGACCTACATCGATACCTCTCCTCAGTTCCGCACTCCATGTAGAATGGGCTGCCATTCCCCAAACCTTCCAGCACCTGATTGAAAGTATGCCTGCGAGAGTGAACGCTGTCATCAAGGCTAAGGGTGGGCCAAAACCATATTGACTTCCAGCATTAACGATGGAGGGCGCCACGAACTTGTACATCATTTTCAGCCAGGTGTTCGGATACTTCTGATCACGTAATATACCAAGAAATGCTCTATGGCTTATATTTGTGGACCTATTCTACTGTTACATATTTAACTCATGTGCAATATCTGAAGGCTGTGCTCAAGGGCGTACCTACGCAGGATGCGGGGAGCTCGGGGTCCCAAGCCCAACCCTCTGGATATCCAAAACGGTAATATCGAAGCACTACTGTCTCATTTTAATTTTCTGTAATTCTTGTATACTGACAGACTTACATACCACATTGTACCTGTTAAAATAAGTAACTGAAATGTTCTATACATTAACGTAATGGTAAATATTGGGAGAATGCAGGGATTTTAGTCAATTCTTTAGATAATCTGTCATTCCTAGGTTAACTTAGACGAGTGCCTCTGTGTTCGCGTGGTCAGCGTTCTAGCTTTTCAACCCAGACATCTCGTGTTCTATTACCGGCTGGTGAGGGGAATTTTTGTTTAACCAGAAACGTTGCTTATCCTCCGCAGAATCCGGAAGTATGAATGTGAGTGTATTTAATAGTACAAAGTATTACAAAAAAAAGAATACAACGTTAGGGTTACCTACAGCTCGAGATATAAAAACAATAGTTGCTTAAGTCAAGACCCTAGTATAATCATAAAAGTTAAAAGTGACTATACAAATGCAAGTTTTAAAAATAAATGTCATTGTTTAAACGGCTCACTCCGTTCATTTTTATCCGCAAACGTTTAGTCAAGGGTGTTTGTTACTAAATGGTTATAGAGCACTTCCTGTAGTTATAGTGAAGTGAGTGGGTCTAGTCGTAGTCTAGTGGTTAACACACCTGACTGAGTGTTGGAAGTTTAGCCTCTATGTACTCCTGTTTGCCTTTTGGTTCATAAATACTTAAAAAGTTGGTTGCTCATTCCTACCTGTCATATCCTTTATTTAGTCAATATGCCCTGTCCAATGATCTAGTTGCTATCCCCTTCAAATGGATAAATCTCTTAAAGTGACCACAAAGAGAAGGCATGACTAACATGGTGTGTTTCACCCTCCCCCAAATGCATTCTCTGCGTACACCCCTGACTGTGCTACTCCAAATACACATTGGAGATCGTGTAACCGGTGCTTTGTTAAACATGACGCAGAAAACTTGCGATTTTATGAGCATTTTCTACCTTAGGTGTTCTTGCATCGTTATCTTGAAGTTGATGTTACTCCCCATCGCCAGTAATACTGTAGGCTTGTTGCTCATTGCTGTTATAAGTAAGGTGTTGTAGTTGTGTTGGCAGTAAATTTCAGAACGCAGGTATATGCTGTGCATTTGTTTATTGAATGCAATAATGCCAAAAGCACTCTGCTTACGAATAAGAACAAGACGCAAGTAGGAGCGAACAGCGCCAAACATTACAACACACACTTCTTGCATATTAATGGATTTGAAAGAAGAACTAAATTGTGTTCAGGAAAATTCCCCTACATGAAAATATGTTTACATGAATAATGATTGGTTATCTTTAATTTTCTCAAAAGAGGTTCTAACGACTCTGATTAAAATATCAAATATTTAAGACATTTCTATAATTAATGAAATGTGTATCTTGAATTTTACACGAATGTCATTGTTCATTTTGAATTAAAGTCGCATAATTTTGTGTAACAGGTAAACCAGAAGCGGCAGACAAAATATTATTATAGAAAAGCGTAGATCTCTCTAAACTACATCGTTTGTGTCAAATACATTTTTGTGCCGTGAACATTTTCGAGATATTCGTTGCTATTGGTTTGAATGATCATACATTTTTGAAGTGCTGAATTAACAGTAGTTTCTTTCTAGTAATGTCATGCAAATATTATGCAATTTCAAAGCCAGCATAGAACGACTCCCTTTATAACGGTAAATTGTTATTTCAGCTCCGTATGTCTCCTTGTAACTACAACAAAAGTTTAATGAAAATCTCTGGAAACCTTATCTGATCATAACTAAACAGATAGACAAATAAGCCTTTCTAAAAGTATTTTGCAGAAGAGTGAGTAGAGAAAGGCATTTGAATGCAACACCTAGGCATTTTACTTTCTCTACTGCTTATCTATAGTTAAGTAGAGGAAGTATTGCATTCCACCCGAAAACTCTATACCAAGATTTCAGCGAAAATGCATGTTTTGAGACTCCCTGAATAAGAAAAAGGTATTTTAGAAAATGGTCCGTCTGTATATGTGTGTGAACAGCATAATTCAAAAATGAAAAGTCCGTTAAATAATAAGCTTGGTATTAAGTCCAGCATCTTCCAAATATGGGACATAAAGATTAATTTAAAGAAAACCACCCCAACTCAAAATACTCTTTACAAGGACAAATTTTCGTCAAGTTTTATTTTAAAAAAGGCTCTAATGGTTCTGATTAAAATGCCATAGTTTAAGATGTTTGCATGATAAATAATATATATATATATTATTATATATATATATATATCTTGAACTTTCTGGGAATAGGCTGTGAGTACCACTTCATTCTGCATTACTTTTATATTGTCGGTAAGCCATAAGGGATAGACAAAATCTTAGCACAAAAAAAAAGAATTGTACATTCACAATTTATGCCAAATAATAAATTTTGGCGTTAAAAATTTCCGAGGTATTCTTTTTATTGGAAATTAGTTTTTTTTCGTTTTCCTGTAAACAGTATAAATTTCAAAACCATCACACAGCGACCGGCAAAAGATGTGACACCTACAAATCCACTAACAGGAAGTCGATAGAGGAATAAGCTTTTGTAAGGTCGCTTTGAGAAAAGTGTCATGCACATGAATATAACACATCAGAGTTTGTACCTACTTAATTGTAGGAAGTATTGAATTCTACCCAAAAGTTCGAGTCGAGATTTCATCGGAAATACATGTTTTGAGGCCCTGAACCCAAAAATACATTTTTAGAAAAAAATCCTATGTGTGTGTGCGTGTGTGAGCGCGTGTCTTGAACAGTATAACTCAAAATCGAAAATCGGATAAATACTTAACTTGGTATTTAAGTGCATTATCTTTAAAAGATCCGACATAAATACTTTTAAGAAAATACCGCAATTATAACTAGCATTTATATATAATTTTTTGCGTTATTTTGTACTTTCTCAAAAATGGTTCCAACGATTTTAATTAAATATCATATGTTTCAGATATTTACAAGATAAATGAAATGTATAGTTTGAATTTTCTGGAAATAACGTATGAATTCCTCTTTAATCGTAATGAATTTTGTATCATTTTGTACAACGATAAACCATAATAAATAGGCAACAACGTATTTCGCAAAAATTTGCAGTGTTCTTCAATTTACAAAATTATTTATTAAAAGCACGTTTTTCTGTGGCATGAACCAGTTCCAAATGTAGATTATTATTGGTCTGAACTTTCCAACACTGCCATAGTGTTGTTGCTCTTCAGCTGTTTATAGCAAAATTGTGGAAAGAGTATGATAATTCAAGGCCAGCGTACGTCGACCAGCTTTTAAACATCTCGCTATCGACTCGGTTTCCGCTATCCCCCTTGTGCATACGATGAAATGTTTAATGAAAGTGTGACTCCAATGGCTTATTTTCATAACCTGCTGCGTCATGGAATACGCGCGAACGGGATCTGTTTTAACTGTCCAGAGACACTTTTGGAGTAAATTCAGAAAGGCTGCACCGCATAGAAACTGCATTTTGTGATGGGGTGCACCATTTCGAAACCAGTGGCTGTTTGTGTCCTGAAAAACATCCTGGCCACCCACAGAGCTCAGAAGAAACAGTGAATCGAATTCAAGCTGTGTATGAACATAGCCCAAAGAAGCCTACACGGCGAGTCAGTGCGGAACTCCAGTACTACATAGCACAGTCCGGCGTATTGTACGCAAACGTTGCGTTTTAAACCATACAGACTACAACGCCTGCAGGAGCTACGATCAGACGACACGCCCAAACGCAAAAAAGTTTGATTTGCGTTGCAGGACCGAATGAAGGGCGATGATTTTGCTGGCAGGGTAGTGTTCAGCGATGAAGCTACCTTTCACCTCACTAGAAAGGTCAATCGCCACAGCGTCCACATATGGGCTTCTAAAAAGCCAAATTAAGTTGTTGAGCATGTAAGGGACTCCCCAAAACCGGAAGTGTTTTGTGCGTTTGAGCAAACACAAAGTTTATGGTCCCTTCCTTTTCCAGGAGAAGACTGGCTTACGCTCTAGATGACTGACGATCTACCAGATGTTATCTTTCAGCAAGTTGGCGCTCCTTCTCATTTTTACTTGGATGCTCGCCGATATTTAAACGATAAGCTTTCATGCCTTTGGATTGGTCGTTCTGGAGGGAAAGATTTCCCACTTGTTCGCTGACCTCTACGATCACCAGACCTCACACCATGTGATTTCTTTCTTTGAGGTACACCAAGGACAGAGTCTATCGTCCCCCTATGCCACAGGACATAAACAATCTGAGAGAACGAATCACTCAAGCAGTGGAATCAGTATTCCATACACGAACTAGTACCGACTTGACTTCTGCCGGGTTACCAGCTGTGCTCACATCAGGCATTTGCAATGCTCATACAAAACTTACATAAATACTTTGCATTTCTACGCATTCTTACAGTTATGAGTAAATTACCTTTACTTTTCCACCAACTTTTTTTAAATAATCCGTATATAAGTGTAAATAGCTATTTGTTTTTCCTCGTGGGCATGCAAGGAACATGGAAGTTTAAATGCATCATATAAAGATTCCTTTTTAATATCTGACCATCGCTTAATCTATCGTATCCTTCTTATGCCTACAATGAGTGTGTTAATATGTAATGAAGGATTACTTAGGTTAACAAGAAGTAGGCAGAAGAATAAGATTATGTAAGAATAGTTTGTGGAAGTTGGGTAGAGAAAGCCATGTGAGTGCAATACATTAGTTTTACTTTTTCTACTACGTATAGTAAGTAGGGGAAGTATTGTATTCCACCCAAAAATTCGATACCAAGATTTCACCGGAAATACATGTTTTGAGACCCCCTGAATCCAAAAAAAGCATTTTTGGAAACATATCTGTGTGTGTGTGTCTGTCTGGCTGTGTGTCTGTCTGTGAACAGCATAAATCAGAAACGAACAGTCGGATAAACACCAAACTTGGTATTTAGGTTCAATACCTTCCAGGGATGCAACACGAAGGTTTTCAAGAAAATCTTCACACCCCAGGATACCCTTTACATGGAAGATTTTTCAAAAATTTTAATTTTCTCAAAAACGGCTCTAACGATTTTCATTAAAATATCATATGTTTAAGATATTTTCTGACAAATAAAACGAATATCTTGAATTTTCTGAGAATGTCTCCAAAAGTGTTCATTGTGAACGACTTTTCCATAACTGGTAAACCATAAGAGATAGAGAAAACTTTACTACACAAAAAATGTAGATCGCGTTAAAATACACAATTTATATCGTATACATTTTTTTTGTTGAGTGAACCATTATCGAGATATTGCTTGTTATTCTCTTAAATTTTTCAATACTTATTTTCTTAAAAGGAAATTCGTTATTCATTTTTGTCTTTGATATGCAAAGAGTATTAATCTGTGGCAAAGGGAATGGTGCTGCACCTAGCAACCAGCTATTAAGAGATATGTATGTGCTTAAAGGCTACTGTATTTCTATATTGCCCTTGTAAATATACATTCCCCTTACATCTACAAGGAACTTAGCAATAAGATAGAGTCTGCAAATGTTTATCTCGATTAACATGAAGTAGATGGAGAATGAGGGTTTGTAAAAATAATTTGTACAAGAGTAGAGAAAGTCATGTTAGTGTAACACATCAGATTTTTTTCTGTTTCTGTTTTATGCAGACCTAGCATTCACAGCATTTTTGTATCACTCCGCATATAAGACGTTCGTGTGCGCTCGCGGAAGTATAGTATTCATTAAAGATATACCCTCTGTAAATGGCTGTGGGATAATTAATTCTACTCTTCAATCCTTTCAGTCTCCACAGTTAGATACTCTTGATTTATGCCGATTTACTTTAATCCCTGTTCCACATAGTACGGTCTAGAGGCCTGCAACAGGGCGAGAGCACTAGATTGTAACCTCCCTAGTCGACAGCACTGATGATCGGTTGCGTAAATTTTCGAGTGTTGCTGCTGCATAACGAAGCAAGTAGACAACGAGCACTTTTTGTTTAAGTTCCCTTGTTGTACCCAGTTTATTCTACTGTGTTTTACTGTTTTCATACCGCTTATTTCCGCAACACACATACACACACAAACACCCATGCCCGTGGCGGGACTCAAATCCGCGACCCTCAGCTTGGTGGAGCGCCGGAGCGACCACTTCAGCGACCACGGCTACGAGGCCGGCAAAGCACTCGTGCTATATGATGGTGTTCGTTGAGTGCTCTGTTTCTGGCGTTGTATACCTGAAGAGCTGAAAGAAGATTGTATTTTCTTTTGTAAACACGAATGTTGAAGAAGACTCACTTGCTCTACTTCAAGTAGAAGCACAGACACCGAATCTACATGCATTAAAAGGAAGATGCAGATAATAAAGTAAATACTTGAGAGATTATAACCGCTGACAAGAAAAGAAGCATTAGCGCCGCATGGACTAAATTTGGAGAAGAGACAAGAACACCCTTATATACACAAGATTTATTCATTGTCTCCCTATAAAGCAGTGAATATTTTAAACAAGACCAATGGGCCTTCAGTTCTTGCAACATACGAATGCTGTCATGCTAGTTCTCTCAACGGAAAAGATCACGTAATGCAGATCTTTCGAGGTGAGTGCGTTGAAATATATGCGGCGGACATATTGTGACTTCGTCCGATTTTTTAACTGTCACTGTGTTGTTTTTTAGATAGTTCACTTTCACTGGAAGCTCACTTCACTAAGGTGAACTAGTTCAGTTCTCCGTCACTTCACTTACTTCGTGACGCAGCCTCTTCACACGCGACGGTTCACTTCATTCGGGAGTCGAACACAAGACCTTCACAACCCGTCCCTCGGCAGTAACGCTCGCTGCACGTCACAACAGACGTCAGCATCTTGCTCGGAGAATCGCTCTTGATGTCACACGGGAAACTCACCCGCCGTTCAGCGACAACTTCTTCACCTCGCACTGATTGACTCACTCATTCACTCACTCACTCCTTGTTTCTGGTAGGCTGAAGTTCGGCCTGAGTGTTTCTTGCTGCGTGCCCACCCTCAGTAGAATTTAGCCGCAGGGTTTATATTTCGGGATTTGTGTTAAAAATTGCTTTTTCTGATTCAGAATGGCTATAAATAATACGAGGAAGCATGTTGCTTCTCGACGGCTATATTTTAGGATGAAACGGCGCTTCTGGACCCTGGTGGAAGTTTTTAAAAGTCTGTAATTTCATGGGCTGTTGGGTTAGAACTTTGGAGCTCTTCGCTGGATTAAAACGGAGGTCAGCTTTAGCTGCTGTTAGTAAAGTGCTCAGCAAGCCACGCGGGAAACCCGATGTCGTCTGAAGCGACAAGTTCTGGGATTATAATCCCCAAGAGACCTGACCACGGCACTCTGATGTTGAGGCAAACGTACGTAGAATTTTGCTGCCCGGGGCCTAATTCCATCTTCCACGTATGGAAGAGATGAGGCTTCGTGTAGTAGTTTCACAGGGAAGGAGCAACCAACAGAGTAGATGGACTGAAGTCCTCTATTCTGCGTCCATTGTAACCATAACAGCCAGCTGTCTGCGGCCGTACCCCATATCTCGCAGGTGTAAAGCATGAGGGGACTATCAGGGCTCGGAAAAGATGTAACTTTAGGCGAAGAGGCATCCTGGACTTTAGCATAGGGTACAAAGAATTGATAACCTCTGCTCCCGTGCAGACAGGTCTTGGATGAGTTCGCGAAAGGCTATAACCTTAACTAGCTTCTTCGCAGGTGATCGAATTCCCCCATTCGATTCTTTGGCCTCTATACCTAAATGTGGTGCAGTCTGCGAGGACGTGGCTCTTAGTTAGAAGATTCGTGTGACTCTTGTCCGCGTTAACGGATATGCGCAATGACGACATCACTCTTGGACGAGGCGAAAGTGTCTCTGTACAGGGTTGAAGGTTCTGAATGTGTGCTGTTGGTGCAGAGCAGCAGCACGTCATCAGCTATATTGAGTGCGGGTGAGTTGGGAAATCCCCCATGAATATGCTGAATAGCGTGGTGGATAGCACAGAGCCTCCGGGGACTCCGCTTCTGACATGCCCAAATATTGAAGTTCTCTCCGCGACTACTACTTTAAACATTGTTGTCTGAGAAAACCGTGTGAAATGTCCAATATGTATGTAGATTGTCCCAGCTGGATGAATCTGTGTAGGAGATACGCATGCCAGGTTGTTGACAATGAAGGAACCTTCTTGGTAACCCAGAACGGTCGCCTTCACCACACGCAACAGCTTCTGAGCTGTTGAGTGCCCACATCGAAATCCAAATTGGTGATCAGCGATAGCTTGATGTCTCCCGGGAGTGAGGGTAAGTTGAGAATCATGCTCTCGAAGACTTTTAAGAGGATCAAAAGGTTGCTAATGGACTGGTAGCCCATTTCACGGGTCTTTTCCAGGCTTCAAGATGAATATCAATCGGACCTCTTTCCACTCACGCGGAAAGTGACCCAGATTGAGACACATATTAAAGACGATTGTGAGAAAGAGCATGGCGTTGAAGAAAGGATGGCAAAGCATGGGGCATTTAGCCCACCAGGTCCGACTACCTTTTTGTGGTTGAGACGCAGGAGTACGCCATGAAGTTCACTAGGGCGAATGATTGGAAGCCGAGCCGCGTCGTCTGGGGGGCGCCAAAGGTATCGGCATACCTCCCGGCGGATACGTTCGGAAAAGATGTCGTCCTGGGGTAATCTCTTATTCGCATAGTACATCCAAGGTAGACGGCGAATGCACTTGCCTTAGCTTGGGGTCAAAGGCGTGCCATCTTGGGTGCCTTGGAGTGGTGAGGTGTACTGGTCTTGAAGGTTGCGGAGGCTTTTGGCTATCCTCCACACATCTCACTTTCGATACGCAATCTGGCCATCGTATCCTCCCATGCTTGAACCTGGTGCCCGCTTAAACGGATACGGACCGTCCGGCATAGTCGCCACAGTAACGCTCGATTGTGTAACGTGCGGCGGCGCCGGTAGAATCTCCGTGCCGTCGTGGAGCGTAAATGAGAATGGCTAAGTCAACTGGACATCTGGATGTAGGGGGAGCTGTGGCATAAACTGTCCGTTTGTGGGTAGTCTGTGTCACTGAATGTGAAGGATGAGGCTGCTACCTCTAGGGACGGAATGTCTTCGTTGGAATGGAATTACGGAGGCAATTCCTAACGCCTTCCCAATCGACCTTTTGGCTTGGAATCAATGAGTGGAGGCTGGCAACTTAGTGTTGATTTCTGTCAACACGGGATTGTTTTAGTTGCTCCGCGAGAGCGCTCGCTTATATAGTCAGTGAAATCTTTCCAGAAAGTTCTCAAGCGTTATATAAATATTTTGGCATACTTTCTGCAGGACGGGAGAGATAAAGCTTCCAGAAAGTTATAGTTATCTCGCAACAGCGCGTCCGTTGTTTAGGCTGGCGAGCGGCCGTTATCGTGTGTACACCGACCGCTCGGCGCACCTCCCAATGACCTTGGGCCATAGCCGCTGTGTCAAAATATGTTTATCAACCCACATTTCAATTCCTTAATTCAAATATCTGATTTTGGAGATGCATATGGACATTTTTACACCGCTAAATGATCCTATGTGCATTGAGAACCGAGCTGCAGTAACGTGGGAAGAAACAATGCCAGAAGTGTAAGAAATTGGCATAAAGCAAATTTGCATTGTTGCTGCGATTGTGGACAGAAAATAACCACAACATTTTCAATAAAACCTTTGGAAAAAAATGTAAGGTAAAGAGATTTATTATCCATGTTGGAAATTTCATTGTTGGAACTTTTGCAAATTGTTGCAAATTTTAATCAATAAAACTAATTTAGAGTTAAGTCAAAAGAACATTTTACTTTGTTTAATGTGTGCAGAATTTGGCCAGGACAAAATGCTTGAATATTTCAAAACGCGAACCGCAGGATAAACATGAGTGCATCATATATGAGTGTTACACTATACATACTACGTTAGATGTACTATATCAGTTTTATTAGTAGTGATACTGTGAATTTTATTGCTTATGAAGCCCACTGCTACAAATATGTACTATGTGCAGTGCGTCTTCTGTCTTAATCGAAGCCGACGACGACGACGACGATGATGATGATAATAATAATGATTACCGCTACAGAAATAAAAATCCTTACGTGCATTTAGGTACAAATAATATAAAACATCTACAAACATTGGCGGATAAGAAAACTATGAAGAGATACACATAGTATGCACATGATGGCTGTAATCATGCTCAGCCTTTCAACCTAAGCTGCTGCTAAAGCCTATCCGAATCAATTGCTATTGACCAGGTGCTTGTATTGGCTCATATAGTCTCTGCAGCTTCTCTCATTTATGCTTCCGAATGCTGTAAATAAAACCTAATTTTCGTAAAACCACTAGCATAGAACTAACTTAGAGCTAACTTGTTACATCTTCGTAAATCTATATTTCTTTATAAATAAATATATGTGAGCATTAAATTACAAAAGGAAACAACGAGACCAACAAATTATGCGCCACGAAGATCGAACCACAGTTTCCAGTATGATAAGCAGAGATATTATACAGTACAGTACAGCACGGATGTCACATAAATACCAAATTTGATACTTAAACTCCGCATCTTCCAAAGGTGCCACACGAAGATTGGCAAGAAAACCCCCACCGCAAAGTACATTTTTCATAGAAAATGTTCGATATTTGTGATTTTGTCAAAAATGACTGTACCGATTTTGATCAAATACCAAATATTTAAGATATTTCCGTGACAATTAAAATGCACATCTCGAATTTTCTGGGGGGAAGCCCTCTTCATTCCAGCGGAATTTTGTATAGTATATCAGTTGTTATTGGTATGAATTTTTAAACACTGTAGCCATTTTTTGAAGTACTGTCAAGCTTCAGCTGTTTCTCGCAATATCATGGAAAGAGCATGAAATTTCAGTTTGAAAACATTTGACTATCGTTATTTCCTTTGTACTTGTGACGAGATGTACTATTAAATTATTTAAGTAAACGTTTATCGGAATTAACTTAAAGCAGCTAAAAGAACAAGCTTTTCCAAGAACATTTTGTAGAAGGTTTACAAAAATAAACGATAGTGAGTAAAGAAAGTCATATGGGCATTATACATAAGATTTTTCCTCTAAATTCAAGCCACACTTTTCGCAATTGCATTTCCCCATTATACTCACAGAGTTTATTATATGTATTGTCGATGTGCAACTTACTAGATAAGCGGACAATTGGTCACCTTTCCTTAGCACGGAAGCACCGGTTATATAAGAAATGCTAAGTCTTTAACTCTAATGGAGGGATAAAGTGTGCAACCAGATCTCGCAGCAGTAATTACTTGTAAGTCACTGTTTCTGAATAACCTTTCAAAGGTCATCAAGATTACTTATTGCGATTTAAAGTTTTAAACTGTAGCGGAAGACCTGCTACCATTAGCTCAGCACTGACCAACTTCCATCCATGTTGAAGTCTCAGTCACGGTTGTGACTTGTAGCCTTCAAGTCTATATCTAAATTGCGTATACCCTTTATAGAACTGCAACATGGAATTAATACCTTGGTTCATTTCTACTAATTACCCGTATTTAGATTCACAGCTTAGGAAACCAATACGTAATATGTATCAGAAAATGAGGGTGAAATAAGGATTACGATGAAAGCTTAATTTCAAAATATCAATTTGAATATCCAAAGATTAACCTTGCGTCCGCCAGACTCAATGGGATTTAATGATAATATGAACGAAGCAATCCTCACAAATGAGCTATTGTGTATTCTTCGGAGACAGATTGTAGTGACATTTTACTGTAAACAGGGACCAAAGTGCGGTCAATTAATTCGAATAATTATTTTCCACCAGCAGTATTCAGTTCTAAAGTGTTGTGAATAAATATGACTACACAGGTTGTGATATGTTTGCTCTATTCATTGATGCAAGAGGTATTATCACCAACCATTTCCTATATTTTTGTATCTCCTCCATTCTCATGTACATCCTTAAGGAAATAGTCACAGAGTTTGAAAAAGTAGTCCAAATATTACTCAGTAATTTGTACTCAAAACATGAACCTCTTGAAGATATTTGCTAAAACTTTTATTGTTAAAGCAATTTTCTAAAACTAAAATGACACTTTATTAATTCCGTTATAAGCCGCCATTACCCTAATTTATGACGCCCAGTTTTTATTACTGAACTAGTGAGATAATCGGTGAGTATAAAGAGGATATTGTAAATAGAAAGCCATGACTAGTATATACAATTTTAAGGTAACTTGTGCAACTGCTAAAATCAATTCAATAAACTTTAACTCTAACTTATATTCTATAAACACATTCCTACTATTAATTTTCTCATAAATACAAAATTACAAGCATATTATATAGTTGAAGAGTTAACAAGTTAAGAAGTTATATTTATATTTCTTGAGTCGACGTGTTAGCACAACTTCACTCGCGTCAAGTTCTTAAAACTCAAAATGGACAATTGTTTTAAAAATAGACTGAAATGTACTAAAACTTTTAGGATGGTAAGTGAATTGTTCGTATGCTTTTGATTTTTCTATATCTTTTAGAGTACCACCCTGAACTTGTTTTTTAAATTTGTATTATAAAGGCACTTTGGGTTGAAACCATTGATTTCTGCAGCTGTCTGGATATGTTCGAATTCTTTTTGTATTCTTCTTTTGACATCGGAACATTAACTACTCTTTTTGGTGTCAGGTGATGGAAAACTGCATATTTGTATTGAACTGGGTTGAAATTATTCATTTTAGTATAATTATCAACATGGCTGGGTTTCTATATGCGCTGAATTCAAGATTATTGTCCATCTTAGTGATCTTAAGATCTCGAAAGGGCAAAGTGTTGTTCTGTTCTAATTCCACACTGAATTGTATGCTTTCATTTTGTTGATTAAAATTGTCAGTGCATCATCGATCAAAAGAGATGGGACCACAACAAGTGCGAAATCTGCATACCTCCACCAACATTTAAATATATGTGGATACTTTTTAGAAACATTAATTTCAAAGGAACTCATAAACATATCGGCTAAAAGAGATGATATTGGCTTCCCATAGTCAGACCATATGTTTGTTTAGTATTTATTGTCAAAAACAAAATAATTATGTGAAATGCATATATCCACGAAGGAGATAACTTCTTGTACAGCCTCGTGTTCTACTTTTCTGCACTTAAATAATGATTAATTAATTGTGGCAATTGTTCTGTTGAAACATTCGTGAATAAAGAGTTTACTCGAAAGAGACTAAAACATCATTCTCACATACCTTGACGTTTTTTGGCTTCCAATTATATCCAGAGATCTTTTGCATTTTAAATATCACATTTAGTAAAGAATTTAATTTCTTTACTAGCCATTTTGCTAACAAATAACTAGGAGCATTAATATTATTAATAATTGGTCACATGCTGTTATTTGATATCTTGATATTTGGTAACAAAGGGTTGCTATGTTTCAATCTTTTCTTCTCTCTTCATTACGTATAATATTACTGTTTGTTATAGCTTTACTGACAGTTTTTAAGCAATTATTCAAAGGATTTTATAGTTAACTGAGTCTAATAAATTATAAACCCTTTCAACGTAATCGTTTTCATCTAACACCACCGTTTTATTACCTTTTTTCAGCTTTTAGATAAATTACAAGTCATTTATTCAAATTGTTTAATCATCTTACGGTTTTTGACATTGACATTAGTTTTCTGTTGTAGGTACTGTAAAACGGGAACACGTTTTTGTTTAACAATCATTTTTTTCTTTTTCTGCTATCCCTTGTGGGTATCATACGTCAGATATATACTCCTTAAAATCATGTGAAACATCAATGCAAGCTTTACCTCCTTTATTCAAAAATTGAATTTCCTTTTCTGTAAGGACTTGACTAGATAAGTTGACGATATTATCATTTTTTAAAATTATATCTTTCCTTTAAAGTGTTCCAGTTGGTGTTATATTTTCTATAAGATTTTTAAATTTATTTTTAAGTGTTTCAGTTTTTTGTTCATTATAAAATGCAACTTTGCATAATATTATAGACCATATTTTTCCATGTTGATGTATCCAACTGTTTCGTTAACTCTTGATATGCTTGATATAAATGTAAATCAATATTGTGTAGTTTTTTTATAATAAAATCATATTTCTCATATCATTATCTGTTATTGTTTTACAGTTTTTTTCACAGAAGTAGGAGTAACGTCATATCTTAAACGCATCTTAATTTGCAATTTAATAAACTGTTTAATATTTCTTCTGAAGGTATTACAATTTACATTAAAACTAGGTGTGTATAGCATACCTGTTGAGATGAATAGTCACAAACAGGTTGAACTCCATTTGACTTTTTTGGTTTGTTTGCCACATATTAAAACACAAACACATTAAATGTATTAATAAAAGTTAAGTTAAAATATATTCATATTTCTTGAGTCGACGTGTAAACACAACTTCAAAATGGATAATTGTTTCAGTTAGCGTCCTACTTATCTTCAGCAGTTGAGTCGACTAAGCTGTTCTTCTCTTGATTTTTAGCATCTCTTGCCACGGATCGTTGCGAACCGCATGTGGGGTTATAAAAGGAACTGTATGCCGTTCATTTATGGGAGCGGTCTCGAAATTCAAACATTTTTGTTTATTCATTACCATGCAAATTTTTTCCCAAGCACTTAAATCTGTGTATTTATTAACACTTTTTAGAAGTTTGATTTCTTGACCGATGTCATGTTGGTCTTTTGAAAAACGATGCGCTACAGCTGAACGGTCACATTGTTTTAGTTTGATATTTCTCTAATGTTCTTTCAGTCTAATCATAAGTTTTCGTTTCGTTTGTCCGATATATTTCTTGCCATAATGTGTGCAGACAATGTATAAATACCTGATTTACTTATGGGATCAATCTTCCTTTTTAAGGAATTATTCAGTAATTTATTTAAGCTATACTGGTTTTGTGGAGCTAGATGTATTCCAAAGATTTTAAAAACAGACTGAAAGTACTAAAACTGTTAGGATGGTACTTAAATTGTTGTATATTTTTTATTTTTCAATACTTTTAGAGTAGTAACATGTTGAACTTGTTTTTTAAGTTTGTGCCGTTTTAACAAATTATTAACATATTATTAATCTCTGAAACTGTGTGAATATATTCAAATTCTTTCTTATATCCTTCTTTCGACATCGGAATATTCACTAATCTGTGTATCAGGTGATGGAAAACTGCATATTAGTGTTGAACTGGGTTGAAGTTCTTCCTTTTAATATAATTGTCAACATGGATAAGTTTTCTATATACACCGAATTCAAGGTTATTTTCCATTTTAGTGATCTTAAGAACTAGAAAAGGAAACTGCTGTTCTGTTCTAATTCCATAGTGAATTGTATGCTTTAATTTTGTTGATTTAAAATTGTCAATGCACCATCGGTCATATGGGATGGGTCCACAGCAAGGATGCCATATACATATCTCCATCAACATTTAAATGTATGTAGATGTTTTTAGTAAGCTTAATTTCAAAGGAACTCATAAAAACATCCGCTAAAACAGGTGATATGGGTTTGTTCCTAAAAATGTTACTAAAACGTATCTGCATATGTTTAAATGTTGGTGGAGGTATGTAGATGATGTCCTTGCTGTGGTCCCATCCCATTTGATCGATGATGCATTGGCAATTCTAAATCAACAAAATGGGAGCATACAATTCACTATGGAATTAGAACAGAACAACACTTTGCCCTTTCTAGTTCATAAGATCACTAACCTGGACAACAGCTTTGAATTCGGTGTATATAGGAAACCTACCCATGTTGACAATTATATCAAAAGGAGGAACTTCAACCCAGTTCAACACCAATATGCAGTTTTCCATCACCTGACGCATAGATTAGTTCATCTTCCGGTGTCAAAGAAGAATGCAAGAAAGAATTTTAATATATTCACACAAAAGCACAGATTAATAGTTTCAACCCAAAGTGCATATAATATTTTAAAACTGTACAAACTTAAAAAACAAGTTCAACATTTTACTGCTCTAAAGGTATTGAAAAATAAAAAATATACAACAAATTAAGTGCCATCCTAACAGTTTTAATAAATTTCAGTCTGTTTTTAAAGTCTTGGAATACATCTGGTTCCACAAAACCAGTATAGTTTAAATAATTTACTGGATAATCCCTTAAAAAAGAAGATCGATCCCATAAGTATTTATACCATTGTCTGCACACGTTGTGGCAAGAAATATATCGGACAAACGAAACGAAAACTTATGATTAGACTGAAAGAACATTAGAGAAATATCAAACTAATACAATGTGACCGTTCAGCTGTAACGCATCATTTATGGGAAGACTATCATGTCATCGATCAAGAAATCAAACTTCTAAAATATGTCAATAAACTGACAGATTTGTATGCTTGTGCAAAAATTCACATCATAATAAATAAACAAAAATGTTTGAATTTCGAGATTCCTCCCATAAATGACGTCATGCTGTTCCTTTTACAACCACCGCATGTAGTTCGTAACGAGTGCATGGCAAGAGATGAAAAGGACCAAGATAACACCTTAGTTGACTCAACTGCTGAAGATAGGTAGGACGCTACCTGAAACAATTGTCCATTTTGAATTTTAAGAACTTGACGCGAGTGACACGTCGACTCAAGAAATATGAATATATTTTAACTTCTCTTTTATTACTACTTTTAATGTATTTGTGTATAAAAGAGATAACCGCTAACTTTAAAAATAAGTTAATCACAACTACAGGCTATAAAGATATATTTGATGCTTTTTAAGATTCCCATATCCTACAAGATTTCACTCTTTAGTAGTAACGTCCACAGGTTGACAAAGCAGTAACATTCTAGAAAACATAGCACCGTCTTATATGCGTTTAGCTCCTTGCAGTGAAGGCGGGATCTCCACCACATGTACCCATGAATATTTAGAAATAGCATGGCTACACCCTGTAAGCGAATTCATGCTGTGTCCTTGCCATATTCTGTAATTAACTTATCACCATTAGGAATGAATGACGTCATGTTATGATATAGGTAGCATCTACACCTCTTGGTGGACTCAAAACTTTGTTTCGGCTTGTGTATACACTAACATAAGAGCGCATGTACAGTAATTATCGCAGTTCAATGGATTTTACCTGTGTGCATACATTGGATTTCAGCGATACGACGGAAATTGTAGAAAGATTAAACAGATGCTTAAAATGTTGCTGGATATTATAATGTAATTATTTTCAGGGTTACATTATTAATCGAGTACCATTTACTAATGTGTAATAGAAAGAGGCTTGTTAACCAAACGAAAGTCCAAGCGTGGAAGTTGTCCACCAGTTATGCTTAGAGAAAATGAAGATACAAATATTGGATATAGGAAAGGACTGGCTGTTGGTTCACGGATATTACTAAAACTAGTCCACCTAAACTCTGCAACATCCTAATGATTTTTAAACTAATTCTGCTTACACCTGAATGTATTATTTCTTTCTACATATCCTTTATAGAGAAAATCTGCACATAAGCGACACCCAAATGTTTTTGTGGTGAGAAATGGAAAACATTTAATATCCGACTGTAGAAAATGAAAGTCAGTATCATATAGCAGTATCTAAGCATACGTATCCTTGCTACTCCAATATGAACTAGCACATTAATTGCCACATGTTTCATGTTTAACATAAATAAGGGAAATTACGTTGCCAACTTTCGTCTGCGCTTGCCTATTGAATCACCCGGGAGAGCACATTATTCACTCTCGACTTTTAGGAGAAAGTTTTGTTTATTGGAAAATAAATCACAATAAGAAGAGAGCTCAAGTCGATATGACGAGTGGCAGGATTCTGTATCCCTCATTAAACACACATTATTGTGGTTTTGTTGCTAATAGAAAGCAGATTTGAGAGGGCATTGCCTCGTGACCGTGCACCTGATGTGCGGGCAGTGCGGGTCACGTCTTCCAACCTTGCTAATGGCGATACCGTGATTATTCCCGATATAGCTATAATGAGATGTGTAACCCGATAGTTCTGCACGAACCAGGAACAATGATATTCGGTAGGCTTCTAGAAAAATTACTATTTCCCTCCCCTATACAACAATACCTCTTCTTTTCTTTACCTGTTGTACCTTCTCTCTCATTTTCTTCTGCTTTCCGTGACCAGGAATGTGCTCTTAGTTATAGTTTGAGTATGCAGCGCATTTCCACTTAAGATTTTTTCTACCTATCATTGGCAGATCATAAAACAAAAACTAAAGTAACATATCTGCACATTCCACTTGCATCTCATACTTAAGACTGTGTAATCTAAGGACTATTCGTTGTGCTTGATGTTTAAATATCTAAGGCAGTGCTTCTCAACGGATGTGCTCGGCACAGCACTGCGCAGCGAGATTCTTAAGGTATACCCGCACATTCTGACAACTTCCCGTAATTATTCTGAGAAACAGTAGCAGAAGACTATGCAGGAAATTAAACGGGTTTGTTTTACATGAGATTTATTTGCTTTAGCCTTAGAATAAAAGACAAACTTAATTTCTTTTAAATTCTTAAACATAGACTTAGCACCAAGATGATTTAAGTTGGTATTAAAGCATTAGCGAAGCAAACAAAATATGGCGCCGCAACGAGTAATGCATTTGGTTATTCAGAACAACGGATACGAAGGTGTGTAGTACGAGAGAAATAGAAGGGGACCACGATGGACCAGAGCGCAAAGTCTTTGTTATTTCAATGTGACTACTTGTATTATAAAATAGATTATAATGTGTGCTGGGTTCGTCTACACAACAACCTACAGACCGCTTCTTTTGGTCTGTCTCCTGAGACAGTGCGTTCTGTGCAGCTAAATTAAATTAAATTGAGTTTTATTTATGGACGCTCTATAACTGCTGTGGTCCTTAGCGTCCCATTCTATAGCTCCGCCGGGTTTGAACCCGCGACCTTGGGAACTAGAGGCTAGTATGGTAACCACTAGAAATATAAAACGATAGCCATAATAATGTGATAGTGAATATTAGTAACGGTAGGAATAATATTATTAAATAAGACTGGGAAATGAATAGTACTTGTAAGGATGAATATGGGTTGAACAGACAGTGCAAACGAAACCAAACGTGGAAACGGGTTGGTTTTTCGCCATTGTAGCCGAGTAAGCGCAGAAGACGCTTTTGTTCATGTACCGATAGGTCGCCTGAAAAACAGGAGCGTAGAAACAAGGGTCATTGCTCTGACAGCCGCGGGCATACGGGTTCATATGGAAACTTCAAGTAGACAACCAGAAGGAAAGAAGGTAGAAATCACGCGATAGCGAAATAGGGGGTTAGAAAAATTCGAAATACAAGAAACAGCAGAGTTTTGAAAATCATTTATTCGTAATATTCCCTTGGAGGTCGTTCTAGAAACAAATGTGAGAGGAGTTCAAAACAAATTGATGGAAAAGTGTCGGCGGGCAGGCGCGACAGTACAGCAGTAAACGCGGTGCCCAAAGAAATGCGTATGTGTGTGTGTGGGGGGGGGGAGGTTCTTACTATCAGGAGTCAGGTTTTAGAAAGGTGACGGGATATAAACAGGCGGGAAAAAGGAACCAGTCGTGTTAACCACCAACCCTACATCCAAGATCCATGCGAAAACCTGAGCTAGCATCGAACCCGGAACCATTCCTACAAATCCGGTGTCCCAAATTTGTGTATATCACCTCCTATATCGCATATCCTTACACTCCGCAGTCGAGTAGTCAGTATTTTGACTTCACAAACTCGATGTCACAGGTTCGAATTCCGGCTGGGCTAGGGGAACCATTTTTTAGTTTGAATTTCTCCCTACTCTCCTGGAGGTATGCATGTGGGTGTGAATGTAAGACTGTTTCAAAACAGAAATACTTAAAACCTAACGTTAAATAATATAGTCAACGAGTTGTTTCTCGCATCGGTGCTCTCGACATGACTATTAAAGTTACAGGGGCCTATAAAAATGAAACTAAAAAGATTGTACTCCATTTTGGAACAAAAGGAGCAAAAATTGGAATTCTTATCCAATATGTAAACAGTTAAGGAATAGAAATGTCAAAACTAAATTAAAGTTTTCTGCACTGCAGTATTGAAAATTATCATTTTTTGCTTCAACACACCTAACCTCTATTTCTTCCCTGCATCGTCTACTGTCACTCCTGGTACATGTTTCATTGCTCTTTACAGACCACAAATGTTTGTATATTGTTTCATTCTTGATACATTTTATGGCGCAATAACATTTTTTTGGCTTACACCGCCTCTCTTCCTTCCTACTGCCTACATGTTTGTATCATTGTCCTTGTGAAACATCTGTGTGACCGTGCAATTAAGTGCATCAATTTTTCGCATGTGATAGGCTTAAATTTTAAACTCAAACAGATTTTATTCTAACGAGTGCACAGTGATTTGCAAATTGCAGAGCTTCAGAAGCAGAAAACGTTTGCCTGTGCTTCAATCAAATGTAGTTTTGATCTTGGACATGACAGGAAAAGGCACTAACGGAAGCAGCGAACAGTATTTCTCACTTGTTATATATGAGAAATTGCTGGCTCGTATAACATGCCTAAACCAAAGCTACGCTCTCTTTACCTTGGTTTGCAAACTCGTGGTAAAACGTTCTTCTATGTTCCACCGATAAAGACGTTTAACGGGGTTACATAAACTGAGAGGATGTAGCCTCAGCGGATGATCGTCACCGGGGACGGCGGGTGTGGGGACGCACCTAAAAAAAAAGGACGAAAAATTATCGGTTGGTGAAACCGGGCCTAAAGTTAGAATTCATTTGGAGAGGCTATGGCTGAACCTCTCCGTTTTCGCATCAAATATAACATAATTGTTGTTATATTTGATGTAACAAGAATTGTTGGTTTTCTGAAATTTGTTTAAAGCCAGTGAAGAGCGAAGCAATAATGAATGCATGTAATCTAATGTTTGTTAGATAAAGTGGAGATCTTAAGGAAGAAAAACAAATACTACTGCAATTTTGGCCCACGTTTTGTGTAGCTATGAGCACTGCCACACTAACAGTGCTGGAAGAAAACTAATTTATCACGTTATTCTCATGAGCTTGGAATTCGCTCAAATTAACGTTGAGTGTAAGTGTCACAGGAAACATTTCCAGATATTCTTTTCCATTTATGATTTTCGCTCTTCCAACTTTTCTTAATTAGCGTGTTTACCACTTGAAATCATATCAAAAACGTCTAAAACAGCTACTGGTATTATATGTAATTTTAAGTATTTGAACTTTTCATGTACCACTATACCAGCAAAGTTGATAGGTGAAACTAGCATTGTCTTCTTTGGAACTCAGCTTTTCAATTCAAGTATTAAGGAGTGAGTTTATTCTTAAGAATTCGTTTTTAAGATCTCGTGTATTAGTTACTTCAGTATCTTGAATAGCAATATTCTTAATTAAAAGAGTAATGATGAAGCGAAAGATGCTTCCTAAAATATCTTGAGTCAATTTCCGCCTTATCTATTAATGATAACATTTTAAAACGTTGTCCTCAGAACTACACAATTCTCAGTTGAACCTTATTTGAACTTTTTGATTTCATATCCCTTAAACCAAGATTTCAGTATGAGGCATTACCTTTATTATTATTATTATTATTATTATTATTATTATTATTATTATCCTTTACACATATTTTGCATAATTTAGCTTAGTTACACATGTATATAAAACTATAAGGTTATTGAATGTTTGAAAGTTCAACACACTACTGCAATCATCAGCATTAGTGTGCTTTTTTTAATTATTTGCACTTGGGATAGAAGATTAAGCTCTTTTATCGACTTAATTTAGCGGTATAGTATTTCATGTATACAAACAGGTAAATGTTCTGACAGCATTAATGAAGTTCTAAAATATTTGTAAAATCTATCTATGGATACATAGGTATCTCATTTATTTATTTTTGTAGAAATTAAACTTTAAGACAAATAATATGGCTAATGGTTTGGCAATACTTCTGATTTGCACATAGAAAATAAATATTTTTAGTTTAGGCTTTATTTAATTGAATTGATTCTTCTTTCTTATTCTAAAAGTACTTTATTCATAACGATATAAAGCTTATTATACGAATAAAAAGCTCGGGTTCAACGAATACTTGTTTGTTTCCTGCAACATAATCTTTCACACCATGTTGACGGTTTACCCTTGAAGTACTTTCTTTAAATAAATATTTTCTGGACGAAGAACGTTTTCAGTTCTTCCATATGTTTCTCCAATCTGAGAACAAACTTCTTCTTCGAGTTTTTATTTGGTGGAATCTAAATTTGTGATGAAGATGCTGCTAGAGTGAAGATGTGATGCTGCCTTGACTTCCTGAAGTCGTTCTGCATTGCTCAGTCATTTTTGCAATGAGGAGAATCTACAGATTTTAATACAGAAAGCTTTTAAATGCATTAAGCATATTGCATTTCTAAATATGCTTTTAAAATTTTCCCGATGTTTATCGATTGCAAACTTATTTGATTTTACTTCACGGAAATTTAGATCTCTCAAGCGTGTATTATTAAGGTGGTGCTAATGTTTATACAATTGTGCTCATGTTTGCGAGTTTTCATGGCGTGTGTTATCCCGTAGCACTGATACTGTTTCTTGTTGCTAACGTTTAAATCGACAATGAGTTTAAGGACTTCTCTTTGAAAGCCAGGTACAAAAGCTGGGTATACAAATACAAGAATGTCTTATTGGCTTAACTTATACGTAGAAGGCAAACTTGGTTAAATATTTGCATTAATTATCCCATTTGCAAATAAACCCTTCATCAGGATTGTTTAGTCAAGGGCGAACAATGTGTTATACGTATTCTTTCTGTATGTGCGGCTATGGTATGCACGCTGCTTCATTCTATTAATTCAACATTATCCAAGTCACAAAACATTGAAATGTAAATAATAACCCGACATTAAAATACAGTCATAGGTGTATTTCAAAGTACCTATAGATATCACTGAACTTGTTAATAACACTGTATTAAATTTCTATGCCGCTTTTTGTATAATTAACAACTAAATAACTAATACAACTAATAAGAAAATAATTAAAGACTTAGGGGACTCATAATTTGCAGTTTATTTCTGGATTAACAGCGTAGCTCAAATGATTAACGCTGCCAAACATAACACATTAACTTGAATTTGCATATACAAACAGGACGTAAACTGGCATAGTTTTATATCAGAAAGAAAACTGTATTCAAATCGTGTGTACTACAGGTTACTACTAAATTTCTCAAACACAAACTTGAAAAGGACGGTTATATTTATGAAAGTTGAATAAAAGAGTGCAAGGCAATTTCCATTATATGGAAATACGATTTATCTCCAAGGATAAAATATTTCAAACGGATTTCAGAATGTAGTCGTAAATTTAATTATTAATACACCCAAGGAAAAATTTAAATTAGATGAAATTATATTTTTATATGGATTATACAATAAAATATTCCCACTTGATTTAATCAGGGTTTCCTTTAGCAACTTCAATATACATACATAAATTCACACATACATTAATATTAAAATCAATAATTCAATGCAAGAATAAAACTAAGATTTGTATAAAGGGATAGCAAGATCTAATGTGCTAAATAAATCCAGAAAAAAGGGTTTATCTTGAAATTTTATCTTAATACAACCAGTTATTTGGAGCCTTCGGAAGGAAATGATGTGTGTTCGCGCAAAGTAGTGTGAAAATAACTAATGGAGAGTCAATGAAAATAAATGGGTTTGCGTAACGCTATGCTTTCCATAAAAGCAATACAAAGGATAGGATACCAGGTTTTAGTCGAAGATCGATACCGTTTAAGCCTTTCCTTGACTGCTCAGAGCCGCAAATATATTTTCATAACCAAATGTGTCCATGAAGCTCGCTGTTACCGATCCAGATCTGAACTAGACACTGAAATCAGCTTCCTAGCAAACATGCTCGTTTTACCGTTTATGTTCTCTTCTGTGTGGGTAGTTAAAACGTAACAAGGCGCAAGCTTAACTTGGGTTTCCACATAGGGTGCTGTGATCTATGTCCCTGTTATACCCTATGATTAGAACATCCATGGCACATGTTTTATTTGATTGGCGAAGCGTCAATTTTTTGAATTTCCACATGACATACCGTGCTCCTGTCATGTTCTTGGCAATTAAGAATTGAAGGCTAGTTTCCGCATATAGCAACATGCTCCTACTGAGCTTCTACGGGTTCCTGCTGTTTTATTTTGCCGGATCGGCACGGTAGAAACATGACTGAAGCCCAGTAGACTATGTGGAAATGATCGCCAAGCCTCGCCTTTGGCAATGTCATATTAAAAGAACGTCCCCTTCAACGTGCTTACCTTATTTGAACAAATAATGTTCATGCAGAAGGCGGCATCGAGAAAATTTGCCAGTGCACGACCACCTGCATATGTGGACTTTCTCTATACTAATTGTCTATTTTATGTAGCGTCTTCAAAAAACAATTCTTACAAAATCGTATTTCTCGTCCTACTTCATGTCA
The DNA here is from genome assembly GCA_030765065.1 of Deroplatys truncata. NCBI lineage: Eukaryota > Metazoa > Arthropoda > Insecta > Mantodea > Mantidae > Deroplatys > Deroplatys truncata. The sequence continues at coordinate 17,403,803 of CM060980.1, read as the reverse complement.
ACCCAGATAAACGTTTGCAGAATTAGTTTCATGACACATTTCGTTGTAGTTACAAGAGTATACAGAAAACCAAAGCGATAGCAAAATGTTTAAAAGGCGGTCGCTATATGCTGGCCTTGAAGTTCTACACTCTTTCCAGTGGCATAGTGAGAAACAAGTGAATAGCGATAGAGCTTTAAACTAATCTGGTGTGTTACATTCACATGACTTTCTCTATCCACTGCCGTTTACTATTATATAGCTTATACAAACTACTCTTATGAAAGCATTTTTTATTCATATTCACATTGATAGATAACCTTTGCAGAATTAGTTTCATTTCGCATAGGTACACAGAGCGCCAAAGAAAATGGATTTTGTATCTTTTCTGGGGTCTTTTGAGGCGTGTCCTCCACCTTAGCTATCGTAGAGCGTGGTGGCTTGATAACACAGCAATAAGGTGGAAAAGAGGGGAGGTTGATGCCTTTGCTTTTTCTGGTGTTATTGAAATCAAAACGTGTTTATTGTCTCAGAACCAGCCATGCCATATACTAGCGAAATTACTCGTGGACGTATGTGGGAGGCTGGTCGCACCGTTACAGCAATTGCAACGGAAGTGTATAAAAGTGTTTTTATAGTAAATTACAGTATAAAAATAGTCTAGAAAAGTGGGGAAGATGGCCTCTAGGTATATTCGTCATAAATTGGGAACTCCCTATAAAACATCCGCACATGATGAATTTGATTACTAAATGCAAATTACAAAATATGGTTTACACGAATATGACATACATATTATGACAATAAAATTGAGTTATATCTTTGTCTATAATCCTGTTGAATTAATTATAGATTGAACTAGAGGGAAGACATGCTACTTTATTTATTTATTATTTAGTTATGCTTGCTTGTATGCAGCAACAAGCATTGATACCACTGTGAGAATACAGTTCTGTTTATTTATTGTTATAAAGCGCTGCCTTGCTATGTATTTAATGAACACCATTCAAGCTTTAATTTGCATCCCCTGAAAATCTTCTCGCACATACACATTCTACATTTCGCTAACGTGGGTGCTTATCAAGTTTTCCCCTTAGCTTTTAACCCTTTCAAAGGTGTGTCCTCCACTAGCCGATAAGGTATGTGCCACCAATCTCGATAAGAGGTCCGTATGACAAACTGAATACTCACTCTACCTCTTTCTCTTTTAGCCAATACGATCGAGAGCGTAAACATATATTTCGTTTCTACACCATTTTGTAACCTTTGTGGTGGTTATTGGTGTAACATGTTTAACAGAAGGACTGGCGCACCCTCGCACCGTGGCCTAAAGCAACCAATGAAAGGCTATGGCTTCGCAAGGCCACGTACAACAATAAATAATGTGACATAGAAGCGAGGTGCAGTGAGATTTACTTTGGCGCTCTTTGTACAAGAGGCATAGAGGAAACCGAATCGTTAGTCGGACGTCTTAAAGCGGGTCGCTATATACTAGCCTTTAAATTCCACGCTCTTTCCATGACATCGCGAAAAACTACTGAATAGGGACAGCACCTTAAAGAATTACCAAGTATTGAAACATTCAAACTAATACATAACGGATATCTTGAGAATAGCTAACGCCAAAAAAGGTTATTTCAAATAAGTTCTGTGTTTTAAAACGTCTAAATTTATTGTGAAGTAGGTTTTGTCTACTTACCTCTTTCAGTTTATCGGTTATACAAAATTCCTTCCGAATGAACACGACATTACAGAATATTCCAGAAAATTCAAGAAATCATTTTATTTGAAAAGCAATATCTTAAGTATATGTTATGTTAATCAAAATGTTTATATACATTTTTGAGAAAATGAAAAATATTGAAAAACTTTTCATGTAAAGGGTAGTTTGGCGTGGTAGGATGTTCTTGTAAACCTTCATGGCGCATCTTTGGAAGATACTGAGCTTAAGTACCAAGTTTGGTATTTATCCGGTATTTCACTTTTGAATTATCCTGACAGACACATAGACACACGTATACAAATACAAACACACACACACACACACACACACAAACACACACACATGGACCTTTTGCTAAAAAATTTCTTTATTTATTCAGAGAGTCTCAAAACATATAGGCGTTTTCTCAGTACCGAGGTAACCGCGTGGCCGACTGGTTAGACCACTCGCCTATCACCAAAACGGCCAGGGTTCAATCCCAGGGAACAGCACATGTGGGGTTTGCGATAGAGAAAGTGGGTTCTGGGAGGGCTTTTTCCGGTTTCCCCCGCCTTTTACCCCACCAATTGCTCCATCAACACATTTATTTCACCGTCATTTTATATCATCTCCTTCCTCGTTCTTATACTGCTAATCTTCGGCTACGTGCTGATCACCCATCCTGACTGTTCTTTCTGCTCCATAGTTTTGCTCCTTGACAGATGTCTGACCCCAGGCACCCGTTTGTAAGTCCTGAAGTGTGTAAGCCCTAATAATGGGGAGGGTAAATGGAGAAAGAAGATCTCGGTATCGAATTTGTGAGTGGAATACAATGCTTCTCCTACCTACTGTGCATGTGGTAAATGAAGTAAGAATCTGAAGTATTTCATTCGCATGACTTTCTCTACTCGCTTTTCTAAAACTATTTCTTCAAATAGTTGTTTGTTATTCTATCTACTTGTAGTTAAACTACGAGATAAACTTCCAATTCACATGTATGCATTTCGTTGTAGTTTACAGTAGGTAAAGCGATAGTCAGATTTTTAAAGATCGAGTCGCTACACGGTGGCACCGAAACTCTATGTTCTTTGCTGATCACAAGGGGAAATAAAGAGAATAGCGAACTGAGAATAGTATAAGTAATGAGAAGGAAAATCTCGGAAATAGTTACCTCCACAAAAAACGTTTATTTGACATAAATTATGTGCTTTATCTGCTACATTTTTTCTGTAAACTCTTATGGTTTATCAATTTTACAAAAGTAATTCAGCACGAAAAGATCTTCTCAAGTTATTCCCAGAAAATTTAGGATATACATTCTAATCAGTGGTGTAGCCTGAATATCAGACTCGGGTATGTAATTCAACGTATATTATAAAATTCGTTAAAATGTGACCCAAACTAAACAGAATTGTCCATATCAGCATATTTAATCTCAGCTAGACAATATGTGGTGTAAACAAGATTTTCATTATACAATTTAGAATTATTACCTAGTAAATTCATTAACGCATGCTTGGTACACTGGAAGGATCATGATGTTATCATTATGTTATTATGTTTATTTGAGCAATAAAGGTTAATAATAAAGACAGCATAATTCAAGAGAAAATCTCTTTCTGTCGGAGCTTACATCTGTAAAGCAAATAAACCTCTCCAACATTTCCGTCAATAGTTGTGTAGCGTAAAACGGCAGAGAGTTGCTGTTTATTACTTATGTCAGGAGTTGCATCTAACATCAGTGAAACAAACAAGGTAACAGAAATTGCCTTAATTTCATACGTTATGACGGCACTCACACTTGAAATTAAGTCATTCTCAATATCAGCTTAAGTTGCACGAAAAGCAATCGATTTTGCAATGTTCATTCAGAGAGGTATCATATACTGGTAATCCATTTAAATACTCAATATAGTTACCTCTGTTTAAAGATCCTTCTTTCTTATTATGACCACGAAGAGCAAGTGCTTGTTTTCCTAAAAAGCATACGTCCTGTACAAACTGAGAAAGTAAAGCTCTATTCTTTGTCACTTCACTGTTACGCTGTTCAACTGAGAGCTTATACTGACCATTCAATGAAAATCCTATTCTGGGAGTTTTCCCGAAGATTTTAGCTCTTTTTCACATATTACATGATTACAAGAATAGTTGTGTCTTTTTGGTTGCCTTATAAATGTTATTTAAATCTTCATAACCACTGGAATTCCAGATGCACCTTTCATTTGAAAAAAAAGAGACTTAACCAACAAAACAGTTTGTTTAAGGTTTTAAAACCGCACAGCCATGACTCACTTTCAAAAACCTTGATGTAGAAATGCCTTACACATTTTTTAATGTTAGTTGTAATATTGAGTGCGGGCTTTGAAGGACCTTTTTTAATTACATCTTCCTCTTCAGGGAAATTTAATGACTGAAAGTTTCTTAGCTAGAGTTTGCCGATCACATAACAGTTTGTTTCCATTTTCGCTGCCACAACCGCACTGAAACAATGTATTGTTTGCTATTGTAGCTGTTTCCACTTCCTGACCTCTCGGATGTACACTGCCTGTGTACATAACTTTCTCCCAGAACCCGCGCAAATCTTAACCTACATTTGCTTTGATAGTGAGTAACCAAGTGTCCAAAGCAAGCTCAAATTTTCACAATTGAAGAAGCACACATACCAGAAACAAAAAACTCGCGATTTACTCCCTATTCACGTCTATAAGTGCAATAGTATGAGCATGATTTTTAACAGAAGATGTACTCCAACTCGGTACATACCATGGGTCAAGCACACAACACCAGTTTCCTCCAGCTGACGGCAGGTGTCGTTGACCAGAGCTTTGTTTCAATGCAGACTGTGTTCAAGTTATCGCAGCATGGCGCGAATTCAATTCATAATATTTAAGAAACCTCGATTTTTAATGGCATTAGAACGATTGTGTACCACAAAATTATAATGAACGCCAATTTTGCCCCAGTTTGGGGAAAACTATAGGGTATGTAATACATCTCTCTCATCCTTTGACGCTACGCCCCTGATGTTAATCTTCATGGGAGTATGTTAAATATATGATACTTTAATCAAAATCGTTATAACAATTTTTGAGAAAATAAAAACAACCATAATTTAAAGGGTAGTGTGGAGTGGCGGATTGCTTTTTTCAAAATCTTCATATTGCTTCTTTGGAAAATGCTGAACTTAAAAACTAAATCAAGTACTTTTTCTTTTTTAGTTATGCTGTTCATAGACCCAACCAACCACGCCCCACCACACGCACACACACGCACGGATCTTTTTTCTAAAAATGCTTTATCTTTCAGAGGCTCAAAATATGTATTTCCGGTGAAATCTCGATATGTAATGTTTAGGTGGAATACTAGTTTCTCTACCTCCTAGGTACATTGTATAGAAAGTAAAAAGAACATACAACAGGTATTTTCATTTGCGAGGGTTTTTTCTTGCTACAGAATTAAGGTGCAGGCCATGCCCAGTATAACTTTCCCTTCCTATGGTAAAGGCATTTATCGTATCAATATGAGGTTTTTAGGTTCCATTAAGGCACGCCTAAGCTACAGATTCAGACTCCTCACCCTCTGGGAAGCTGCGGTCTCTCAAACAGACATTAAGTATGGCTGCTGTTTCTGTTGATGTTCTTTAGAGCTCTCTCAACAATAATCACTGTCTCTGTCCAGCGTATTCCCTGGTCTACCTACTATTACAACATGGCGTTTTTGGTGAAACCAAAAGTAAACTTTGTAACATCTTTGTTTACATCACCGAGACCAGCGCTCGGCTCAAAGTGCTCCCGCAAATGCTCTTTCAGCAAGGATGCCATGCTCCTCTCACTACTCCCGCAGCAGTGAACCATCTTCATCTCCTGCGATTTGCTCTACACACCACCTTAAATGCTGATGATTTACAGAGCAATATGAGTTACTTCTAGAAAGTTACGTATAATCCTTTCACAGGATGATCTCTCCCTGGTCATATGTAGGGTTTACACTACTCGCTCCCACCTCGCTAAAACTTTAATTTTTTTTTATTTTGTGTTTTCGGGAATAGGATAGTATTAGACGTGGAGTAAAAAGGAGAAGTTAGGAGGGGTATTGGGGTTCCGCTGTTGCACCCCCGTTAGTACGCGGTAGGATGGCTGCCAGCTTATTGCGCTGGCAGTGGAGTAAGGGTATTTCCGAGTGACGACCATGACCGAGGCCCTCTTCGCCACACACGGCGAGTTTCGTGGAGAGGAATTGGAAGGGATTGTGTCATGGTTTTCTTTATTGCATCAAAATTCAAATGTTGAGTGCCCCTCAAGAGGTGCGCTCAGTTTTGACGAGGGTAGTTGAAACTTGCAGTCGGATAAAAGCGAGCGGCTTCTTGTGCCATTAAGTAACCGTTCATTCGTTCCTGCCCACTCTTCAGACCGGAGAGTACAGAAGTCCACTCGGCCATCGTCGTGTGCAGGGAGTTTACTGGGTCGGCAAGACCTGATGTCATGTGCTTAAACTCCTCCAGACAATCTGTCGGAGCTGGCGGTGCTGATGTCGGTGGCAGACTGGCGATGGATTCGCCCAGGCCACTGATGGCTGAGTCGGCGCTGTCTAATCACTGCAGGCTGCCGGTGAAGCTTGGAAGGCAGTTGAGATGGTGTGAAGGTCCTGGATAGCGGATTCCATGGCGGCAAGACGGCAGAGTTGATGTTCCGTGTTGGCAGAGTGGGCGGCGGTGATGAGTGAAGAGAGGATTTCGTCCTGCTGCGAGATGCTGGATCCGATGTTCAGGACCTCTGAGTAGAGGTCCTGGGTCGCATCTCGCAGAGTGGTGTCTGTTGCTGCAGGTGCTAGAGGTGGTGGTGGCATTAACGTGAGAGGAGCTGGAGCTGCGAGTGCAGTTGAACCCGGAGTAGATCGACGGCTTCTTGGATAGAGGGGGCACTGCGCCTGCCCGGTGAAGTGACCGTGGCCGTTGCAGGAGGCGTCGGCGGAGGTCGTGGTTGGTGCACTGCGATGTCAGCGTTGGTGCACCGCAGTAATGGCACCTGAAGGTGCAGCGCAGGTTGTAGTCTCGTGCCCATAACAGCAGCAGCGGCGGCATGACTGGTGGCCTTCCGCTCGGCTAGCCTCAGTATGAAGAACCTGTCCTAACCGGACAGCCTCACGATTGGACGGATTAGCAAATACCAGGCGAATCAGCGTTGTAGGCTCCCGGGATGTGATGATTCTAGTGGCCTTCAACTGGCCACCGGTGTTGAGCGGCGGTGAAAATAAATCTTGATGGCAGATCCCGGGGCACTGCGGAGATAACCGCGCTGCATCGACATGACAGCGGCGGTGGTGGAGCTGGCTGCTGCGTGGGTTGCTGAGCTGCGGTGATGTGGTGTGATGCTGGTGGAGTCGCTGCTGCGGCGGAAGGTGAAGTGCGGTGTTGACTGGGCGTGAAGTATGTTACTGTTGGTCTCTGGTCGAAGCAGTGACCGTTGCGCAAGAAGGCCCGGCCACCGGTGGCGGTGAGGCAGCGCTCCCGACAGATGCCAGGGGAGCGGCGGGCAAGTCAGCAGCGGCGATACCTAGAGCAGCTTCATCTGAGGACGGCGTAATGACGGCCCCTTCGGCGGGTGCCGAAAGGTCGGCGGTTGCTCGGCGTGTCCTCTTACCCATCTCCGACGAAGAACGAATCCAAAAAGTCAAACAAATATTTATCATGACGCACAACAACGGCTTACCTGGCGACAAGCATCACAATTACCACTCAGTCACGCTCTTTCACAGTGATTTCAATGCGCGTCATATAACTTAAGCAAGGAGAAACATAGAAGATTAATTGAAGAAAAAAGCTGCCCATTTTGTTGATACCGTAAAGCCGAATAATGACTTTAACTTACATTAGTGTGCCAGGTATAAAATTACAATTCTTTGGCTTATATAAAAGAATTAGTTATATACATAGGATAGGCATATACTGGTGGCGGAACCAGAAAATCACAAATTTGAGCGGCCTCTTTTTGCACTGGACTTTATAAACCACAATTTTTACTCTTCTGATTCACTTAATAGGCAATTTCTTAAAATGTTTTTCTGTAATTAACGTAAACTTTGATGAAAACACACACTTAGTTGAGTGACCACTCTTTTGTACAGCTGTAAAATAAATGCTTGCTACCATGGAGTTAATTCAACTTCTCCTTGAACAAAAGTCGTTAAATGGCGTGCATTATACCACTGTTGTCCAATATTCTCTGTAGTACAAACTCTTCTTCTTCTTCAACTGATTGCCCTCCTATTTGTAGGACTTACACCCCCAAGGACCAGTAGACAGCCGAGTAGCAAGCAAACTAGATCATAACATATCCAGGAGAGTGATCCAATGCCTGGTATGGCGATGAAGTAGTGATGTAGTGATGAAAGGGGTGATATACAAATTATCCAATGCAGCATGCGCCTGTCGACCGAGGAAAACCACGAAGAACCTTCGGTGAGTTTGATCGGCCCCGGTGGTTTGAACCCGGGACCTCACGAATGCGGGCCACAAAGGTTACCGCTGAGAATTACTGTGCAGTACTCGGATTTTGTTGAGCGCATTTCATTTTTAATCACTCACAGACATATATATATATATATATATATATATATATATATATATATATATATATATGCACTGAGCGGTCATATTATATTTCGGTCGCTAGAACGTGGACCGTTAAACTCATTCATTCCGCGACTTTTCACGTTAGAGCCAGCGACTTGAAGTTATATTGCTGCATATATATGCATGGCTCCAGCGGCGTTCGCAGAGCGGCCTCAGGATACTGAAAACGTAATATAGCGGCATCCCGCGTTTTTGTTTTCTGTAACTCTTTTATACTTAGAGGTTTAGAATATCTAATTGAACCTGGTAATAAACAGGTAAGCAAAGAATTATATAAATTAAAATAGGTAGTGGTAAATATTGGGGAATGATATCAATTTAATTCGCACATTTGGAAAATGATTATACCATATGTTAGTTGATAATATTGATTAAACTGTCGCTCATTTTATTATCGGCACACGTTTATTTGCGGGTTAATTACGGGTTACGTCTAATTACTAGGTGGTTACAGAGTATAACTAACGGTTACTAGTGTTCCCATTTTTCATTGTAATAACAGTAGGGTATGCACGCAGATTATTATCTTATTGCGCTAGCGGCCGAAAACTCAGAAATAAGCATTACGCATTGTGAGGAGTGTTCTATAGGCAGTTTCCACAGAAATGTTAGGGTATTGAATTACTAAACAGTATAGATACGATTAGGTGGCTTGTTCCTAAATTTGAAGAAACTGCTTCGTTAAGCGCTACAGTTGTAAGAGAGATAGGGTAATTTTAACGAAAGAACAATTGAATCAAATTGGGTCAGATTTAAAACGCTGTTCAAGAAAAACCCTATGCCATCTAGCTCAAGAAGAAGTTCCCAATCGTTCAACCCGTGTGGCAATTAAGATGTTCAAGTTCAAACATTTACGAATAAGTAAAATGAGTGAAGTTTTCGGGAGCAAATGCAACCACGCGGCACACCGCTCCTTCGCTATCCCAAAACATAATCTGACTACTCTGTACATAATGTATCAGATTTAATGAAATGCTGGGACAAATACTAAAGGAAAATTTCTGCCAAAGCCACTACTACCAACAACACCATCACCACTACCAACACCAACACGACCGCCATCACCACCACTACTACCAACACCACCATCACCACTACTACCAACAACACCACCATAACCACTACCAACACCAACACGACCGCCATCACCACCACTACTACCAACAACACCACCATCACCACTACCAACACCAACACGACCGCCATCACCACCACTACTACCAACAACACCACCATCACCACTACCAACACCAACACGACCGCCATCACCACCACTACTACCAACACCACCATCACCACTACTACCAACAACACCACCATCACCACTACCAACACCAACACGACCGCCATCACCACCACTACTACCAACAACACCACCATCACCACTACCAACACCAACACGACCGCCATCACCACCACTACTACCAACAACACCACCATCACCACTACCAACACCAACACGACCGCCACCACCACCACTACTACCAACAACACCACCATCACCACTACCAACACCAACACGACCGCTATCAGCACCACTACTACCAAGACCACCATCACCACTACTACCAACAACACCACCATCACCACTATCAACACCAACACGACCGCCATCACCACCAATACTACCAACAACACCACCATCACCACTACCAACACCAACACGACCGCCATCACCACAACTACTACCAACAACACCACCATCACCACTACCAACACCAACAACACCACCATTACCACTACTACCAACAACACCACCATCACCACTACCAACACCAACACGACCGCTATCAGCACCACTACTACCAAGACCACCATCACCACTACTACCAACAACACCACCATCACCACTACTACCAACAACACCACCATCACCACTACCAACACCAGCACGACCGCCATCACCACCACTACTACCAACAACACCACCATCACCACTACCAACACCAACACGACCGCCATCACCACCACTACTACCAACAACACCACCATCACCACTACCAACACCAACAACACCACCATTACCACTACTACCAACAACACCACCATCACCACTACCAACACCAACACAAGCACTACTACCACAAACACACTACGAGCAACAACAAAGCAATCGCCAAAACACCACCACCACCAACACCACCACCAATACCACTACTACCAACACCAACACCACCACTACTACCAACAACACCATCACCACTACTACCAACAACACCACCATCACCACTACCAACACCAGCACGACCGCCATCACCACCACTACTACCAACAACACCACCATCACCACTACCAATACCAACACGACCGCCATCACCACCACTACTACCAACAACACCACCATCACCACTACCAACACCAACAACACCACCATTACCACTACTACCAACAACACCACCATCACCACTACCAACACCAACACAAGCACTACTACCACAAACACACTACGAGCAACAACAAAGCAATCGCCAAAACACCACCACCACCAACACCACCACCAATACCACTACTACCAACACCAACACCACCACTACTACCCCAACACACGGCCGCTACTACCCAACACACCGCCGCTGCTACCCCAACACACCACCGCTTCTACCCCAACACACCGCCGCTACTACCCCAACACACCGCCGCTACTACGCCAACACACCGCCGCTACTACCCCAACACCACCAACTACATCACAACCAACACCAAAACCACCACTACCAACACCAACACCACCACTACTACCCCAACACACCACCACTACCAACACCAATACCACCGCCACTACTACACCAACACCACCACCACTACCGCCAATACCACTATCACCACCAAAAACCAGGCACCCCTACCACCAGAAGCAGCATCCGTAATAGACATTAATATCTGTTACAATATTTCTTGGCCAAATATCCATATTCTTTCACTCCAGATTTAGCTTTTGATCCAGCTCAGTTTAAAAGTCAAATAAAGGTTCCCTTGAAGCTTGTAATGTGCGCTCGAGAATATCTCATGACTACTGACACTTTCTGTAGGGCCGATCAGAGAGGAAATGACATTCGCAGAACGCGTCTCAAGTTTTGCGCATAACGTGACCTTTATATTACTTCAGCCTGACAGCAGTGCCAGATCTTGGACTGCCGGCATCGTACTCACGAGGTATTGCGCAGGTTATTAATGCTGTGCATAGTTTTATGCCTCTCACTACCTAGATAAACAATAACAAAAATAATTTTATACATGATTCGTATTTGAAAAGAAATTGTGGTGAAGCTACAAAGCATTTTTAAATTACTAAGCGCACTTGCTCTACGAATTAATCTGTGCAAAAACTCATCTATGAATTTAGATATGTAGGCTTTGTTCTAGACATCTTTATATTGATATTTATTTTCAGTTGTTCGTTGCAAAATGTGTATCAAATTATTATAAACTTTCCCACACCTGAGACTGACACACTTCTCTGTACTAGATAAAAAGTGAAAGATAAGAAGATATGCACTCACTGAACAGAACTGTGAGAAGTTAGGTAACAGTTTCCTACACATTATAATCTATAAAATTTCTAAATGTTTCAAGTCTAAATATGAACTTATACGTGCGTATAGACTATTTTCTAAAATAAGTGCCGAAAAGTTCGAGCGAACCTAAGCGTTATAAATATATTTCGCCGTAAAGTACTTTCTTATTTTCATAACGATTGTTATTGTATTCTTAAAGTTAAAGCATTTGCGGGAATGTGGCATTTGGTTCTGGAATTCTGATTGCCAGCTTCTAGGAAACGCGCAATACCAAGGAATACGCAGTACCTATATAAAGCTACCCTATAGTGTGGAGAAAAGAATTTTTATCACGCTAATCTTGCACACGGTCTTTAGATTTGAAGACAATGTTTTACACTTCACTCAACGGTCTGGGTTGAAATAGATTGAATCTCTCACATCTCCAAGCAAAAAAATCTGATGTGTTACACTCACATGACTTTCTCTACTCTTGTACAAACTATTTTTACAAACGCTTACTCTCCATATGCTTCATGTTAATCGAGATATCGAGATGTTAATCTTATTGCTAATTTTCTTGTAGATGCAAGGGGAATTGGTAGGCTTTAAGCGATAGTCAAATATTTTAAGAGCTTGTTCCTATGTGGAGTATTCCATTCTCTTTGCATTACCAGGACCAAAAATGAATAACGAATTCCTTTTGAGAAAAAGTATACGTATTGGAAAATTTAAGGGAATAACAAGCAATATCTCGAAAATGGTTCCCCATCAACAAAAGCAATGTATATGACATAAATTGAGTATTTTAACGTAATCTACATTTCTGTGTAGTAAAATTCTGTCTATGTCTTATGGTTTACCAGTTATGCAAAAGTCGTTCACAATGAAGAATACTTTTGGAGACATTCCCAGAAAATTCGCGATATACAATTCAATTGCCATAAAAATGTTTAAACTCGTGGTATTTTATTCAAATCTTTAGAGCCGTTTATGAGAAATAGTAAACAATTTTCGAAAAATGTTCCATGTAAAGGGTAATCTGAGGTGGGGGGATTTTCTTGAAAACCTTCGTGTCGCATCTCTGGAAGATACTGAACCTAAATACCAAGTTTGGTGTTTATCCGACTGTTCGTTTCTGAGTTATGCTGTTCACAGACATACATACAGACACGGACATGTTTCCAAAATTACTTTTTTTGGATTTAGGGTGTCTCAAAGCACGTATTTCCGGTGAAATCTCGGTATCGAATTTTTGGGTGGAATACAATACTTCCCTTACTTACTATACGTAGTAGAGAAAGTAATTATCTGATAAATGTGTTTGTATACTAAGTCTTTTGATTGATCTCCTTTGTATATAGAAAACGTTCAGAAATCCTATTCAGCACAGTGTGTAAATGAGTGCCCCCTATTCTGATTCTGTAAATAATTTCTCACCTAAACTTGAGCTCTGTTGGAAGTGATCATAGGCTGGTTTTCAGTACAAAGTTTCCCAAGAAATGTTTATACAGTGGCAAAAGGGAAATGTATTCCTCCCTTGTTGTAGTGAGATAATCACACATTGCAGGAGGTGATTACAGTGGAACTGCCACGCCGAACCCTGTAACGTGCTTTGTATTTGGAATTGGATATGTTGTTGCGTCTCACCTAGCTCTATTGTGTGCCATTACCTGCTGCTATACATAGCCATTAAAAGCAGCGTACCTAACAATACACACACTCGTGTTCGTGACGCTGCAGTAGCATTAACGCTGATTGCTTGCTGATGCAGGAAAATGCGGATGATGGAGTCTTCCTAGCAACACAGAAATAAATGGAGTCTGAAATGAACCTTGAATCTCAAGCAGCGTGCAAATCTGACCATTCCGTGCTTTCTGGGGAAATTACCCAAATATTCTACAGGCATTATAGTGTACGGCGGAACTTTCTGCAAAGTTGCAACGAATAAATACAATTCATTCGGCACAGTCCTTTCCTCAAACAAACATTCTGCATTTAATAGCCGCTAGATATTTTTTCTTTCTCTACTACTCCACCCAAAAATTCAATACCGAGATTTCACCGGAAATATATGTTTTGAGACCACCTGAATCCAAAAAGAGCATTTTTGGAAACATGTCCGTATGTGTTTCTGTGCGTGTCTGTGAACATCATAACTCAGAAACGAACAGTCGGATAGACACCAAACTTGGTATTTAGGTTCGGTATCTTCTAGAGATGCGACACGAAGGTTTTCAAGAAAATCCCCCCACCCCAGATTACCGTTCACATTGACCATTTTTCGAAAATTTTAATTTTCTCAAAAATGGCTCTAACGATTTTGATTAGAATATCATATATTTTTAAGATATTTTCTGACAAATGAAATGTATACCTCGAATTTTCTGAGAATGTCTTCTCCAAAAGTATTCTTCATTGTTAACGACTTTTGCATAACTGGTATACCATAAGAGAAAGACAAAATTTTACTACACAAACAATGTAGATTGCGTTAAAATACGCAATTTATGTCATATACATTTTTTTGTTGGGTGAACCATTTTCGAGATATTACTTGTTATTCCCGTAAATTTTTCAATACTTATTTTCTCAAATGGGAATTCGTTATTCATTTTTTTGTCTTGGATATGCAAACAGAATTAATCTGTGAAAAAGAGAATGGTGGTGCACATAGCAACCAGCTATTAAGAGATATGTCTATGCTTAAAGGCTACTGTATTTCTAAATTGCCCTTGCAAATACAAAACAAGGGGAACATTGTACGCCTTAAGCGATAGTCAAATATTTTTAGAACTGGTCGCTATGTGTAAAATGTAATTCTTTTTGCATGTCAAAAGATAGTTTCTGCAAATGTTTATCTCGATTAATATGAAATAGGTGGAGAATAAGAGTTTGTAAAAATAGTTTGTACAAGAGTAAAGAAAGTCATGTGAGTGTAACACAATAGATTTTTTTATTACATTTGAGCCTCCTTGTTTCTAAAGGAGCAAAAGAAGAAGAAGAGGTTATTTCTCAAATTGGAAACCTAAAGAATACCAGGATATTTCGTAATTGTTTTCTTATACTTGCAATTTGGAAAGTTTGGAATGTAAACAGTTACTACACATATGTACATCCGGCAGCGATCAATCATTCCTTGTGCTCAATGAGGTGTAGGTAGTTAACTTCGTGGCGGATCTTTTATACTAGCAATTTGGAAAGTTTGGAATGTAAACAGTTACTACACATATGTACATCCGGCAGCGATAAATCATTCCTTGTGCTCAATGAGGTGCAGGTAGTTAACTTTGTGGCGGATCTTTTATACTAGCAATTTGGAAAGTTTGGAATCTAAACAGTTGCTACACATATGTACATCCGGCAGCGATCAATCGTTCCTTGTGCTCAATGAGGTGTAGGTAGTTAACTTTGTGGCGGATCCTTTATACTTGCAATTTGGAAAGTTTGGAATGTAAACAGTTGCTACACATATGTACATCCGGCAGCGATCAATCATTCCTTGTACTTATTGAGGTGCAGGTAGTTAACTTTGTGGCGGATCTTTTATACTAGCAATTTGGAAAGTTTGGAATGTAAACAGTTGCTACACATATGTACATCCCCCAGCGATCAATCGTTCCTTGTGCTCAATGAGGTGTAGGTAGTTAACTTTGTGGCAAATCTTTTATACTTGCAATTTGGAAAGTCTGGAATGTAAACAGTTACTACACATATGTACATCCGGCAGCGATCAATCATTCCTTGTGCTCAATGAGGTGTAGGTAGTTAACTTTGAGGCGGATCTTTTATACTAGCAATTTGGAAAGTTTGGAATGTAAACAGTTACTACACATATGTACATCCGGCAGCGATCAATCATTCCTTGTGCTCAATGAGGTGTAGGTAGTTAACTTTGTGGCGGATCTTTTATATTTGCAATTTGGAAAGTTAGGAATGTAAACAGTTACTACACATATGTACATCCGGCAGCGA
Organism: Deroplatys truncata; assembly: GCA_030765065.1. Classification (NCBI taxonomy): domain Eukaryota; kingdom Metazoa; phylum Arthropoda; class Insecta; order Mantodea; family Mantidae; genus Deroplatys; species Deroplatys truncata. The sequence goes on along the minus strand of CM060980.1, from coordinate 17,388,022 downwards.
TCAATCATTCCTTGTGCTCAATGAGGTGCAGTTAGTTAACTTTGTGGCGGATCTTTTATACTTGCAATTTGGAAAGTTTGGAATGTAAACAGCTACTACACATATGTACATCCGGCAGCGATCAATCATTCCTTGTGCTCAATGAGGTGTAGGTAGTTAACTTTGTGGCGGATCTTTTATACTAGCAATTTGGAAAGTTTGGAATGTAAGCTGTTGCTACACATATGTACATCCGGCAGCGATCAATCATTCGTTGTGCTCAATGAGGTGTAGGCAGTTAACTTTGTGGCGGATCTATTATACTTGCAATTTGGAAAGTTTGGAATGTTAACAGTTGCTACACATATGTACATCCGGCAGCGATCAATCATTCCTTGTGCTCAATGAGGTGTAGGTAGTTAACTTTGTGGCAGATCTTTTATACCAACAATTTGGAAAGTTTGGAATGTAAACAGTTGCTACACATATGAACATCCGGCAGCGATCAATCGTTCCTTGTGCTCAATGAGGTGTAGGTAGTTAACTTTGTGGCGAATGTTTTATACTAGCAATTTGGAAAGTTTGGAATGTAAACAGTTGCTACACATATGTACATCCGGCAGCGATCAATCGTTCCTTGTGCTCAATGAGGTGTAGGCGGATCTTTGTGGCGGATCTTTTATACTAGCAATTTGGAAAGTTTGGAATGTTAACAGTTGCTACACATATGTACATCCGGCAGCGATCAATCATTCCTTGCGCTCAATGAGGTGCAGGTAGTTAACTTTGTGGCGGATCTTTTATACTAGCAATTTGGAAAGTTTGGAATGTTAACAGTTGCTATAGATATGTACATCCGGCGGCGATCAATCATTCCTTGTGCTCAATGAGGTGTAGGTAGTTAACTTCGTGGCGGATCTTTTATACTAGGAATTTGGAAAGTTTGGAATGTAAACAGTTGCTACACATATGTTCATCCGGCAGCGATCAATCGTTCTTTGTGCTCAATGAGGTGTAGGCTGTTAACTTTGTGGGATCTTTTATACTAGTAATTTGGAAAGTTTAGAATGTCAACAGGTGCTACACATATGTACATCCGGCAGCGATCAATCGTTCCTTGTGCTCAATGAGGTGTAGGCGGATCTTTGTGGCGGATCTTTTATACTAGCAATTTGAAAAGTTTGGAATGTTAACAGTTGCTACACATATGTACATCCGGCAGCGATCAATCATTCCTTGCGCTCAATGAGGTGCAGGTAGTTAACTTTGTGGCGGATCTTTTATACTAGCAATTTGGAAAGTTTGGAATGTTAACAGTTGCTAAACATATGTACATACGGCAGCGATCAATCATTCCTTGTACTCAATGAGGTGCAGGTAGTTAACTTTGTGGCGGATCTTTTATACTAGCAATTTGGAAAGTTTGGAATGTTAACAGTTGCTACACATATGTACATCCGGCAGCGATCAATCATCCTTGTACTCAATGAGGTGCAGGTAGTTAACTTTGTGGCGGATCTTTTATACTAGCAATTTAGAAAGTTTGGAATGTTAACAATTGCTACACATATGTACATCCGGCAGCGATCAATCATTCCTTGTGCTCAATGAGGTGTAGGTAGTTAACTTTGTGGCGAATCTTTTATACCAGCAATTTGGAAAGTTTGGAATGTAAACAGTTGCTACTTATATGTTCATCCGGCAGCGATCATTCGTTCTTTGTGCTCAATGAGGTGTAGGTAGTTAACTTTGTGGGATCTTTTATACTAGCAATTTGGAAAGTTTGGAATGTCAACAGGTGCTACACATATGTACATCCGGCAGCGATCAATCGTTCCTTGTGCTCAATGAGGTGTAGGCGGATCTTTGTGGCGGATCTTTTATACTAGCAATTTGGAAAGTTTGGAATGTTAACAGTTGCTACACATATGTACATCCGGCAGCGATCAATCATTCCTTGCGCTCAATGAGGTGCAGGTAGTTAACTTTGTGGCGGATCTTTTATACTAGCAATTTGGAAAGTTTGGAATGTTAACAGTTGCTACACATATGTACATCCGGCAGCGATAAATCATTCCTTGTGCTCAATGAGGTGCAGGTAGTTAACTTTGTGGCGGATCTTTTATACTAGCAATTTGGAAAGTTTGGAATGTAAACAGTTGCTACACATATGTACATCCGGCAGCGATCAATCGTTCCTTGTGCTCAATGAGGTGTAGGTAGTTAACTTTGTGGCGGATCCTTTATACTTGCAATTTGGAAAGTTTGGAATGTAAACAGTTGCTACACATATCTACATCCGGCAGCGATCAATCATTCCTTGTACTCAATGAGGTGCAGGTAGTTAACTTTGTGGCAGATCTTTTATACTAGCAATTTGGAAAGTTTGGAATGTAAACAGTTGCTACACATATGTACATCCCCCAGCGATCAATCGTTCCTTGTGCTCAATGAGGTGTAGGTAGTTAACTTTGTGGCAGATCTTTTATACTTGCAATTTGGAAAGTTTGGAATGTAAACAGTTACTACACATATGTACATCCGGCAGCGATCAATCATTCCTTGTGCTCAATGAGGTGTAGGTAGTTAACTTTGTGGCGGATCTTTTATATTTGCAATTTGGAAAGTTAGGAAGGTAAACAGTTACTACACATATGTACATCCGGCAGCGATCAATCATTCCTTGTGCTCAATGAGGTGCAGTTAGTTAACTTTGTGGCGGATCTTTTATACTTGCAATTTGGAAATTTTGGAATGTAAACAGCTACTACACATATGTACATCCGGCAGCGATCAATCATTCCTTGTGCTCAATGAGGTGTAGGTAGTTAACTTTGTGGCGGATCTTTTATACTAGCAATTTGGAAAGTTTGGAATGTAAGCCGTTGCTACGCATATGTACATCCGGCAGCGATCAATCATTCGTTGTGCTCAATGAGGTGTAGGCAGTTAACTTTGTGGCGGATCTATTATACTTGCAATTTGGAAAGTTTGGAATGTTAACAGTTGCTACACATATGTACATCCGGCAGCGATCAATCATTCCTTGTGCTCAATGAGGTGTAGGTAGTTAACTTTGTGGCGGATCTTTTATACCAGCAATTTGGAAAGTTTGGAATGTAAACAGTTGCTACACATATGAACATCCGGCAGCGATCAATCGTTCCTTGTGCTCAATGAGGTGTAGGTATTTAACTTTGTGGCGAATGTCTTATACTAGCAATTTGGAAAGTTTGGAATGTAAACAGTTGCTACACATATGTACATCCGGCAGCGATCAATCGTTCCTTGTGCTCAATGAGGTGTAGGCGGATCTTCGTGGCGGATCTTTTATACTAGGAATTTGGAAAGTTTGGAATGTAAACAGTTGCTACACATATGTTCATCCGGCAGCGATCATTCGTTCTTTGTGCTCAATGAGGTGTAGGCTGTTAACTTTGTGGGATCTTTTATACTAGCAATTTGGAAAGTTTAGAATGTCAACAGGTGCTACACATATGTACATCCGGCAGCGATCAATCGTTCCTTGTGCTCAATGAGGTGTAGGCGGATCTTTGTGGCGGATCTTTTATACTAGCAATTTGAAAAGTTTGGAATGTAAACAGTTGCTACACATATGTACATCCGGCAGCGATCAACCATTCCTTGCGCTCAATGAGGTGCAGGTAGTTAACTTTGTGGCGGATCTTTTATACTAGCAATTTGGAAAGTTTGGAATGTTAACAGTTGCTAAACATATGTACATACGGCAGCGATCAATCATTCCTTGTACTCAATGAGGTGCAGGTAGTTAACTTTGTGGCGGATCTTTTATACTAGCAATTTGGAAAGTTTGGAATGTTAACAGTTGCTACACATATGTACATCCGGCAGCGATCAATCATCCTTGTACTCAATGAGGTGCAGGTAGTTAACTTTGTGGCGGATCTTTTATACTGTCAATATGGAAAGTTTGGAATGTTAACAATTGCTACACATATGTACATCCGGCAGCGATCAATCATTCCTTGTGCTCAATGAGGTGTAGGTAGTTAACTTTGTGGCGAATCTTTTATACCAGCAATTTGGAAAGTTTGGAATGTAAGCAGTTGCTACTTATATGTTCATCCGGCAGCGATCATTCGTTCTTTGTGCTCAATGAGGTGTAGGTAGTTAACTTTGTGGGATCTTTTATACTAGCAATTTGGAAAGTTTGGAATGTCAACAGGTGCTACACATATGTACATCCGGCAGCGATCAATCGTTCCTTGTGCTCAATGAGGTGTAGGCGGATCTTTGTGGCGGATCTTTTATACTAGCAATTTGGAAAGTTTGGAATGTTAACAGTTGCTACACATATGTACATCCGGCAGCGATCAATCATTCCTTGCGCTCAATGAGGTGCAGGTAGTTAACTTTGTGGCGGATCTTTTATACTAGCAATTTGGAAAGTTTGGAATGTTAACAGTTGCTACACATATGTACATCCGGCAACGATCAATCATTCCTTGTACTCAATGAGGTGCAGGTAGTTAACTTTGTGGCGGATCTTTTATACTAGCAATTTGGAAAGTTTGGTATGTTAACAGTTGCTACACATATGTACATCCGGCTGCGATCAATCATTCGTTGTACTCAATGAGGTGCAGGTAGTTAACTTTGTGGCGAATGTTTTATACTAGCAATTTGGAAAGTTTGGAATGTAAACAGTTGCTACACATATGTACATCCGGCTGCGATCAATCATTCCTTGTGCTCAATGAGGTGTAGGTAGTTAACTTTGTGGCGAATGTCTTATACTAGCAATTTGGAAAGTTTGGAATGTAAACAGTTGCTACACATATGTACACCCGGCAGCGATTAATCGTTCCTTGTGCTCAATGAGGTGTAGGTAGTTAACTTCGTGGCGGATCTTTTATACTAGGAATTTGGAAAGTTTGGAATGTAAACAGTTGCTACATATATGTACATCCGGCGGCGATCAATCATTCCTTGTGCTCAATGAGGTGTAGGTAGTTAACTTCGTGGCGGATCTTTTATACTAGGAATTTGGAAAGTTTGGAATGTAAACAGTTGCTACACATATGTTCATAAGGCAGCGATCAATCGTTCTTTGTGCTCAATGAGGTGTAGGTAGTTAACTTTGTGGGATCTTTTATACTAGCAATTTGGAAAGTTTGGAATGTCAACAGGTGCTACACATATGTACATCCGGCAGCGATCAATCGTTCCTTGTGCTCAATGAGGTGTAGGCGCATCTTTGTTGCGGATATTTTATGCTAGCAATTTGGAAAGTTTGGAATGTTAACAGTTGCTACACATATGTACATCCGGCAGCGATCAATCATTCCTTGTGCTCAATGAGGTGTAGGTAATTAACGTCGTGGCGGATCTTTTATACTAGGAATTTGGAAAGTTTGGAATGTAAACAGTTGCTACACATATGTTCATCCGGCAGCGATCAATCGTTCTTTGTGCTCAATGAGGTGTAGGTAGTTAACTTTGTGGGATCTTTTATACTAGCAATTTGGAAAGTTTGGAATGTCAACAGGTGCTATATATATGTACATCCGGCAGCGATCAATCGTTCCTTGTGCTCAATGAGGTGTAGGCGGATCTTTGTGGCGGATATTTTATACTAGCAATTTGGAAAGTTTGGAATGTTAACAGTTGCTACACATATGTACATCCGGCAGCGATCAATCATTCCTTGCGCTCAATGAGGTGCAGGTAGTTAACTTTGTGGCGGATCTTTTATACTAGCAATTTGGAAAGTTTGGAATGTTAACAGTTGCTATAGATATGTACATCCGGCGGCGATCAATCATTCCTTGTGCTCAATGAGGTGTAGGTAGTTAACTTCGTGGCGGATCTTTTATACTAGGAATTTGGAAAGTTTGGAATGTAAACAGTTGCTACACATATGTTCATCCGGCAGCAATCAATCGTTCTTTGTGCTCAATGAGGTGTAGGCTGTTAACTTTGTGGGATCTTTTATACTAGCAATTTGGAAAGTTTAGAATGTCAACAGGTGCTACACATATGTACATCCGGCAGCGATCAATCGTTCCTTGTGCTCAATGAGGTGTAGGCGGATCTTTGTGGCGGATCTTTTATACTAGCAATTTGAAAAGTTTGGAATGTAAACAGTTGCTACACATATGTACATCCGTCAGCGATCAATCATTCCTTGCGCTCAATGAGGTGCAGGTAGTTAACTTTGTGGCGGATCTTTTATACTAGCAATTTGGAAAGTTTGAAATGTTAACAGTTGCTAAACATATGTACATACGGCAGCGATCAATCATTCCTTGTACTCAATGAGGTGCAGGTAGTTAACTTTGTGGCGGATCTTTTATACTAGCAATTTGGAAAGTTTGGAATGTTAACAGTTGCTACACATATGTACATCCGGCAGCGATCAATCATCCTTGTACTCAATGAGGTGCAGGTAGTTAACTTTGTGGCGGATCTTTTATACTGTCAATTTGGAAAGTTTGGAATGTTAACAATTGCTACACATATGTACATCCGGCAGCGATCAATCATTCCTTGTGCTCAATGAGGTGTAGGTAGTTAACTTTGTGGCGAATCTTTTATACCAGCAATTTGGAAAGTTTGGAATGTAAGCAGTTGCTACTTATATGTTCATCCGGCAGCGATCATTCGTTCTTTGTGCTCAATGAGGTGTAGGTAGTTAACTTTGTGGGATCTTTTATACTAGCAATTTGGAAAGTTTGGAATGTCAACAGGTGCTACACATATGTACATCCGGCAGCGATCAATCGTTCCTTGTGCTCAATGAGGTGTAGGCGGATCTTTGTGGCGGATCTTTTATACTAGCAATTTGGAAAGTTTGGAATGTTAACAGTTGCTACACATATGTACATCCGGCAGCGATCAATCATTCCTTGCGCTCAATGAGGTGCAGGTAGTTAACTTTGTGGCGGATCTTTTATACTAGCAATTTGGAAAGTTTGGAATGTTAACAGTTGCTACACATATGTACATCCGGCAACGATCAATCATTCCTTGTACTCAATGTGGTGCAGGTAGTTAACTTTGTGGCGGATCTTTTATACTAGCAATTTGGAAAGTTTGGTATGTTAACAGTTGCTACACATATGTACATCCGGCTGCGATCAATCATTCCTTGTACTCAATGAGGTGCAGGTAGTTAACTTTGTGGCGAATGTTTTATACTAGCAATTTGGAAAGTTTGGAATGTAAACAGTTGCTACACATATGTACATCCGGCAACGATCAATCGTTCCTTGTGCATAATGAGGTGTAGGTAGTTAACTTTGTGGCGAATGTTTTATACTAGCAATTTGGAAAGTTTGGAATGTAAACAGTTGCTACACATATGTACATCCGGCTGCGATCAATCATTCCTTGTGCTCAATGAGGTGTAGGTAGTTAACTTTGTGGCGAATGTCTTATACTAGCAATTTGGAAAGTTTGGAATGTAAACAGTTGCTACACATATGTACACCCGGCAGCGATTAATCGTTCCTTGTGCTCAATGAGGTGTAGGTAGTTAACTTCGTGGCGGATCTTTTATACTAGGAATTTGGAAAGTTTGGAATGTAAACAGTTGCTACATATATGTACATCCGGCGGCGATCAATCATTCCTTGTGCTCAATGAGGTGTAGGTAGTTAACTTCGTGGCGGATCTTTTATACTAGGAATTTGGAAAGTTTGGAATGTAAACAGTTGCTACACATATGTTCATAAGGCAGCGATCAATCGTTCTTTGTGCTCAATGAGGTGTAGGTAGTTAACTTTGTGGGATCTTTTATACTAGCAATTTGGAAAGTTTGGAATGTCAACAGGTGCTACACATATGTACATCCGGCAGCGATCAATCGTTCCTTGTGCTCAATGAGGTGTAGGCGGATCTTTGTTGCGGATATTTTATACTAGCAATTTGGAAAGTTTGGAATGTTAACAGTTGCTACACATATGTACATCCGGCAGCGATCAATCATTCCTTGTGCTCAATGAGGTGTAGGTAATTAACGTCGTGGCGGATCATTTATACTAGGAATTTGGAAAGTTTGGAATGTAAACAGTTGCTACACATATGTTCATCCGGCAGCGATCAATCGTTCTTTGTGCTCAATGAGGTGTAGGTAGTTAACTTTGTGGGATCTTTTATACTAGCAATTTGGAAAGTTTGGAATGTCAACAGGTGCTATATATATGTACATCCGGCAGCGATCAATCGTTCCTTGTGCTCAATGAGGTGTAGGCGGATCTTTGTGGCGGATATTTTATACTAGCAATTTGGAAAGTTTGGAATGTTAACAGTTGCTACACATATGTACATCCGGCAGCAATCAATCATTCCTTGCGCTCAATGAGGTGCAGGTAGTTAACTTTGTGACGGATCTTTTATACTAGCAATTTGGAAAGTTTGGAATGTTAACAGTTGCTACACATATGTACATCCGGCAGCGATCAATCATTCCTTGTACTCAATGAGGTGCAGGTAGTTAACTTTGTGGCGGATCTTTTATACTAGCAATTTGGAAAGTTTGGAATGTTAACAGTTGCTACACATATGTACATCCGGCAGCGATCAATCATTCCTTGTACTCAATGAGGTGCAGGTAGTTAACTTTGTGGCGAATGTTTTATACTAGCAATTTGGAAAGTTTGGAATGTAAACAGTTGCTACACATATGTACATCCGGCAGCGATCAATCGTTCCTTGTGCATAATGAGGTGTAGGTAGTTAAGTTTGTGGCGAATGTTTTGTACTAGCAATTTGGAAAGTTTGGAATGTAAACAGTTGCTACACATATGTACATCCGGCTGCGATCAATCATTCCTTGTGCTCAATGAGGTGTAGGTATTTAACTTTGTGGCGAATGTCTTATACTAGCAATTTGGAAAGTTTAGAATGTAAACAGTTGCTACACATATGTACATCCGGCAGCGATCAATCGTTCCTTGTGCTCAATGAGGTGTAGGTAGTTAACTTCGTGGCGGATCTTTTATACTAGGAATTTGGAAAGTTTGGAATGTAAACAGTTGCTACAGATATGTACATCCGGCGGCGATCAATCATTCCTTGTGCTCAATGAGGTGCAGTTAGTTAACTTTGTGGCGGATCTTTTATACTTGCAATTTGGAAAGTTTGGATTGTAAACAGCTACTACACATATGTACATCCGGCAGCGATCAATCATTCCTTGTGCTCAATGAGGTGTAGGTAGTTAACTTTGTGGCGGATCTTTTATACTAGCAATTTGGAAAGTTTGGAATGTAAGCTGTTGCTACACATATGTACATCCGGCAGCGATCAATCATTCGTTGTGCTCAATGAGGTGTAGGCAGTTAACTTTGTGGCGGATCTATTATACTTGCAATTTGGAAAGCTTGGAATGTTAACAGTTGCTACACATATGTACATCCGGCAGCGATCAATCATTCCTTGTGCTCAATGAGGTGTAGGTAGTTAACTTTGTGGCGGATCTTTTATACCAACAATTTGGAAAGTTTGGAATGTAAACAGTTGCTACACATATGAACATCCGGCAGCGATCAATCGTTCCTTGTGCTCAATGAGGTGTAGGTAGTTAACTTTGTGGCGAATGTTTTATACTAGCAATTTGGAAAGTTTGGAATGTAAACAGTTGCTACACATATGTACATCCGGCAGCGATCAATCGTTCCTTGTGCTCAATGAGGTGTAGGCGGATCTTTGTGGCGGATCCTTTATACTGGCAATTTGGAAAGTTTGGAATGTTAACAGTTGCTACACATATGTACATCCGGCAGCGGTCAATCATTCCTTGCGCTCAATGAGGTGCAGGTAGTTAACTTTGTGGCGGATCTTTTATACTAGCAATTTGGAAAGTTTGGAATGTTAACAGTTGCTATAGATATGTACATCCGGCGGCGATCAATCATTCCTTGTGCTCAATGAGGTGTAGGTAGTTAACTTCGTGGCGGATCTCTTATACTAGGAATTTGGAAAGTTTGGAATGTAAACAGTTGCTACACATATGTTCATCCGGCAGCGATCAATCGTTCTTTGTGCTCAATGAGGTGTAGGCTGTTAACTTTGTGGGATCTTTTATACTAGCAATTTGGAAAGTTTAGAATGTCAACAGGTGCTACACATATGTACATCCGGCAGCGATCAATCGTTCCTTGTGCTCAATGAGGTGTAGGCGGATCTTTGTGGCGGATCTTTTATACTAGCAATTTGAAAAGTTTGGAATGTTAACAGTTGCTACACATATGTACATCCGGCAGCGATCAATCATTCCTTGCGCTCAATGAGGTGCAGGTAGTTAACTTTGTGGCGGATGTTTTATACTAGCAATTTGGAAAGTTTGGAATGTAAACAGTTGCTACACATATGTACATCCGGCAGCGATTAATCGTTCCTTGTGCTCAATGAGGTGTAGGTAGTTAACTTCGTGGCGGATCTTTTATACTAGGAATTTGGAAAGTTTGGAATGTAAACAGTTGCTACATATATGTACATCCGGCGGCGATCAATCATTCCTTGTGCTCAATGAGGTGTAGGTAGTTAACTTCGTGGCGGATCTTTTATACTAGGAATTTGGAAAGTTTGGAATGTAAACAGTTGCTACACATATGTTCATAAGGCAGCGATCAATCGTTCTTTGTGCTCAATGAGGTGTAGGTAGTTAACTTTGTGGGATCTTTTATACTAGCAATTTGGAAAGTTTGGAATGTCAACAGGTGCTACACATATGTACATCCGGCAGCGATCAATCGTTCCTTGTGCTCAATGAGGTGTAGGCGGATCTTTGTTGCGGATATTCTATACTAGCAATTTGGAAAGTTTGGAATGTTAACAGTTGCTACACATATGTACATCCGGCAGCGATCAATCATTCCTTGTGCTCAAAGAGGTGTAGGTAATTAACGTCGTGGCGGATCTTTTATACTAGGAATTTGGAAAGTTTGGAATGTAAACAGTTGCTACACATATGTTCATCCGGCAGCGATCAATCGTTCTTTGTGCTCAATGAGGTGTAGGTAGTTAACTTTGTGGGATCTTTTATACTAGCAATTTGGAAAGTTTGGAACGTCAACAGGTGCTACATATATGTACATCCGGCAGCGATCAATCGTTCCTTGTGCTCAATGAGGTGTAGGCGGATCTTTGTGGCGGATATTTTATACTAGCAATTTGGAAAGCTTGGAATGTTAACAGTTGCTACACATATGTACATCCGGCAGCAATCAATCATTCCTTGCGCTCAATGAGGTGCAGGTAGTTAACTTTGTGGCGGATCTTTTATACTAGCAATTTGGAAAGTTTGGAATGTTAACAGTTGCTACACATATGTACATCCGGCAGCGATCAATCATTCCTTGTACTCAATGAGGTGCAGGTAGTTAACTTTGTGGCGAATGTTTTATACTAGCAATTTGGAAAGTTTGGAATGTAAACAGTTGCTACACATATGTACATCCGGCAGCGATCAATCGTTCCTTGTGCATAATGAGGTGTAGGTAGTTAAGTTTGTGGCGAATGTTTTGTACTAGCAATTTGGAAAGTTTGGAATGTAAACAGTTGCTACACATATGTACATCCGGCTGCGATCAATCATTCCTTGTGCTCAATGAGGTGTAGGTATTTAACTTTGTGGCGAATGTCTTATACTAGCAATTTGGAAAGTTTAGAATGTAAACAGTTGCTACACATATGTACATCCGGCAGCGATCAATCGTTCCTTGTGCTCAATGAGGTGCAGGTAGTTAACTTTGTGGCGAATGTTTTATACTAGCAATTTGGAAAGTTTGGAATGTAAACAGTTGCTACACATATGTACATCCGGCAGCGATCAATCGTTCCTTGTGCATAATGAGGTGTAGGTAGTTAACTTTGTGGCGAATGTTTTGTACTAGCAATTTGGAAAGTTTGGAATGTAAACAGTTTCTACACATATGTACATCCGGCTGCGATCAATCATTCCTTGTGCTCAATGAGGAGTAGGTATTTAACTTTGTGGCGAATGTCTTATACTAGCAATTTGGAAAGTTTGGAATGTAAACAGTTGCTACACATATGTACATCCGGCAGCGATCAATCGTTCCTTGTGCTCAATGAGGTGTAGGCGGATCTTTGTTGCGGATATTCTATACTAGCAATTTGGAAAGTTTGGAATGTTAACAGTTGCTACACATATGTACATCCGGCAGCGATCAATCATTCCTTGTGCTCAAAGAGGTGTAGGTAATTAACGTCGTGGCGGATCTTTTATACTAGGAATTTGGAAAGTTTGGAATGTAAACAGTTGCTACACATATGTTCATCCGGCAGCGATCAATCGTTCTTTGTGCTCAATGAGGTGTAGGTAGTTAACTTTGTGGGATCTTTTATACTAGCAATTTGGAAAGTTTGGAACGTCAACAGGTGCTACATATATGTACATCCGGCAGCGATCAATCGTTCCTTGTGCTCAATGAGGTGTAGGCGGATCTTTGTGGCGGATATTTTATACTAGCAATTTGGAAAGCTTGGAATGTTAACAGTTGCTACACATATGTACATCCGGCAGCAATCAATCATTCCTTGCGCTCAATGAGGTGCAGGTAGTTAACTTTGTGGCGGATCTTTTATACTAGCAATTTGGAAAGTTTGGAATGTTAACAGTTGCTACACATATGTACATCCGGCAGCGATCAATCATTCCTTGTACTCAATGAGGTGCAGGTAGTTAACTTTGTGGCGAATGTTTTATACTAGCAATTTGGAAAGTTTGGAATGTAAACAGTTGCTACACATATGTACATCCGGCAGCGATCAATCGTTCCTTGTGCATAATGAGGTGTAGGTAGTTAAGTTTGTGGCGAATGTTTTGTACTAGCAATTTGGAAAGTTTGGAATGTAAACAGTTGCTACACATATGTACATCCGGCTGCGATCAATCATTCCTTGTGCTCAATGAGGTGTAGGTATTTAACTTTGTGGCGAATGTCTTATACTAGCAATTTGGAAAGTTTAGAATGTAAACAGTTGCTACACATATGTACATCCGGCAGCGATCAATCGTTCCTTGTGCTCAATGAGGTGCAGGTAGTTAACTTTGTGGCGAATGTTTTATACTAGCAATTTGGAAAGTTTGGAATGTAAACAGTTGCTACACATATGTACATCCGGCAGCGATCAATCGTTCCTTGTGCATAATGAGGTGTAGGTAGTTAACTTTGTGGCGAATGTTTTGTACTAGCAATTTGGAAAGTTTGGAATGTAAACAGTTTCTACACATATGTACATCCGGCTGCGATCAATCATTCCTTGTGCTCAATGAGGAGTAGGTATTTAACTTTGTGGCGAATGTCTTATACTAGCAATTTGGAAAGTTTGGAATGTAAACAGTTGCTACACATATGTACATCCGGCAGCGATCAATCGTTCCTTGTGCTCAATGAGGTGTAGGCGGATCTTTGTTGCGGATATTCTATACTAGCAATTTGGAAAGTTTGGAATGTTAACAGTTGCTACACATATGTACATCCGGCAGCGATCAATCATTCCTTGTGCTCAAAGAGGTGTAGGTAATTAACGTCGTGGCGGATCTTTTATACTAGGAATTTGGAAAGTTTGGAATGTAAACAGTTGCTACACATATGTTCATCCGGCAGCGATCAATCGTTCCTTGTGCTCAATGAGGTGTAGGTAGTTAACTTTGTGGCGAAAGTTTTATACTAGCAATTTGGAAAGTTTGGAATGTAAACAGTTGCTACACATATGTACATCCGGCAGCGATCAATCGTTCCTTGTGCTCAATGAGGTGTAGGCGGATCTTTGTGGCGGATCTTTTATACTAGCAATTTGGAAAGTTTGGAATGTTAACAGTTGCTACACATATGTACATCCGGCAGCGGTCAATCATTCCTTGCGCTCAATGAGGTGCAGGTAGTTAACTTTGTGGCGGATCTTTTATACTAGCAATTTGGAAAGTTTGGAATGTTAACAGTTGCTATAGATATGTACATCCGGCGGCGATCAATCATTCCTTGTGCTCAATGAGGTGTAGGTAGTTAACTTCGTGGCGGATCTCTTATACTAGGAATTTGGAAAGTTTGGAATGTAAACAGTTGCTACACATATGTTCATCCGGCAGCGATCAATCGTTCTTTGTGCTCAATGAGGTGTAGGCTGTTAACTTTGTGGGATCTTTTATACTAGCAATTTGGAAAGTTTAGAATGTCAACAGGTGCTACACATATGTACATCCGGCAGCGATCAATCGTTCCTTGTGCTCAATGAGGTGTAGGCGGATCTTTGTGGCGGATCTTTTATACTAGCAATTTGAAAAGTTTGGAATGTTAACAGTTGCTACACATATGTACATCCGGCAGCGATCAATCATTCCTTGCGCTCAATGAGGTGCAGGTAGTTAACTTTGTGGCGGATGTTTTATACTAGCAATTTGGAAAGTTTGGAATGTAAACAGTTGCTACACATATGTACATCCGCAGCGATTAATCGTTCCTTGTGCTCAATGAGGTGTAGGTAGTTAACTTCGTGGCGGATCTTTTATACTAGGAATTTGGAAAGTTTGGAATGTAAACAGTTGCTACATATATGTACATCCGGCGGCGATCAATCATTCCTTGTGCTCAATGAGGTGTAGGTAGTTAACTTCGTGGCGGATCTTTTATACTAGGAATTTGGAAAGTTTGGAATGTAAACAGTTGCTACACATATGTTCATAAGGCAGCGATCAATCGTTCTTTGTGCTCAATGAGGTGTAGGTAGTTAACTTTGTGGGATCTTTTATACTAGCAATTTGGAAAGTTTGGAATGTCAACAGGTGCTACACATATGTACATCCGGCAGCGATCAATCGTTCCTTGTGCTCAATGAGGTGTAGGCGGATCTTTGTTGCGGATATTCTATACTAGCAATTTGGAAAGTTTGGAATGTTAACAGTTGCTACACATATGTACATCCGGCAGCGATCAATCATTCCTTGTGCTCAAAGAGGTGTAGGTAATTAACGTCGTGGCGGATCTTTTATACTAGGAATTTGGAAAGTTTGGAATGTAAACAGTTGCTACACATATGTTCATCCGGCAGCGATCAATCGTTCTTTGTGCTCAATGAGGTGTAGGTAGTTAACTTTGTGGGATCTTTTATACTAGCAATTTGGAAAGTTTGGAATGTCAACAGGTGCTACATATATGTACATCCGGCAGCGATCAATCGTTCCTTGTGCTCAATGAGGTGTAGGCGGATCTTTGTGGCGGATATTTTATACTAGCAATTTGGAAAGCTTGGAATGTTAACAGTTGCTACACATATGTACATCCGGCAGCAATCAATCATTCCTTGCGCTCAATGAGGTGCAGGTAGTTAACTTTGTGGCGGATCTTTTATACTAGCAATTTGGAAAGTTTGGAATGTTAACAGTTGCTACACATATGTACATCCGGCAGCGATCAATCATTCCTTGTACTCAATGAGGTGCAGGTAGTTAACTTTGTGGCGGATCTTTTATACTAGCAATTTGGAAAGTTTGGAATGTTAACAGTTGCTACACATATGTACATCCGGCAGCGATCAATCATTCCTTGTACTCAATGAGGTGCAGGTAGTTAACTTTGTGGCGAATGTTTTATACTAGCAATTTGGAAAGTTTGGAATGTAAACAGTTGCTAGACATATGTACATCCGGCAGCGATCAATCGTTCCTTGTGCTCAATGAGGTGTAGGTAGTTAACTTTGTGGCGGATCCTTTATACTTGCAATTTGGAAAGTTTGGAATGTAAACAGTTGCTACACATATCTACATCCGGCAGCGATCAATCATTCCTTGTACTCAATGAGGTGCAGGTAGTTAACTTTGTGGCAGATCTTTTATACTAGCAATTTGGAAAGTTTGGAATGTAAACAGTTGCTACACATATGTACATCCCCCAGGGATCAATCGTTCCTTGTGCTCAATGAGGTGTAGGTAGTTAACTTTGTGGCAGATCTTTTATACTTGCAATTTGGAAAGTTTGGAATGTAAACAGTTACTACACATATGTACATCCGGCAGCGATCAATCATTCCTTGTGCTCAATGAGGTGTAGGTAGTTAACTTTGTGGCGGATCTTTTATATTTGCAATTTGGAAAGTTAGGAATGTAAACAGTTACTACACATATGTACATCCGGCAGCGATCAATCATTCCTTGTGCTCAATGAGGTGCAGTTAGTTAACTTTGTGGCGGATCTTTTATACTTGCAATTTGGAAATTTTGGAATGTAAACAGCTACTACACATATGTACATCCGGCAGCGATCAATCATTCCTTGTGCTCAATGAGGTGTAGGTAGTTAACTTTGTGGCGGATCTTTTATACTAGCAATTTGGAAAGTTTGGAATGTAAGCTGTTGCTACACATATGTACATCCGGCAGCGATCAATCATTCGTTGTGCTCAATGAGGTGTAGGCAGTTAACTTTGTGGCGGATCTATTATACTTGCAATTTGGAAAGTTTGGAATGTTAACAGTTGCTACACATATGTACATCCGGCAGCGATCAATCATTCCTTGTGCTCAATGAGGTGTAGGTAGTTAACTTTGTGGCGGATCTTTTATACCAGCAATTTGGAAAGTTTGGAATGTAAACAGTTGCTACACATATGAACATCCGGCAGCGATCAATCGTTCCTTGTGCTCAATGAGGTGTAGGTAGTTAACTTTGTGGCGAATGTTTTATACTAGCAATTTGGAAAGTTTGGAATGTAAACAGTTGCTACACATATGTACATCCGGCAGCGATCAATCGTTCCTTGTGCTCAATGAGGTGTAGGCGGATCTTTGTGGCGGATCTTTTATACTAGCAATTTGGAAAGTTTGGAATGTTAACAGTTGCTACACATATGTACATCCGGCAGCGATCAATCAATCCTTGCGCTCAATGAGGTGCAGGTAGTTAACTTTGTGGCGGATCTTTTATACTAGCAATTTGGAAAGTTTGGAATGTTAACAGTTGCTATAGATATGTACATCCGGCGGCGATCAATCATTCCTTGTGCTCAATGAGGTGTAGGTAGTTAACTTCGTGGCGGATCTTTTATACTAGGAATTTGGAAAGTTTGGAATGTAAACAGTTGCTACACATATGTTCATCCGGCAGCGATCAATCGTTCTTTGTGCTCAATGAGGTGTAGGCTGTTAACTTTGTGGGATCTTTTATACTAGCAATTTGGAAAGTTTAGAATGTCAACAGGTGCTACACATATGTACATCCGGCAGCGATCAATCGTTCCTTGTGCTCAATGAGGTGTAGGCGGATCTTTGTGGCGGATCTTTTATACTAGCAATTTGAAAAGTTTGGAATGTTAACAGTTGCTACACATATGTACATCCGGCAGCGATCAATCATTCCTTGCGCTCAATGAGGTGCAGGTAGTTAACTTTGTGGCGGATGTTTTATACTAGCAATTTGGAAAGTTTGGAATGTAAACAGTTGCTACACATATGTACATCCGGCAGCGATTAATCGTTCCTTGTGCTCAATGAGGTGTAGGTAGTTAACTTCGTGGCGGATCTTTTATACTAGGAATTTGGAAAGTTTGGAATGTAAACAGTTGCTACATATATGTACATCCGGCGGCGATCAATCATTCCTTGTGCTCAATGAGGTGTAGGTAGTTAACTTCGTGGCGGATCTTTTATACTAGGAATTTGGAAAGTTTGGAATGTAAACAGTTGCTACACATATGTTCATAAGGCAGCGATCAATCGTTCTTTGTGCTCAATGAGGTGTAGGTAGTTAACTTTGTGGGATCTTTTATACTAGCAATTTGGAAAGTTTGGAATGTCAACAGGTGCTACACATATGTACATCCGGCAGCGATCAATCGTTCCTTGTGCTCAATGAGGTGTAGGCAGATCTTTGTTGCGGATATTCTATACTAGCAATTTGGAAAGTTTGGAATGTTAACAGTTGCTACACATATGTACATCCGGCAGCGATCAATCATTCCTTGTGCTCAAAGAGGTGTAGGTAATTAACGTCGTGGCGGATCTTTTATACTAGGAATTTGGAAAGTTTGGAATGTAAACAGTTGCTACACATATGTTCATCCGGCAGCGATCAATCGTTCTTTGTGCTCAATGAGGTGTAGGTAGTTAACTTTGTGGGATCTTTTATACTAGCAATTTGGAAAGTTTGGAACGTCAACAGGTGCTACATATATGTACATCCGGCAGCGATCAATCGTTCCTTGTGCTCAATGAGGTGTAGGCGGATCTTTGTGGCGGATATTTTATACTAGCAATTTGGAAAGCTTGGAATGTTAACAGTTGCTACACATATGTACATCCGGCAGCAATCAATCATTCCTTGCGCTCAATGAGGTGCAGGTAGTTAACTTTGTGGCGGATCTTTTATACTAGCAATTTGGAAAGTTTGGAATGTTAACAGTTGCTACACATATGTACATCCGGCAGCGATCAATCATTCCTTGTACTCAATGAGGTGCAGGTAGTTAACTTTGTGGCGAATGTTTTATACTAGCAATTTGGAAAGTTTGGAATGTAAACAGTTGCTACACATATGTACATCCGGCAGCGATCAATCGTTCCTTGTGCATAATGAGGTGTAGGTAGTTAAGTTTGTGGCGAATGTTTTGTACTAGCAATTTGGAAAGTTTGGAATGTAAACAGTTGCTACACATATGTACATCCGGCTGCGATCAATCATTCCTTGTGCTCAATGAGGTGTAGGTATTTAACTTTGTGGCGAATGTCTTATACTAGCAATTTGGAAAGTTTAGAATGTAAACAGTTGCTACACATATGTACATCCGGCAGCGATCAATCGTTCCTTGTGCTCAATGAGGTGCAGGTAGTTAACTTTGTGGCGAATGTTTTATACTAGCAATTTGGAAAGTTTGGAATGTAAACAGTTGCTACACATATGTACATCCGGCAGCGATCAATCGTTCCTTGTGCATAATGAGGTGTAGGTAGTTAACTTTGTGGCGAATGTTTTGTACTAGCAATTTGGAAAGTTTGGAATGTAAACAGTTTCTACACATATGTACATCCGGCTGCGATCAATCATTCCTTGTGCTCAATGAGGAGTAGGTATTTAACTTTGTGGCGAATGTCTTATACTAGCAATTTGGAAAGTTTGGAATGTAAACAGTTGCTACACATATGTACATCCGGCAGCGATCAATCGTTCCTTGTGCTCAATGAGGTGTAGGCGGATCTTTGTTGCGGATATTCTATACTAGCAATTTGGAAAGTTTGGAATGTTAACAGTTGCTACACATATGTACATCCGGCAGCGATCAATCATTCCTTGTGCTCAAAGAGGTGTAGGTAATTAACGTCGTGGCGGATCTTTTATACTAGGAATTTGGAAAGTTTGGAATGTAAACAGTTGCTACACATATGTTCATCCGGCAGCGATCAATCGTTCTTTGTGCTCAATGAGGTGTAGGTAGTTAACTTTGTGGGATCTTTTATACTAGCAATTTGGAAAGTTTGGAACGTCAACAGGTGCTACATATATGTACATCCGGCAGCGATCAATCGTTCCTTGTGCTCAATGAGGTGTAGGCGGATCTTTGTGGCGGATATTTTATACTAGCAATTTGGAAAGCTTGGAATGTTAACAGTTGCTACACATATGTACATCCGGCAGCAATCAATCATTCCTTGCGCTCAATGAGGTGCAGGTAGTTAACTTTGTGGCGGATCTTTTATACTAGCAATTTGGAAAGTTTGGAATGTTAACAGTTGCTACACATATGTACATCCGGCAGCGATCAATCATTCCTTGTACTCAATGAGGTGCAGGTAGTTAACTTTGTGGCGAATGTTTTATACTAGCAATTTGGAAAGTTTGGAATGTAAACAGTTGCTACACATATGTACATCCGGCAGCGATCAATCGTTCCTTGTGCATAATGAGGTGTAGGTAGTTAAGTTTGTGGCGAATGTTTTGTACTAGCAATTTGGAAAGTTTGGAATGTAAACAGTTGCTACACATATGTACATCCGGCTGCGATCAATCATTCCTTGTGCTCAATGAGGTGTAGGTATTTAACTTTGTGGCGAATGTCTTATACTAGCAATTTGGAAAGTTTAGAATGTAAACAGTTGCTACACATATGTACATCCGGCAGCGATCAATCGTTCCTTGTGCTCAATGAGGTGCAGGTAGTTAACTTTGTGGCGAATGTTTTATACTAGCAATTTGGAAAGTTTGGAATGTAAACAGTTGCTACACATATGTACATCCGGCAGCGATCAATCGTTCCTTGTGCATAATGAGGTGTAGGTAGTTAACTTTGTGGCGAATGTTTTGTACTAGCAATTTGGAAAGTTTGGAATGTAAACAGTTTCTACACATATGTACATCCGGCTGCGATCAATCATTCCTTGTGCTCAATGAGGAGTAGGTATTTAACTTTGTGGCGAATGTCTTATACTAGCAATTTGGAAAGTTTGGAATGTAAACAGTTGCTACACATATGTACATCCGGCAGCGATCAATCGTTCCTTGTGCTCAATGAGGTGTAGGCGGATCTTTGTTGCGGATATTCTATACTAGCAATTTGGAAAGTTTGGAATGTTAACAGTTGCTACACATATGTACATCCGGCAGCGATCAATCATTCCTTGTGCTCAAAGAGGTGTAGGTAATTAACGTCGTGGCGGATCTTTTATACTAGGAATTTGGAAAGTTTGGAATGTAAACAGTTGCTACACATATGTTCATCCGGCAGCGATCAATCGTTCCTTGTGCTCAATGAGGTGTAGGTAGTTAACTTTGTGGCGAAAGTTTTATACTAGCAATTTGGAAAGTTTGGAATGTAAACAGTTGCTACACATATGTACATCCGGCAGCGATCAATCGTTCCTTGTGCTCAATGAGGTGTAGGCGGATCTTTGTGGCGGATCTTTTATACTAGCAATTTGGAAAGTTTGGAATGTTAACAGTTGCTACACATATGTACATCCGGCAGCGGTCAATCATTCCTTGCGCTCAATGAGGTGCAGGTAGTTAACTTTGTGGCGGATCTTTTATACTAGCAATTTGGAAAGTTTGGAATGTTAACAGTTGCTATAGATATGTACATCCGGCGGCGATCAATCATTCCTTGTGCTCAATGAGGTGTAGGTAGTTAACTTCGTGGCGGATCTCTTATACTAGGAATTTGGAAAGTTTGGAATGTAAACAGTTGCTACACATATGTTCATCCGGCAGCGATCAATCGTTCTTTGTGCTCAATGAGGTGTAGGCTGTTAACTTTGTGGGATCTTTTATACTAGCAATTTGGAAAGTTTAGAATGTCAACAGGTGCTACACATATGTACATCCGGCAGCGATCAATCGTTCCTTGTGCTCAATGAGGTGTAGGCGGATCTTTGTGGCGGATCTTTTATACTAGCAATTTGAAAAGTTTGGAATGTTAACAGTTGCTACACATATGTACATCCGGCAGCGATCAATCATTCCTTGCGCTCAATGAGGTGCAGGTAGTTAACTTTGTGGCGGATGTTTTATACTAGCAATTTGGAAAGTTTGGAATGTAAACAGTTGCTACACATATGTACATCCGCAGCGATTAATCGTTCCTTGTGCTCAATGAGGTGTAGGTAGTTAACTTCGTGGCGGATCTTTTATACTAGGAATTTGGAAAGTTTGGAATGTAAACAGTTGCTACATATATGTACATCCGGCGGCGATCAATCATTCCTTGTGCTCAATGAGGTGTAGGTAGTTAACTTCGTGGCGGATCTTTTATACTAGGAATTTGGAAAGTTTGGAATGTAAACAGTTGCTACACATATGTTCATAAGGCAGCGATCAATCGTTCTTTGTGCTCAATGAGGTGTAGGTAGTTAACTTTGTGGGATCTTTTATACTAGCAATTTGGAAAGTTTGGAATGTCAACAGGTGCTACACATATGTACATCCGGCAGCGATCAATCGTTCCTTGTGCTCAATGAGGTGTAGGCGGATCTTTGTTGCGGATATTCTATACTAGCAATTTGGAAAGTTTGGAATGTTAACAGTTGCTACACATATGTACATCCGGCAGCGATCAATCATTCCTTGTGCTCAAAGAGGTGTAGGTAATTAACGTCGTGGCGGATCTTTTATACTAGGAATTTGGAAAGTTTGGAATGTAAACAGTTGCTACACATATGTTCATCCGGCAGCGATCAATCGTTCTTTGTGCTCAATGAGGTGTAGGTAGTTAACTTTGTGGGATCTTTTATACTAGCAATTTGGAAAGTTTGGAATGTCAACAGGTGCTACATATATGTACATCCGGCAGCGATCAATCGTTCCTTGTGCTCAATGAGGTGTAGGCGGATCTTTGTGGCGGATATTTTATACTAGCAATTTGGAAAGCTTGGAATGTTAACAGTTGCTACACATATGTACATCCGGCAGCAATCAATCATTCCTTGCGCTCAATGAGGTGCAGGTAGTTAACTTTGTGGCGGATCTTTTATACTAGCAATTTGGAAAGTTTGGAATGTTAACAGTTGCTACACATATGTACATCCGGCAGCGATCAATCATTCCTTGTACTCAATGAGGTGCAGGTAGTTAACTTTGTGGCGGATCTTTTATACTAGCAATTTGGAAAGTTTGGAATGTTAACAGTTGCTACACATATGTACATCCGGCAGCGATCAATCATTCCTTGTACTCAATGAGGTGCAGGTAGTTAACTTTGTGGCGAATGTTTTATACTAGCAATTTGGAAAGTTTGGAATGTAAACAGTTGCTAGACATATGTACATCCGGCAGCGATCAATCGTTCCTTGTGCTCAATGAGGTGTAGGTAGTTAACTTTGTGGCGGATCCTTTATACTTGCAATTTGGAAAGTTTGGAATGTAAACAGTTGCTACACATATCTACATCCGGCAGCGATCAATCATTCCTTGTACTCAATGAGGTGCAGGTAGTTAACTTTGTGGCAGATCTTTTATACTAGCAATTTGGAAAGTTTGGAATGTAAACAGTTGCTACACATATGTACATCCCCCAGGGATCAATCGTTCCTTGTGCTCAATGAGGTGTAGGTAGTTAACTTTGTGGCAGATCTTTTATACTTGCAATTTGGAAAGTTTGGAATGTAAACAGTTACTACACATATGTACATCCGGCAGCGATCAATCATTCCTTGTGCTCAATGAGGTGTAGGTAGTTAACTTTGTGGCGGATCTTTTATATTTGCAATTTGGAAAGTTAGGAATGTAAACAGTTACTACACATATGTACATCCGGCAGCGATCAATCATTCCTTGTGCTCAATGAGGTGCAGTTAGTTAACTTTGTGGCGGATCTTTTATACTTGCAATTTGGAAATTTTGGAATGTAAACAGCTACTACACATATGTACATCCGGCAGCGATCAATCATTCCTTGTGCTCAATGAGGTGTAGGTAGTTAACTTTGTGGCGGATCTTTTATACTAGCAATTTGGAAAGTTTGGAATGTAAGCTGTTGCTACACATATGTACATCCGGCAGCGATCAATCATTCGTTGTGCTCAATGAGGTGTAGGCAGTTAACTTTGTGGCGGATCTATTATACTTGCAATTTGGAAAGTTTGGAATGTTAACAGTTGCTACACATATGTACATCCGGCAGCGATCAATCATTCCTTGTGCTCAATGAGGTGTAGGTAGTTAACTTTGTGGCGGATCTTTTATACCAGCAATTTGGAAAGTTTGGAATGTAAACAGTTGCTACACATATGAACATCCGGCAGCGATCAATCGTTCCTTGTGCTCAATGAGGTGTAGGTAGTTAACTTTGTGGCGAATGTTTTATACTAGCAATTTGGAAAGTTTGGAATGTAAACAGTTGCTACACATATGTACATCCGGCAGCGATCAATCGTTCCTTGTGCTCAATGAGGTGTAGGCGGATCTTTGTGGCGGATCTTTTATACTAGCAATTTGGAAAGTTTGGAATGTTAACAGTTGCTACACATATGTACATCCGGCAGCGATCAATCAATCCTTGCGCTCAATGAGGTGCAGGTAGTTAACTTTGTGGCGGATCTTTTATACTAGCAATTTGGAAAGTTTGGAATGTTAACAGTTGCTATAGATATGTACATCCGGCGGCGATCAATCATTCCTTGTGCTCAATGAGGTGTAGGTAGTTAACTTCGTGGCGGATCTTTTATACTAGGAATTTGGAAAGTTTGGAATGTAAACAGTTGCTACACATATGTTCATCCGGCAGCGATCAATCGTTCTTTGTGCTCAATGAGGTGTAGGCTGTTAACTTTGTGGGATCTTTTATACTAGCAATTTGGAAAGTTTAGAATGTCAACAGGTGCTACACATATGTACATCCGGCAGCGATCAATCGTTTCTTGTGCTCAATGAGGTGTAGGCGGATCTTTGTGGCGGATCTTTTATACTAGCAATTTGAAAAGTTTGGAATGTAAACAGTTGCTACACATATGTACATCCGGCAGCGATCAATCATTCCTTGCGCTCAATGAGGTGCAGGTAGTTAACTTTGTGGCGGATCTTTTATACTAGCAATTTGGAAAGTTTGGAATGTTAACA
Source organism: Deroplatys truncata (assembly GCA_030765065.1). Lineage (NCBI taxonomy): Eukaryota > Metazoa > Arthropoda > Insecta > Mantodea > Mantidae > Deroplatys > Deroplatys truncata. The sequence goes on along the minus strand of CM060980.1, from coordinate 17,363,495 downwards.
GTTGCTAAACATATGTACATACGGCAGCGATCAATCATTCCTTGTACTCAATGAGGTGCAGGTAGTTAACTTTGTGGCGCATATTTTATACTAGCAATTTGGAAAGTTTGGAATGTTAACAGTTGCTACACATATGTACATCCGGCAGCGATCAATCATCCTTGTACTCAATGAGGTGCAGGTAGTTAACTTTGTGGCGGATCTTTTATACTGTCAATTTGGAAAGTTTGGAATGTTAACAATTGCTACACATATGTACATCCGGCAGCGATCAATCATTCCTTGTGCTCAATGAGGTGTAGGTAGTTAACTTTGTGGCGAATCTTTTATACCAGCAATTTGGAAAGTTTGGAATGTAAGCAGTTGCTACTTATATGTTCATCCGGCAGCGATCATTCGTTCTTTGTGCTCAATGAGGTGTAGGTAGTTAACTTTGTGGGATCTTTTATACTAGCAATTTGGAAAGTTTGGAATGTCAACAGGTGCTACACATATGTACATCCGGCAGCGATCAATCGTTCCTTGTGCTCAATGAGGTGTAGGCGGATCTTTGTGGCGGATCTTTTATACTAGCAATTTGGAAAGTTTGGAATGTTAACAGTTGCTACACATATGTACATCCGGCAGCGATCAATCATTCCTTGCGCTCAATGAGGTGCAGGTAGTTAACTTTGTGGCGGATCTTTTATACTAGCAATTTGGAAAGTTTGGAATGTTAACAGTTGCTACACATATGTACATCCGGCAACGATCAATCATTCCTTGTACTCAATGAGGTGCAGGTAGTTAACTTTGTGGCGGATCTTTTATACTAGCAATTTGGAAAGTTTGGTATGTTAACAGTTGCTACACATATGTACATCCGGCTGCGATCAATCATTCCTTGTACTCAATGAGGTGCAGGTAGTTAACTTTGTGGCGAATGTTTTATACTAGCAATTTGGAAAGTTTGGAATGTAAACAGTTTCTACACATATGTACATCCGGCAACGATCAATCGTTCCTTGTGCATAATGAGGTGTAGGTAGTTAACTTTGTGGCGAATGTTTTATACTAGCAATTTGGAAAGTTTGGAATGTAAACAGTTGCTACACATATGTACATCCGGCTGCGATCAATCATTCCTTGTGCTCAATGAGGTGTAGGTAGTTAACTTTGTGGCGAATGTCTTATACTAGCAATTTGGAAAGTTTGGAATGTAAACAGTTGCTACACATATGTACACCCGGCAGCGATTAATCGTTCCTTGTGCTCAATGAGGTGTAGGTAGTTAACTTCGTGGCGGATCTTTCATACTAGGAATTTGGAAAGTTTGGAGTGTAAACAGTTGCTACATATATGTACATCCGGCGGCGATCAATCATTCCTTGTGCTCAATGAGGTGTAGGTAGTTAACTTCGTGGCGGATCTTTTATACTAGGAATTTGGAAAGTTTGGAATGTAAACAGTTGCTACACATATGTTCATAAGGCAGCGATCAATCGTTCTTTGTGCTCAATGAGGTGTAGGTAGTTAACTTTGTGGGATCTTTTATACTAGCAATTTGGAAAGTTTGGAATGTCAACAGGTGCTACACATATGTACATCCGGCAGCGATCAATCGTTCCTTGTGCTCAATGAGGTGTAGGCGGATCTTTGTTGCGGATATTTTATACTAGCAATTTGGAAAGTTTGGAATGTTAACAGTTGCTACACATATGTACATCCGGCAGCGATCAATCATTCCTTGTGCTCAATGAGGTGTAGGTAATTAACGTCGTGGCGGATCTTTTATACTAGGAATTTGGAAAGTTTGGAATGTAAACAGTTGCTACACATATGTTCATCCGGCAGCGATCAATCGTTCTTTGTGCTCAATGAGGTGTAGGTAGTTACCTTTGTGGGATCTTTTATACTAGCAATTTGGAAAGTTTGGAATGTCAACAGGTGCTATATATATGTACATCCGGCAGCGATCAATCGTTCCTTGTGCTCAATGAGGTGTAGGCGGATCTTTGTGGCGGATATTTTATACTAGCAATTTGGAAAGTTTGGAATGTTAACAGTTGCTACACATATGTACATCCGGCAGCAATCAATCATTCCTTGCGCTCAATGAGGTGCAGGTAGTTAACTTTGTGGCGGATCTTTTATACTAGCAATTTGGAAAGTTTGGAATGTTAACAGTTGCTACACATATGTACATCCGGCAGCGATCAATCATTCCTTGTACTCAATGAGGTGCAGGTAGTTAACTTTGTGGCGGATCTTTTATACTAGCAATTTGGAAAGTTTGGAATGTAAACAGTTGCTACACATATGTACATCCGGCAGCGATCAATCGTTCCTTGTGCTCAATGAGGTGTAGGCGGATCTTTGTTGCGGATATTCTATACTAGCAATTTGGAAAGTTTGGAATGTTAACAGTTGCTACACATATGTACATCCGGCAGCGATCAATCATTCCTTGTGCTCAAAGAGGTGTAGGTAATTAACGTCGTGGCGGATCTTTTATACTAGGAATTTGGAAAGTTTGGAATGTAAACAGTTGCTACACATATGTTCATCCGGCAGCGATCAATCGTTCCTTGTGCTCAATGAGGTGTAGGTAGTTAACTTTGTGGCGAAAGTTTTATACTAGCAATTTGGAAAGTTTGGAATGTAAACAGTTGCTACACATATGTACATCCGGCAGCGATCAATCGTTCCTTGTGCTCAATGAGGTGTAGGCGGATCTTTGTGGCGGATCTTTTATACTAGCAATTTGGAAAGTTTGGAATGTTAACAGTTGCTACACATATGTACATCCGGCAGCGGTCAATCATTCCTTGCGCTCAATGAGGTGCAGGTAGTTAACTTTGTGGCGGATCTTTTATACTAGCAATTTGGAAAGTTTGGAATGTTAACAGTTGCTATAGATATGTACATCCGGCGGCGATCAATCATTCCTTGTGCTCAATGAGGTGTAGGTAGTTAACTTCGTGGCGGATCTCTTATACTAGGAATTTGGAAAGTTTGGAATGTAAACAGTTGCTACACATATGTTCATCCGGCAGCGATCAATCGTTCTTTGTGCTCAATGAGGTGTAGGCTGTTAACTTTGTGGGATCTTTTATACTAGCAATTTGGAAAGTTTAGAATGTCAACAGGTGCTACACATATGTACATCCGGCAGCGATCAATCGTTCCTTGTGCTCAATGAGGTGTAGGCGGATCTTTGTGGCGGATCTTTTATACTAGCAATTTGAAAAGTTTGGAATGTTAACAGTTGCTACACATATGTACATCCGGCAGCGATCAATCATTCCTTGCGCTCAATGAGGTGCAGGTAGTTAACTTTGTGGCGGATGTTTTATACTAGCAATTTGGAAAGTTTGGAATGTAAACAGTTGCTACACATATGTACATCCGCAGCGATTAATCGTTCCTTGTGCTCAATGAGGTGTAGGTAGTTAACTTCGTGGCGGATCTTTTATACTAGGAATTTGGAAAGTTTGGAATGTAAACAGTTGCTACATATATGTACATCCGGCGGCGATCAATCATTCCTTGTGCTCAATGAGGTGTAGGTAGTTAACTTCGTGGCGGATCTTTTATACTAGGAATTTGGAAAGTTTGGAATGTAAACAGTTGCTACACATATGTTCATAAGGCAGCGATCAATCGTTCTTTGTGCTCAATGAGGTGTAGGTAGTTAACTTTGTGGGATCTTTTATACTAGCAATTTGGAAAGTTTGGAATGTCAACAGGTGCTACACATATGTACATCCGGCAGCGATCAATCGTTCCTTGTGCTCAATGAGGTGTAGGCGGATCTTTGTTGCGGATATTCTATACTAGCAATTTGGAAAGTTTGGAATGTTAACAGTTGCTACACATATGTACATCCGGCAGCGATCAATCATTCCTTGTGCTCAAAGAGGTGTAGGTAATTAACGTCGTGGCGGATCTTTTATACTAGGAATTTGGAAAGTTTGGAATGTAAACAGTTGCTACACATATGTTCATCCGGCAGCGATCAATCGTTCTTTGTGCTCAATGAGGTGTAGGTAGTTAACTTTGTGGGATCTTTTATACTAGCAATTTGGAAAGTTTGGAATGTCAACAGGTGCTACATATATGTACATCCGGCAGCGATCAATCGTTCCTTGTGCTCAATGAGGTGTAGGCGGATCTTTGTGGCGGATATTTTATACTAGCAATTTGGAAAGCTTGGAATGTTAACAGTTGCTACACATATGTACATCCGGCAGCAATCAATCATTCCTTGCGCTCAATGAGGTGCAGGTAGTTAACTTTGTGGCGGATCTTTTATACTAGCAATTTGGAAAGTTTGGAATGTTAACAGTTGCTACACATATGTACATCCGGCAGCGATCAATCATTCCTTGTACTCAATGAGGTGCAGGTAGTTAACTTTGTGGCGGATCTTTTATACTAGCAATTTGGAAAGTTTGGAATGTTAACAGTTGCTACACATATGTACATCCGGCAGCGATCAATCATTCCTTGTACTCAATGAGGTGCAGGTAGTTAACTTTGTGGCGAATGTTTTATACTAGCAATTTGGAAAGTTTGGAATGTAAACAGTTGCTAGACATATGTACATCCGGCAGCGATCAATCGTTCCTTGTGCTCAATGAGGTGTAGGTAGTTAACTTTGTGGCGGATCCTTTATACTTGCAATTTGGAAAGTTTGGAATGTAAACAGTTGCTACACATATCTACATCCGGCAGCGATCAATCATTCCTTGTACTCAATGAGGTGCAGGTAGTTAACTTTGTGGCAGATCTTTTATACTAGCAATTTGGAAAGTTTGGAATGTAAACAGTTGCTACACATATGTACATCCCCCAGGGATCAATCGTTCCTTGTGCTCAATGAGGTGTAGGTAGTTAACTTTGTGGCAGATCTTTTATACTTGCAATTTGGAAAGTTTGGAATGTAAACAGTTACTACACATATGTACATCCGGCAGCGATCAATCATTCCTTGTGCTCAATGAGGTGTAGGTAGTTAACTTTGTGGCGGATCTTTTATATTTGCAATTTGGAAAGTTAGGAATGTAAACAGTTACTACACATATGTACATCCGGCAGCGATCAATCATTCCTTGTGCTCAATGAGGTGCAGTTAGTTAACTTTGTGGCGGATCTTTTATACTTGCAATTTGGAAATTTTGGAATGTAAACAGCTACTACACATATGTACATCCGGCAGCGATCAATCATTCCTTGTGCTCAATGAGGTGTAGGTAGTTAACTTTGTGGCGGATCTTTTATACTAGCAATTTGGAAAGTTTGGAATGTAAGCTGTTGCTACACATATGTACATCCGGCAGCGATCAATCATTCGTTGTGCTCAATGAGGTGTAGGCAGTTAACTTTGTGGCGGATCTATTATACTTGCAATTTGGAAAGTTTGGAATGTTAACAGTTGCTACACATATGTACATCCGGCAGCGATCAATCATTCCTTGTGCTCAATGAGGTGTAGGTAGTTAACTTTGTGGCGGATCTTTTATACCAGCAATTTGGAAAGTTTGGAATGTAAACAGTTGCTACACATATGAACATCCGGCAGCGATCAATCGTTCCTTGTGCTCAATGAGGTGTAGGTAGTTAACTTTGTGGCGAATGTTTTATACTAGCAATTTGGAAAGTTTGGAATGTAAACAGTTGCTACACATATGTACATCCGGCAGCGATCAATCGTTCCTTGTGCTCAATGAGGTGTAGGCGGATCTTTGTGGCGGATCTTTTATACTAGCAATTTGGAAAGTTTGGAATGTTAACAGTTGCTACACATATGTACATCCGGCAGCGATCAATCAATCCTTGCGCTCAATGAGGTGCAGGTAGTTAACTTTGTGGCGGATCTTTTATACTAGCAATTTGGAAAGTTTGGAATGTTAACAGTTGCTATAGATATGTACATCCGGCGGCGATCAATCATTCCTTGTGCTCAATGAGGTGTAGGTAGTTAACTTCGTGGCGGATCTTTTATACTAGGAATTTGGAAAGTTTGGAATGTAAACAGTTGCTACACATATGTTCATCCGGCAGCGATCAATCGTTCTTTGTGCTCAATGAGGTGTAGGCTGTTAACTTTGTGGGATCTTTTATACTAGCAATTTGGAAAGTTTAGAATGTCAACAGGTGCTACACATATGTACATCCGGCAGCGATCAATCGTTTCTTGTGCTCAATGAGGTGTAGGCGGATCTTTGTGGCGGATCTTTTATACTAGCAATTTGAAAAGTTTGGAATGTAAACAGTTGCTACACATATGTACATCCGGCAGCGATCAATCATTCCTTGCGCTCAATGAGGTGCAGGTAGTTAACTTTGTGGCGGATCTTTTATACTAGCAATTTGGAAAGTTTGGAATGTTAACAGTTGCTAAACATATGTACATACGGCAGCGATCAATCATTCCTTGTACTCAATGAGGTGCAGGTAGTTAACTTTGTGGCGCATATTTTATACTAGCAATTTGGAAAGTTTGGAATGTTAACAGTTGCTACACATATGTACATCCGGCAGCGATCAATCATCCTTGTACTCAATGAGGTGCAGGTAGTTAACTTTGTGGCGGATCTTTTATACTGTCAATTTGGAAAGTTTGGAATGTTAACAATTGCTACACATATGTACATCCGGCAGCGATCAATCATTCCTTGTGCTCAATGAGGTGTAGGTAGTTAACTTTGTGGCGAATCTTTTATACCAGCAATTTGGAAAGTTTGGAATGTAAGCAGTTGCTACTTATATGTTCATCCGGCAGCGATCATTCGTTCTTTGTGCTCAATGAGGTGTAGGTAGTTAACTTTGTGGGATCTTTTATACTAGCAATTTGGAAAGTTTGGAATGTCAACAGGTGCTACACATATGTACATCCGGCAGCGATCAATCGTTCCTTGTGCTCAATGAGGTGTAGGCGGATCTTTGTGGCGGATCTTTTATACTAGCAATTTGGAAAGTTTGGAATGTTAACAGTTGCTACACATATGTACATCCGGCAGCGATCAATCATTCCTTGCGCTCAATGAGGTGCAGGTAGTTAACTTTGTGGCGGATCTTTTATACTAGCAATTTGGAAAGTTTGGAATGTTAACAGTTGCTACACATATGTACATCCGGCAACGATCAATCATTCCTTGTACTCAATGAGGTGCAGGTAGTTAACTTTGTGGCGGATCTTTTATACTAGCAATTTGGAAAGTTTGGTATGTTAACAGTTGCTACACATATGTACATCCGGCTGCGATCAATCATTCCTTGTACTCAATGAGGTGCAGGTAGTTAACTTTGTGGCGAATGTTTTATACTAGCAATTTGGAAAGTTTGGAATGTAAACAGTTTCTACACATATGTACATCCGGCAACGATCAATCGTTCCTTGTGCATAATGAGGTGTAGGTAGTTAACTTTGTGGCGAATGTTTTATACTAGCAATTTGGAAAGTTTGGAATGTAAACAGTTGCTACACATATGTACATCCGGCTGCGATCAATCATTCCTTGTGCTCAATGAGGTGTAGGTAGTTAACTTTGTGGCGAATGTCTTATACTAGCAATTTGGAAAGTTTGGAATGTAAACAGTTGCTACACATATGTACACCCGGCAGCGATTAATCGTTCCTTGTGCTCAATGAGGTGTAGGTAGTTAACTTCGTGGCGGATCTTTCATACTAGGAATTTGGAAAGTTTGGAGTGTAAACAGTTGCTACATATATGTACATCCGGCGGCGATCAATCATTCCTTGTGCTCAATGAGGTGTAGGTAGTTAACTTCGTGGCGGATCTTTTATACTAGGAATTTGGAAAGTTTGGAATGTAAACAGTTGCTACACATATGTTCATAAGGCAGCGATCAATCGTTCTTTGTGCTCAATGAGGTGTAGGTAGTTAACTTTGTGGGATCTTTTATACTAGCAATTTGGAAAGTTTGGAATGTCAACAGGTGCTACACATATGTACATCCGGCAGCGATCAATCGTTCCTTGTGCTCAATGAGGTGTAGGCGGATCTTTGTTGCGGATATTTTATACTAGCAATTTGGAAAGTTTGGAATGTTAACAGTTGCTACACATATGTACATCCGGCAGCGATCAATCATTCCTTGTGCTCAATGAGGTGTAGGTAATTAACGTCGTGGCGGATCTTTTATACTAGGAATTTGGAAAGTTTGGAATGTAAACAGTTGCTACACATATGTTCATCCGGCAGCGATCAATCGTTCTTTGTGCTCAATGAGGTGTAGGTAGTTACCTTTGTGGGATCTTTTATACTAGCAATTTGGAAAGTTTGGAATGTCAACAGGTGCTATATATATGTACATCCGGCAGCGATCAATCGTTCCTTGTGCTCAATGAGGTGTAGGCGGATCTTTGTGGCGGATATTTTATACTAGCAATTTGGAAAGTTTGGAATGTTAACAGTTGCTACACATATGTACATCCGGCAGCAATCAATCATTCCTTGCGCTCAATGAGGTGCAGGTAGTTAACTTTGTGGCGGATCTTTTATACTAGCAATTTGGAAAGTTTGGAATGTTAACAGTTGCTACACATATGTACATCCGGCAGCGATCAATCATTCCTTGTACTCAATGAGGTGCAGGTAGTTAACTTTGTGGCGGATCTTTTATACTAGCAATTTGGAAAGTTTGGAATGTTAACAGTTGCTACACATATGTACATCTGGCAGCGATCAATCATTCCTTGTACTCAATGAGGTGCAGGTAGTTAACTTTGTGGCGAATGTTTTATACTAGCAATTTGGAAAGTTTGGAATGTAAACAGTTGCTACACATATGTACATCCGGCAGCGATCAATCGTTCCTTGTGCATAATGAGGTGTAGGTAGTTAACTTTGTGGCGAATGTTTTGTACTAGCAATTTGGAAAGTTTGGAATGTAAACAGTTTCTACACATATGTACATCCGGCTGCGATCAATCATTCCTTGTGCTCAATGAGGAGTAGGTATTTAACTTTGTGGCGAATGTCTTATACTAGCAATTTGGAAAGTTTGGAATGTAAACAGTTGCTACACATATGTACATCCGGCAGCGATCAATCGTTCCTTGTGCTCAATGAGGTGTAGGTAGTTAACTTCGTGGCGGATCTTTTATACTAGGAATTTGGAAAGTTTGGAATGTAAACAGTTGCTACAGATATGTACATCCGGCGGCGATCAATCATTCCTTGTGCTCAATGAGGTGTAGGTAGTTAACTTCGTGGCGGATCTTTTATACTAGGAATTTGGAAAGTTTGGAATGTAAACAGTTGCTACACATATGTTCATCCGGCAGCGATCAATCGTTCTTTGTGCTCAATGAGGTGTAGGTAGTTAACTTTGTGGGATCTTTTATACTAGCAATTTGGAAAGTTTGGAATGTCAGCAGGTGCTACACATATGTACATCCGGCAGCGATCAATCTTTCCTTGTGCTCAATGAGGTGTAGGCGGATCTTTGTGGCGGATATTTTATACTAGCAATTTGGAAAGTTTGGAATGTTAACAGTTGCTACACATATGTACATCCGGCAGCGATCAATCATTCCTTGTGCTCAATGAGGTGTAGGTAGTTAACTTCGTGGCGGATCTCTTATACTAGGAATTTGGAAAGTTTGGAATGTAAACAGTTGCTACACATATGTTCATCCGGCAGCGATCAATCGTTCTTTGTGCTCAATGAGGTGTAGGTAGTTAACTTTGTGGGATCTTTTATACTAGCAATTTGGAAAGTTTGGAATGTCAACAGGTGCTACACATATGTACATCCGGCAGCGATCAATCGTTCCTTGTGCTCAATGAGGTGTAGGCGGATCTTTGTGGCGGATATTTTATACTAGCAATTTGGAAAGTTTGGAATGTTAACAGTTGCTACACATATGTACATCCGGCAGCAATCAATCATTCCTTGCGCTCAATGAGGTGCAGGTAGTTAACTTTTTGGCGGATCTTTTATACTAGCAATTTGGAAAGTTTGGAATGTTAACAGTTGCTACACATATGTACATCCGGCAGCGATCAATCATTCCTTGTACTCAATGAGGTGCAGGTAGTTAACTTTGTGGCGGATCTTTTATACTAGCAATTTGGAAAGTGTGGAATGTTAACAGTTGCTACACATATGTACATCCGGCAGCGATCAATCATTCCTTGTACTCAATGAGGTGCAGGTAGTTAACTTTGTGGCGGATCTTTTATACTAGCAATTTGGAAAGTTTTGAATGTTAACAGTGGCTACACATATGTACATCCGGCAGCGATCAATCATTCCTTGTGCTCAATGAGGTGTAGGTAGTTAACTTTGTGGCGGATCTTTTATACTAGCAGTTTGGAAAGTTTGGAATGTAAACAGTTGCTACACATATGTACATCCACCAGCGATCAATCGTTCCTTGTGCTCAATGAGGTGTAGGTAGTTAACTTCGTGGCGGATCTTTTATACTAGCAATTTGGAAAGTTTGGAATGTAAACAGTTGCTACACATATGTACATCCGGCAGCGATCAATCATTCCTTGTGCTCAATGAGGTGTAGATAGTTAACTTTGTGGCGGATCTTTTATACTAGCAATTTGGAAAGTTTGGAATGTAAACAGTTGCTACACATATGTACATCCGGCAGCGATCAATCGTTCCTTGTGCTCAATGAGGTGTAGGTAGTTAACTTTGTGGCGGATCTTTTATACCAGCAATTTGGAAAGTTTGGAAAGTAAACAGTTGCTACACATATGTACATCCGGCAGCGATCAATCATTCCTTGTGCTCAATGAGGTGTAGGTAGTTAACTTTGTGGCGGATCTTTTACGTAGCGAGTAGAATGTACGCGATGTGGTGATGAACGCTGCAAATATTGAGAAAGACACAAACTTTTGAACCTGCGAAGAGAAGGATAAATCAGGCGCTCCTGGAATGTAATAATGGATGCAATGATGGTGAATAGAATTCATGATAACTGGCTAATTTCTTAATCCTTTTATCTACCCTACAGTCCATTGTTATTTCAGCAATGTAATAGTCATTCTCATGTTCATGAAATAATTTCAATCAGGTATCAAGAAAGACCTAAGGTCATATTTTTCATACTTATTTCCGTTTGCCTCTTCTTCTCAGCATATGAACACGTATTTTATTATTGCTCATCACTCGTTATCTTCTTCCGCCCCAAATAATTTTCAACTCTCCTATTTCTTTCAGTGTATACTTAGTAAGCAGTTTCTTATCACCTCATGTCCCAACCAGACTTCTTTTCCTCTTCTTGAGCACCTGTTCCTAACCTACTCTTTCTAAAACAGTTTTATTACTTATCTTGTCTGTCGGTTTTAAATCATCTATGTTTCTCCACACTCAAACAACAAACACTTTCTCACATCGTCGCAGAATAATCGTTTCTACACTATACAATGCCACACTTCATTAATCGTCTAAGATTTTGTTTTCTTTCTTTCTTCCTTTTTTTAATGGTCGCAGAGCGTGTTTCTCCTATCCAAAGCTTCCTTTCCTATCTCTGTCCTAAGTTAAACTTGTTCATACGGTTCATGTTACTGTTTATTGTACATTCTGAGTGTCTAAATCTGTTCACTTGCTCCATTACTTCATCTCTAAGTCGCAAATATATTTCTTTAGTTTTATTACTATTAAGTGTTTTTTCCTCTTGGATGTATCTACACCCCATGTTCCTTAACGTTGTCAGTTGCGATTAGCACGTTTCTTAGGAGATTTTCCCCATTTACTGCTAGCCTATATCAGTTTTGTGGCATATGCGCATTCTTCTTCCTCCTACCAATACTTCTAACTTTTTTGGAATCAATTGTTGCCAAATTTACAACCTGGATGCTTAATACTATAGGTGTTTTGTAAGTTTTGTGGTCGTTTCAGCAGCATTTTGCTTCATGTACAGCTTAAAATAAGTTTAAAATAAGAAAGATAATATTTCAGAGAAATAAACACTCTCTCTCATCTCCTCTCACGTTAGCAATATAATCTAGACGTTCTCTTCAAATGAAGGTTTGAAAATAAAGTTCCTTAAGTCACCCCAAACTGATACCATTTTTGTAGTAAAACGTCTGAAATTTACAAAACTGTGAAATCCTGCATTTTGTACAGTGAACCACTGCATAGTGATATCAGCCATTCTGAACTCCAGGTCAACACGTAAACATATGTCGAAATGTTTGTTTACTTCTGGTATCAAAATATGCTGACATAATCATATAAAACACACTTTATGTTAATGAAAGTTTATGCTCAATGTTTCCGCTTTCTACATCTTAATTAGCGAAAAAAGGAAACGTAAGATTTAGATTTGGATACATAACATACAGACAAGATGTCAAGAAGATCATAAACTGTCATTCTATTCAGCGAACAGATGTCCGCTTTCACGCAAAAAGCGGGGAGAGGCAACCGCGAGTAGGCGAAAAGTCGCAAAAATTCCATTAACATCTGTCCTACCCATCCATTTTACCTTAAAGTGCAGACCACCATTAATTCACAAACTTCTCATTTCGTTTGCACTCTGTGCAATAATTTTACCGTAAATAGTAATCGATATTCTTATTCAATAAGTCTTTAATAAATTCCTTTTAATTGCAAAACCAGACGAAGGACGATTAAAATTCCTGTATGTTACAGCTGTCTTCCTTTTAGTCCTTTCAGTAAACTTTTTCCCTTAAATTTCAGTTACATGATCATCCTTAATTCCTTTGCTCGCATTAGTAGCCAGGACTTACGTGATACCTTTTAATTTCTCTGCCGCTTTGTGGTATGACTGGAAACATTGCATTGCACCCAGAATATAACATTTAAACAACACACGTTTTGAAGTGCCCTGAACAAAATGGTCAGCATGCAAGTGCGGGTGTGTTTTTGAGGGAGAGTGGTAGTGTTCAACGCCCATTCTTACTAAGTACATATGGCTCCATAGGCGGTGGACACCGGTCGATTATACATGAAAGGAAATTTCGGAAGGAAGCTTTCCAGACCTAAGTTTAGGGTACCTCCCCGGCACTTGCCAGTAAGGAAAACCTCAGCCAGGGAGGACAGTCCCGGTGGGATTTGAACCGCGGACTTTCCGTTCACGAATTCATGCCTTAACTGCCTCGACCAACCCCGTCGGTCGATTTTATGAGAGAGCGAGGGAGAAGGAGAGAGATCAGTATAACTAAAAAACAAAAATGGAATAAATACCAAACTTCGTATTGAACTGGCACTTGCCAGTTAGGAAAACCTAGAAAAACTTCAGTCAAGGAGGACAGTATCGATAGGATTTGAACCGTGAACTTCCAAACTTCGTATTAAACTGCAGAATACTTCAAGGATGTAAGGCGAAGATTTTCACAACGTTCACCCATTCGAAGTAACACTTTACTTGGAGAAACATTGTCTTATTTTCTCATTGGTATTATTCATAAAATGCACAACTTGAAATTTCTGTGGATATCTTGTGAATTTCCCTCAGTACTGTTGAAGTCTACCGAGCGGCCAGCTTATGTTTCAGAACATGTCTTATGTTACAGAAGACGGGTACTGATGCGAGGGCTGACTCAACTGGTTGAAGTCTATGTTGTTGCATATGCATATATGACTCTTCACATGTAAACAGTTCAATACCCTCGTTCCTAACCCGAGATTTTTCTTTCTTTACAAAGAGTAAATGTTACTAGAGTTGGAGTTCCAAATGGAGAAGTTATCCTTGTTCTTTGATTTAGAAAAGCTGGTTCCTTAAAAGTTAGAATTCAAATGCGAAGACAAACTGGATGGAACTGCAACAGTTTAGGAACGCTCTCCAAGAATATCCTTACGTTGTTGTCTCAAGAATTAGGCGCTTCAAAAGGATGAGCCAATTAATCAAATAAACTGTCGGTTAAAACATTCTGAATGTACAAAAATAGGGTAGTGCAGAAATTACAGCTACGTGATACCCAAGGCGTGTGAATTATAATTGTATTAGTTCTCAAGATATATTAAAGTCCATTCTTTGCATATAAGTAAAAATAGAGGGAAGCCGAGTAGTGAAGCTTCTGGGATTCAGCCGCAACCATGTTGTATATTGCTCCCATAATTTCTTGGCCCAAACCTAATATGAACGCTCTGTATAATTGGAAAAATCTCAAAAAACAGACAAAAACTACAGTTTGAAAAATAATGTAATGTAGTGCATACAATTTAGCCGAATAACTTTTTCGTAGAGTTAGCTGTTTCCGAAGATTTGGTTCTGGTATGTTCCTCTCACTCCCCCCCCCCCTCTCTCTACTAGCGCTTACTTGTGGTAGGTAATTTTAAGTGGGTTATTAACTTAGGCTCCTACATTACTTTTGCTGTAGAATATTCCACGCAATTTCAAACTCTGCAACACTTTTCCCCTACTCCTCTTGCTGGTCACACCAGTGCTGGGTTAAAAACTTTACTCTTCATTATAAAAAGCACTCTTCATAATCCTAATATTCTTAAAGCAGTACATTTTTGCCAGTATAATAGCGACTATAATCAGAATCGCTTAAAAATACAGCCCTAAAATTCGCTGCACTAATGTGAGAGAATACACCGTTAATGTTTACAGCAAAGATCCAAATAAACACGTAGCAAACCAAGTCCAAAGAACAGATATTAAAGTTGGAAATTTAATAAGTTGTAAACCATACCTACCTACCTCTCTCTCTCTCTCCCTACTATGAAGCATGACACCTATACCCCTTCTATCTTGTATTTACGTTTCTAGTTGGGATTGTTGTCTATCGTATGTTGAATTGGGTTTGAAAGCTTCAATGCCACGGGCAAAATCGAACCACGGATCTTCATCTTTCCGTGCCTATGTTCTATCGCTGAACTACCATGGCAATATACTCATACATGCATTAAGCTTTCTTATTTTATGAGAATGCTTACACAAGTATGAAAGAACTTAATTTTTATTTGATCAGCCAAATTGTGACATCAAACGGCTGCCTTTTTGTGCATGTCTACAAATTTACGATATCGGTGAGCATTATAATTATAATTATCGGACAATGGTTGCAACATTTTCACAGCGGTGGATAATAATGTATAAAAGCTGCTCTTTTACGTAAAGCAACCGGCACATACTGTTCAATAAATTTGAAACAAGCTGTGATCATTTGAAACAAAAAATCGAAAACCTGCCCATATTATTAATAGCATATGGCCATAACTAGTGTAGATATTGTATGTGTATGGAACTGAAGCGACAACGAATTGTATTAATATTTAGGGTCCTTTTGAGTTAATCTCCCATTCCACAAATACTTGAAATTTTTAACGTTTATATGAATGGAGAATTTTAAAATCCCTCACCACGACGTTACGTATGTGCTGCATATTAGAAAAAAGAAAAAAAGTCATTAATAACTTTTAGGTTTTTAACCTTCTGTAGAGAGGTAAATTTAATAGTTTACTAATTTTAATTTAATTTAACAATCAGAACTAAAGTTTCTGCTAGCATCTTGTCATTTTCCACTTTTTTGGAAAATAGTTCTTCCTTTACATTTTTGGGGAGTGCAGATTCTTTTTATTACATAAATCCTTATTCTCGTGTTAAGAAAACGAAGCCAACGTTAAACGTAAATAAAAATAGAAAGAACAGGACTGAATGATTCATATTTAAAAAGGTCCAAAACTTGCTTCTGTGCGAACATATTGGTATTTCAGCATAATGTGAACTATTAACGAATTGAGGAATCAGATTGAAATATTTGCCATATATCAGCATTTTACTGGAGCAGTTACGACCATCTTGCTTGAAAGTGTTGCGTAAGTAGTTGATATATTGAGAATTCCGAACGCCAGTAAACACAACTACAAGAGATTAATGAAGGAGTAATAACCATAAAGCACAGCTTAAGAAATTTACGTGGACCATTATTGGACTGGCAGCTCAACTGATGCACTTTTGCCTTTCGTGCTGCACTTTATCGGCGATCTGTAGCTCTTGGGCGCAGCAGATAATGACCGATATATACAATCAATCATTTTCAGCTGTAATTATGGAGGAGTCTGATGTAAGAAGTGCGGGGCAAATCTTTCATTATCTGCAATTACGGCTGTCATAGGCTTATCGTCCAGGGTCAGTTGCTGCTCTTTATCTGCATAAAAGAAAAACTGCTATGCGACACAAGAGAACTTGTTGCTCCGTAATCCAGAATGAAAAATAACGGAACTTTCTGCAGTGGCACTTTATCTGTTCACACATCAGAACAATGAACATAAAGTATACGATCTCCAATGGCATCCGGACACTTCAGCCAGATACATAATCTGGAATAAGTTTAACGGTAGCTGCGGCCATCAATTTCAAGGAGCTGAAATGACTGCCGGCCAACCCAGCTTCTTCTAACTATAATTTCAACTGTTTGCTGGCTTCGGTGCGGTGTGGACCTTAGGCTCGAGAAGCCACTTAAGTAAATCAAATTCAATTGCTCCAGCTTTTAAGTGATTTGAGTTTGTAGTAAGATTATTATGTGGTGGAGAGCTCAGTAGCTATCTGGAACAAGTTATGACAGCAGATAAGGAGTCTTTCTCACCACAGGGATCAGAAGAGAGATGAGTGAACCAACAATCATTCGAGTTGAATCGATGCCAGGTAGAGCCATGACTGCAGCGTTACACTTAAATGTTATCTTAACCTTCTCTTATTTTTCGCATTAGGCTTTTGCTTTCTCTGCCGCTTACCTAAGGTAAAGAAAACATTGCATTCAATAAAATAAAAAAATAGCTCATCTCTGTGGTGTAGAGGTAGCATACCTGCCACTCATTCAAGAGATTCCTAGCGCGAAACTTAGGTTTTCCCTTACACGCAATTAAAAATAAAGTATTTGTAAAGTTTTTGTAGTAGAACCGTTTCCGAAATGTTCTTTATTGTATGTTTAAGTTTTCTCATGAAGTTTACCTACTTTGATACTTTATCTACATAACAAAATGTGCGCCTTTTTTCGTATGAGGTCTTTACTAACATAAATAACTAATAATGAAATAAACAGCTGATTGTTGTTGACATACCTTGTATGTAAAAATGTCCATACCAGGTAATTTGAAACTATTTCTAAGCAAACATCCTGGACAGAAAAATTTGCTGTATGAGCAGTATAATACACAATGAATATTTGTGAAATAGTAATGAGGTGAATGCAGGTGTATATGCTATATTTACACTGGTCCTGTGTTTTTAATTTCCTATGCTGCTCATATAGTGTTGCTGATACCAGAACTAACTACTGCTGTAGTCAGATTGTGATTTTCGTGGTGCTCTCTGTAAGCTCTCTTATGGTTACTAGATTCACTAGTTTATAATGTGGCTGCGCTCTTTCGTTTTCTAGGTTTGTATGTAACTAAGTGGCTGATTTTTTCTGCAATTCATAATTCATACTGTTCATAATTTGGAAGAAGTAGACACAAAAATGCATAAAGAATGTAGAAATAATTATTTAAAAAATGACATGTAAAAATCGAGAGGATAAGTAAAAACTAAAAGCGATTCTAATGGACAATGAACCGAACTCAAATTGCAAGACTTTAGTAACTAAGAAAACGCGTGGTGCAATTCATTGCGACAGCTTTATACTTTACCTCTCCTCCTATTTAGAAGGACTGCACCGTTTGCTTCGAATCCACTCACGGACTCCATCGTGTGTTATAGTTTCCTATATTCTCAACTGTCCTCCTTTTTGCGAGGAATTCACGGTTTGCTTCGAGTCCACTCACGGACTCTATCAGTGTATAGTACGATACCCATACCCATTAACGCGAGTACACATTTAAAACCTCAGAAATCTCCTGAGGTTTCAAGTTTAGATTTAAATATGCAGCAATCAAATCATGTTGACTACTATGAGTTAACGTAACAATGTCATTTTCAAGTTCTTTGTCACCTACTTGTAGTAAGGAGAGAAACTATTGAATTTCAATAAAAAATTTGATATCGAGATTTCGTGGGAGCACAGGTTTTTAGGTCTCCCAAATAAATATTTTTACAAAAGATCCTCGTACGTATGTTTGTCTGTGAACATCATACATAATTAAAGCCGAAATATAAAATTTCATACCTTAATCGCACAGTATTTATGCATGTCAGGGGTGAAATTTCAGGAAAGTTATCTAACCACAAGCTACTCGATATATGGAAAATATATTATTTATTTTTAATTTTCTAAAAATGGTTCTAATGTTTTCGATTAAAATATTTGAGATATTAAGGCGAGAAATTAAATGTACGTCTTAGAGTTTCAATAAACATCCTGGGAAGAACACTTCATAACGAAACTTACTTAGAAAAAAGCTCATTAAAATACACAATTAGTATCAAATGATTTTTCTTAGTAGTTTTGGATATTCCGTGCTGCAAGTTAATACTCTTCAAACTACATCATCTGGCGAATATGCTTGAAAGTTTGCTATTCTTGATTTTTATTTCCATTGCAAGAGCTCGTTTCCACAACTAAATATTCGAATGCTGTTTCCAAATACAACTTGTAATTATTGCATAATTTGAAATCACTCCTGGGTAAAATTATCTTGAGTAATGTAGATGAATACAATAAAACATAAGGGACGTATGTGAATTTGTTATGGGTAGAGACAGTCACATGAGTGTTTACTTCAGATTTTTAATACTGAAACTATATGAAATTAAGACTTTTTGTTATTGCCTGAAATACCGCCATAAATATTTATTTGTAGTTTTGTTCCAAATTGAGTACACAGCTAGGATGTGAAATCATTTTAATTACATTCTACGTTTGTGATTATAATGTCGTCACTCATTATTCTTATGCAACAGTATTCCATTGGTGTATAGCTGAGCCACGTAAATTTCACTTGTAGCTTTCCCTTTCTGAGACTGCTAGGCGCATTCTTGTTGGTTAAGTGAAATGAAGGGAAGCCTGTTTTCAGCAGAAGAAACAGTTTATGTACAACAGAAGAAACCAGTCATCCAAGCACTGCACCTACTGTTCAGATCAGTTCATCGGAGAAAATACCTGCAGTTTCAACGCTGCCGAAGTGCATTTACGCCTACATTGATGGGAGAAACAAGTTCCCTGTCAAAGATGAACAGGAGATGACGAGCCTGTAGGTAATTCTTCACCTGAATCTCGGATTCAGTGTTTACGTCACTACTGCGATAATAGAGCTTTTGAAATTAAACTTACTATACATTTGTGTTATAATAACATAATTAATACTTTATAAAGTAACGAAACCAACGCATGCTCAGGGTTGCAAGGAAGATATATATTTCTCTACTTTCTGTCAAATATATTGCTGAAAACTAAAAACAGAGGAAGTAGTAAGGCAGAAGAATTTCAAAAAGTAGAGGATAACAAATATTGTCCATTTCACTAGCAGAAACCTTGCACTTATCTCTACCACACTCCGCAACCAAAAAGTGATAGGAATATTTGGGATAAAATGTTGCAGCTCTTTCCACTTTTACTGTCAACTGTTTCTCCCTCCCTCTTTCTGTTTATTGGAGTGGCTCCTTAGCCTGATCTTTTAAGGGTGGACTTGGCTTAGTCTTTCCTTTTAGTCCCTTAGTTATTGTGTGCCGATTAGATTTAAAACATCTCCTTAGTCAGAGCTTTCTAATTGAGAATCAGATAGTAAAAGCACAATTTCAGCATAAGCTAATGCGAATAAAATAAAATTGTGTATTGCCTCCTCCCCGAAAGATGATTGCACAATACTTAAATCCTCTCTCTCATCGCCTCTTCCTCACACACACACACACACACACACACACACACACACACACACACACACACACCACAATTTTATGTGGTGCACTCACATGACTTTCGACTTTCCCTACTCGCTCTTCTACAAAGCATTATTACAAAAGCTTATTCTTCTATCCCTTTCTTGTTAATACAGATAAGTCCTTATTGCCCATTGTGTTGTTGGTATAAGAAGAATACAGGCAAATTAAATCTTTTCAAAGTCGGTCGTTATGTGATAGCATTTTTAGGGGAGGCCTTTGGTCGTCAAGAACCAATTAGCCATCAGTAAGTCGTATTTCTATTGAATTCACACACCTATTTACTCTTTCATTCATATTACCACACTTTAAGGAGGATAGGGAATAATCCTTGCTTAGGAAAAATTTCCTTTCCCCAGCCGGAAATGAACCTGGGACCTCTGGATTTGGAAGCTAGTATGACCACAGAGACCACAGAGGCAGTCATGTGAATGCTTTGAAATTCATTTGTTCTCTTTGCAGGAACACGGAACAGAGAGAAGGGGGGGGGAAAAGTACAGTAGCAATTTGCAGTTGAAAATTCAGTCAAATAACAAACAATATTTCCTAAACCATTAACAAGATAAAAATTGTACTTGACGAAAATTGTGTGCCTTAACAAGATCCATGACTTTTGTTGATTAAGATTTGGTGCAACTCTTGCGGTTACCAATAATTGCACAAAAGTGGTTCAGAATAAAGAGGACGTCAGATGCATTCCCAGAAAATTCAAGATATAAGTTTATTTTATTTATTCTTAAAATAGCCTAAACATGTGATAATTTAATCAACAGATTTATAGCAATTATTGAGAAAATAAAAAATAACGAGACATTTTCCACATAGAGGGTAGTTTGGTGTGGAGGGTTTTCTTAAAAATCTTCGTGCCGCATATTTGGAAGGGCCTGAACAAGTTTGGCATCTAACCAAGTTTTAGTTTTTGAGCTATGCAGTTCACAGACACACATACACACAAACACACATACACTAACACACTCATACACAAAAACACATTCGAAATGTTTTTAAAAATAGTTTTGGAAGTTTCAGGGGCCTCAAAACATGTAATTGCGGTGAAACCTCGTCAAGGAAATTTTAGGTCAAATACAATACTTCCTCTACTTACTCTAAGTAAATAGTAGAGAAAGTAAAAGACAACAAAGTACATACTCGTATAATACCCCCAGTGGAACATGGATTCTCCGATTAACGCTGGCAGAACGATGACCATTTAACCACAAAGGCAATCTTCCTGGTTTTTGTCTTCATTATAGCTTTCTCTTCCTTTTCGATCATAATCATCACTTGTGTTTTTATTTCCGGATATACCAAACAGAAAACCTGTGATGCCACTCGCGCTCTTGAGGGGTGTACTAAGGTAGCAGATATTAAGCACGTTTCCCAGATACTTTATTCGACTATTGTACCTGACAATCTCGCCAGTTTTACTTTCTCTAGCACGTACATAGTACAGAAGGTATTGCATTCCACCAAAAAATTCAATATTGAAGTGTCACCGTAAATACATGTTTTGAAGTCCCCTGAATCCAAAGAAAGCATCTTAAGCAAAATGTCCGTGTGTGTGTGTGTGAATAGCATAACTCAAAAACCAAAAGTTGGATAAATACCAAACTTGGTATTAGGTTCAGCATTTTCAAGATAATCTCGCTACCACAAACTACCCTTTACATGGAATATTTTTCAAAAATTTTGATTTTCTAAAGATGGCCTAATTATTTTGATTAAAATACTATATATTCAGGATATTTACATGAAAAATAAAACGTATATCTTCAAATTTCTGGGAATAACTTTTGAAGTCCCTTTCATTCGGAAGGAATTTTGTATAACCTTGTACAATTGGTAAACGTTATAAGAAAGACGAAAACGTATTACGTAAAAAGTGCAGAACTCTCTAAAGCACAATTTGTTTCAAATAAGTTTATTTGTGGCATAAGCCATTTCTGGGATGTCCGTTATTAATGGTTCGATTGTTCACTTCTTGGCCATCCTCTTGAGTCCGTCAGCATTCGTTGTTTCTCGCGATGTCATGGAAAGAGTATGGAATTTTAAGGCCAGCATGTAGCGTCCAGTTCTAAAACATTTATCTATCGCTACCCGTTTGTATATATAACGAAATGTATAGTGCAGTTATTTCCGTAAAGCTTTATCTCGATTAAAATTGAGTAGAAGGGAAAATAAACCTTCCTAAGAATAATTTCTGTACCCACTAATAAACGATGGAGGATAGAGAAAGTCATGTGAATGTATCACATCAGACCTTTTTCTTCCTCACTCTGCAGCACTGGGTTGATATTCAATACTAAACCCCAAAGTTGCACCCCTAGAGTAAATAAAGAAAACATAACGGCATAGTAAGGCTACTACCAACTATCATCTATCAACGATTTGCTGTATAAGATAGTATAGGGTGGCGTCTATGCAACTACGATGCATGTTTGGCGTGTGTCACTAAGTATAGGTACACCACAGAACAGCAACTCTGCGATCACAAATGTCCACCTTTCAATTAAATCAGTAGCAATAAAACTGATGGCACAAGATAGACGACTGCGTGCTGAGAACATCTATTTCATATCATTCAAGCAAATGTTATAGCAAGGTCTGTACGCAGCCAATGTTATCTCGCACATACTAAATTGACATATGTATCAAATAACTTTGGGCAACGGTCACGATATAACCTAGGAATAAAAACAATGTTAAATAAGACAAAAAGAGAGAAAGAGAGAAAGAAAGAAAACTGTCTTAATCAGAAGGAAGCCCATGACTCCATCTAAATTCTCACACAAGCGACTGTTTATGCATTAGCAAATGTATAGATTTATAAAATTATAGATCAACGGAAAATTATAGATCAGCAGGATAAAATATAAACTTGCAGCCCACGCAAGTATCTTTGCTTACTTAAATGTGTTACGGCTGTTTGTGCCAACTATAACATTTTCCTAGCATTTAAAGTACTTATATTAAAATTGAAAAATAACTAATTTAGGTAATAAAAGTGCACAGTGATTTATCTTTCTTCAGATACGAAATAAATGACAGTGAAAAATAATAAGCACCTGGCACGGCAGCTCTAGCAGACCAAGGCCTACCGCACGTCCGCTGCACCCACTGCCTCTGTCCACGCAGAGCATCATGGGCAGAATACAGTAATGTGGTGGCATCTAGTCAGCGTGCTAAGTGCTGTGTGCTAGGCTTCCCAATAGGGGAATCACGTAAATGCCAGCACCGGGAGTCGAACCTGAGTTCCCTATTAACGCTGATAGCAAAACTATTGCAGCTATGGGGGCTCAGATGGAATAGTAAATGGTAAATTGGTATTTTATATGATCTTCTAAGCTCGACTGACTCAGAAGTTTAAAACTTGTATAGAGGTTCAAGCAGTTATCGTCGACAAGGTTTTGTTTTGCAGTTTCTGAAACGATACTTTAAACAGTTTAACCCAGCCATCGCATTTTTCACATGCTCATTGCCAGTGGCAACGTGCTTTGGAAATACAGGTTAAAAACGTAGCTACGTCGAGAAAAGTAAATTACAGGCTTTGTCCGCACACATGCAAACCGCTTTAAGCATGTTTTTACACATGTACTTCAACAGACTGCCGGCGACCTAACCTTGGGGTCAGATTCGGGATAATTTTAATATTAATCTGGTAGGATACTCCAGGTTTAGTTGATATCATCCTCCACCTCCTCCTCTTCATTGTCCGTATGGACCGGTCTTCAGCTGCTCACTGACCTCTAGTTCATGCCTCATTATGCCTCCCTCACCTGCCCCCACCACACCTCATTTGCTTTTCCCCATACTTCCAAGAAGCTAGAGCAGCATGTCTTATTGAATTTATGGACGATTAGTTTTCGCAAATCTTTTCTAATGTTTCAAACTCCGCTTGCTAGGATCGTAAATGTTCTTTACATCTTCCTTTTATGACAGACATTAAATTGTCGGCATATAATTGTGCTGAAATCTGAACAGCAACCTCCAGGGCAACTGTACTAATGTAAACAAGCGTAAAGGAAAATTATGGTTAATGATATTCTCAAAGAGACACTTCTGCAACCTAATACATATTATACCAAGAACCTTTAATATAAGGGCAGCCAAATATTACAGTATTCTCTATCGTACTACTTATACAATCATAACTTGTGATCCAAGCCGCAATTCTATGACGACAGTTTTTTCTTTTGCACTCCTCTATTGCCTAGCTTATAATATTTTGCTACATCTAAATGCTAGTAAACATTTTGACAAATTGTAACAATAACATCGTATTTCAGTCAGAGAGATGAATGGCAGATCCTGGGAGAGCTTTTGACTCGATTTTTGTGTTTTATTCCAAAGTAATCTCTACTAAGCACTGAAACAAGATAAAGATATTGCGTAAAAATGAATCTAGGTACTTGGAATGTAAGAGCTGCATCAGATAAAAAAGATTAATTAGAAAGAAAACTAGATAGAATAAAATATATATGGCAGTCATTACAGAAGCTAAACAGAAGTTAAAGGATACCAAGCGTTTAAATAAATATACATCAGAGATATTACTGAAACATCAATTGGCAAATAAAGTACAAAGTGACAGAATCATAAACATAGGAATTAAAATCCTTCGAGTATACTTAACTCTAATCGGCGTATATGCACCGGAAGAAATAAAAAAAGGAAAGTAAAGAATTTTACGAATTGTTGCAACCAGATAAATACAATTAATAAATCGAATTTTCTTAAAATCCCTGGAGATTTCAATGCCAGGGTATGAAACCAACCAATGGATAAAATTTTAAGAACAGAATGTGACACAGTTTTAGATGAAAATGGTAAATTCCTAAAAAATGTTGCAACCTTTAATGCATTGAAAATTACAGATAATTTCATTAGACCTAAAGAACTACATAAATACACTTCCAGCGCGAGAGATTCAAAGTCAACATTAAATTACATATTAGCAAATAAAAGATAAGTTGTACAAATAAAAGACACAAAAGTACACAGAAGCTGCTAGGTAAATTCGGACAATTTGATAAGATAAACAATATATATTCCAAAGTGTTGAAAGAACTTTCACAGGAAATATAATAGAACCATGGAAGTATAATAAAATAAACTAGCTGCAACAAGAGAGCATAAGGAGATTATACCAAACACGACTAACAAATTAATAGATGAAAGAGCAACAAGCAAAGGTATAAATGGGAATGGAATGACTTCAGAAGTATACTATTGAAAGCAGCAGAAGAAGAAGCAATCAGGACAAGAAGTAGACAAAGGTACAAAAACGAATTGGGATATAAGTGATAAAGAGATATAAGATGTATAAGAAAAAATCTGATGTGTTACACTCACATGACTTTCTCTACTCTTGTACAAACTATTTTTACAAACGCTTATTCTCCATATGCTTCATGTTAATGGAGATATCGAGATGTCAATCTTATTGATAATTTTCTTGTAGATGCAAGGGAAATATGGTAGGTTTTAAGCGATAGTCAAATATTTTAACGCTGGTTGCTATGTGGCGCAGTCCATTCTCTTTGCATGTCCAGGACATAAAAAAAATGAATAACGAATTTGAGAAAAAGTATAAGTATTGGAAAATTTAAGGGAATAACAAGCAATATATCGCAAACGGTTCACTCAACAAAAGAAATGTATATGACATAAACTGTGTATTTTAACGCGATCTACATTTTTTGTGTAGTAAAATTTTGTCTATCTCTTATGGTTTACCAGTTATGAAAAAGTCGTTCATAATGAAGAATACTTTTGGAGACATTCCCAGAAAATTCGAGATATACATTTTATTTGTCATGACAATATCTTAAACATATGATATTTTAATCAAAATCGTTAGAGCCGTTTTTGAGAAAATTAAAATTTTCGAAAAATGTTCCATGTAAAGGGTAGTCTGGGGTGGGGGGATTTTCTTGAAAACCTTCGTGTCGCATCTCTGAAAGATACTGAACCTAAATACCAAGTTTGGTGTTTATCCAACTCTTCATTTTTGAGTTATGCTGTTCACAGACACACAGACACACAGACACAGACACATAGACAGACACACACACGGACATGTTTCCAAAAATGCTTTTTTTGGATTCAGTGAGTCTCAAAACATATATTTCCGGTGAAATCTCGGTATCGAAATTTTGGGTGGAATACAATACTTCCCCTACTTACTATACGTAGTAGAGAAAGTAAAAAGAAAGCATATTTGCATTAGTTGATGCGGATAACATGGAGTATAAACATCAATGTGCAAAATTGAAAAGAGAAGTGAAAGGGTAAAAATCTGATGTGTTACACTCACATGACTTTCTCTACTCTTGTACAAACTATTTTTACAAACGTTTATTCTCCATATGCTTCATGTTACTCGAGATATCGAGATGTCAATCTTATTGCTAATTTTCTTGTAGATGCAAGGGGAACATGGTAGGTTATAAGCGATAGTCAAATCTTTTAAGCGCTGGTTGCTATGTGGCGCATTCTATTCTGTTTGCATATCCAGGACATAAAAAATTGAATAACGAATTTGAGAAAAAGTATAAGTATTGGAAAATTTAAGGAAATAACAAGCAATATCTCGAAAATGGTTCACTCAACTAAAACAATGTATATGACATAAATTGTGTATTTTAACGCGATCTACATTTTTTGTGTAGTAAAATTTTGTCTATCTCTTATGGTTTACCAGTTATGCAAAAGTCGTTCACAATAAAGAATACTTTTGGAGACATTCCCAGGAAATTCAAGATATACATTTTATTTGTCATAAAAATATCTTAAACATATGATATTTTAATCAAAATCGTTAGAGCCATTTTTGAGAAAATTAAAATTTTCGAAAAATCTTCCATGTAAAGGGTAGTCTGGAGTAGGGGGATTTTCTTGAAAACCTTCGTGTCGCATCTCTGGAAGATACTGAACCTAAATACCAAGTTTGTTGCTTATCCGACTGTTCGTTTTTGAGTTATGCTGTTCACAGACACACAGTCAGACACACAGACAGACACACAGACACACAGACACACAGACAGACACACACACGGACATGTTTCCAAAAATGCTTTTTTTGGATTCAGGAGGTCTCAAAACATGTATTTCCGGTGAAATCTCGGTATCGAATTTTTGGGTGGAATGCAATACTTCCCCTACTTACTATACGTAGTAGAGAAAGTAAAAAGAGATGGTTGGGATAAATATATAAATAGATTAGAAGAAGATATTCATGGTTTACAAAATAAAGTTTATAAAATCATGAAACATTTTATTAAAGAAGAAAGAAGAAGAATAGCTGCAACACTTTGGAAATCTGCGGAGGAATAATGAACCTAGTTGCCCATACTCTTATTATGGGACCCTCAAAATGCTAGATGATAGAGTAAGAAGAATTTCAAAGTAACTTAACAAGCTTTAAAAATAAAAGTATAGAACTTATAAACTATGCATAAAAGGAAGTTAAAAATATAATTTTAAATATTTTAATATGTGTTAGAAATTACGCCTATACCAAACGTTTGGCTAACAGGATTGAGAAATGTAAAAACTTGAATAATTATAGAGGCATAAGCCTTCTTAAATAATACATAAAACATATGCTAAAATAATTCCCAGGAGATGAAATATTATTAGCGAAGTATTACTACAGGAAGAACAATATGGTTTTAGAAAGGGACGATCTAGTGGAGATTGTATATTTACAGTGGAGCAGTTAATACATTAGAGAAGGTAATTTAATTTGACGACTTTTATATTATTGTCTGATTATGAAATAACTTTAGATAGGGTTCTTCGAAACAAACCATGGACTAGAATGCAAGAAAAAGGATATCCTAGGTTTTCTCACTTGTCATAAAAAACCAAACAACATTTGTACACAGCACTTTGCAATTGTTCTTATACCAACGTAAATAACAACGGAAATTCTGGATGACTGTGCACGATGAGCGCAATGAATGGTTGGACATCCATGGATGATCATTTGAGGGTCAAATTACGTTTTCTAATTGAGAAGCAACATTTTATTTTGTTTTCTTATTCCTCATCACAAAATAAACAGATTTTTATAAACCACCTTCTAATGAGAAAACAACATACCAAATATAAGTTCCTATTTAAAAAAAATACATTGACCCTAAAATGACCATCATAACGTCTTTCAAACAAAACACAACTGACTGGAATTGACTTTCCCCCATAATATTAAGTAACTTTTATGAAAGACATTTCTTTCTACAACGCTTAGTTTTGGAGATATTTTACAGTCTCAACTTAAATGGTCCACCCTGTATATGTGCGCATATATAATAATTAGATTATTATATATTATATATAATAATTATTAGAATATGTATAATATATTATTATATTTATTATAATAACATTATTATATAGATAATTATTAGATTCATACAACCTAAATGACAAAATTAATGAAACTGAAAATAATTGGTACCAACATATAAAAAAGCAACAAAAATCAATTTTAAATAAAATATAAATGAATTTAAATTAGAACCGAGAGTAAGTCAATAAGTATCCGCACACTATTTTCTTTTTTTTTAGGTTCGTTGTATCAGTTTGTGCGCGCGCACGTGGACATATTGTTGCTTTGTCTCCGCTTGTGGAACGTTTGACCGTTATCACTCCAGTGAGTGTTGCGTTGTTGCACCGCTCACCATTTGCACCAAAGAGGAAGAGCGTGCGGTTATCCGTTTTCTGTCGTCTGAAGGTGCCTTAGGAGACGTAATCCATCGAAGACTTTTCGCACAATATGGGAGCAAAGTGTTCCCTCGGTGAAATGTGTACGAATGGATTGAAAAGTACAAAAATTATCGGACAACTGTGAAGGACGAGGAAAGAGCACGACGCCCATCTATATCCACTAGTGGCGTCAACATTGAACATGTCCGAATTGATTCAGGGAACCAAGGATGAAATCTGTCTGTCGATGAAGTGGCAAACCATATCACTTTTTGGTCCTCTTAAAAATGCCTTAAAGGGGCCGAGGATTCAACAAGGACCAAGAAGTGAAGGAAGCGGTGTATATATGGCTGGTAGCTCAGCCGAAAAAAAGAACTTCTCTCTTTAGATAATTAGAAAGCTTGTGCAACGATGAACTGTGAGCATTGAGAAGCAAGGGGACTACGTTGAAAAATGAGGTAATTGTAGGTTTCTATTTCTGTCATAATAAGTTTAAAAAATTATGTGGGGCTACTTATTGACTTACCGAATGCCAGAAACTTTATTAAATTATAAACTAGACGAGAACAAGTGATATGTTCCATTGAGGACGGAGCAGGAGGATAGGCCTCATACCATATGGAAGAAGAAGAAGAATAAGAATCTGTTTGCACAAAACTATATCAAAGTTTTATTCCAGTGAGGACAACAAATACTGCATACAAAACTTTTCTGTATAAAATAAAGCAGTTAAAATGGATACAAAGATTGTGTAATTAAAATAATCCATTCTTTAAAGAAATTCATTTTTAGAATGTCAGATAATACATGCTTATTCAAGACATTTTGAAAATCTCATTTTTGTCTAATTTTCTAGAATTATGATAAAGTTATAAATAATCTGTCCGTTTTGAATTGCTTGTAATGAAAAAATAATTTGTTAGTTTTATAGTCGTGCAATAAAAGAATGCTTCTTGTGACTTAGACTACATATAATTTAGGGTTTATTCATTCTCTATACGACAACGAAGTTTAGGTTGTCTCCTTTGCATAAAATTTCTTGTCTGAGAGAGAAAACCTCTGAAAATATTAAAATCGATTATTTCGAAAATTTCACTATATATTTTGAAATTACTTCTTGCATAAAGACACGAAAAGCTTGCATATGGTTATATAGTTATAGGTTAGTAATGAAATAACGTTTGAGTGCAAATCAACTTGTATGTTAATTACAATTCTACATTATGTTTCAATAAAGTTTCAATAAAATACTTAATTAGGTTATTCGGCAAAGAAGAGTTTGGAAGTAATGAATTAAGAAGTCATAAGCGACGAAAATGAGGTTTAACAGCTCAGTAACCAAATATGTTTTTAATATAGAGTCAACTGAAAAATTCAGTGTCAATTTTTCAGTTGACTCTATATTAAAACATGTCATAGACCAGGCTTGGTGTCTAACATATAATTAATTTCAATTAATTACATATAATAATAAATAATATTGAGCCAAATACATACTTATTTAGATCTGTTTTCATCGGAGATCCTAGATAGAGTCTGGCCTGGGTCGTAAGAAACTAAATGAAAATTAAGGGTTAAATGTAACTATACCCATAAAAAAAAGAAAATGAACATCTTTTTCTGAGATAAACTCTCTTTAGGCGTCTATCCTAAAAGAAATAGAAAGGCATTTTGCAGCATGTAAGCATGCGAAACAGTTCTAGGCGTCCAATTTTAGGTTCATTCAATTATCTAATTTGTGAAAACTGTTGACCAAACATTTAAAAATGTTTTTTTTTATGTAAGCTTAAAACTAATGCGAAAAACGATTGATATGACTGAATTGTTTGTGAACTGTATTATGTTTCATCTTGCATGATAAAAACTAA
Source organism: Deroplatys truncata (assembly GCA_030765065.1). Classification (NCBI taxonomy): domain Eukaryota; kingdom Metazoa; phylum Arthropoda; class Insecta; order Mantodea; family Mantidae; genus Deroplatys; species Deroplatys truncata. The sequence goes on along the minus strand of CM060980.1, from coordinate 17,333,156 downwards.
AATGATGAGTAAGACTACGTTTGTAGCCGTCTTAACCCAAAGAACTACAGACACTGGAAAATAATTATTAGGCAAAGAAGTAGCTCGTCCAGCATTTTAGAAAATACGGAAGTCTTACGATCCTTGCAAAGTAAAATTCAGCCTCGTTTTAAATTAGGAAATACGATAGTAAAAAAAATAAAAATGAAACCAAACTATACAGAGTTATTAAATAAGCACTAGTTACACACATAATCTAGCACACACATTTACTACACAGCATACCGAGTGAGATAGTTCCGCGGTAACGTGTTAGGCATGCATTTGGAAGCTCCCAGATTCGATTCCCATCGATTCCATTCTGAGCTTGGGTTTCTTTGTGGTTTCTCCTGGTTGGCAGGAGATCTCTGAGATGGTTTCTCGTCTACCACGATTTCCTTTCAATCAGTTCTCTTTCATTCCGTTTCCTTCTCATGTTTCAGTCGTGCTTCTAGATTTCGTGGTGTATGGCAGTGTCGGGTAGACGGCGCGTATGCTTGCTCAAAGGAAAGGTATTCCTGCGGACGTTTGGTTGTCCGGTTTGGGCAGCTCCAGTAGTGGGACGGGTCTTCGAGCCAGTAATTGTTTAGGACTTCCGTGCGTTTCTGTGGCCTGTCTGCCTGCGGCCTGTAACCTTCTGTGGTTCCTTTACTTCATCCCTTCCTCCTGGGTGGTAGCAGACCTCACGTTGGTCGCAGTGTGTGGTGTCCCTCTCCGTTGTATACCCTATACAACAAAACGTTAGCATGGAACTAATTCTGCATGGAAACCTAAAGCTGGTGAAATGTTTAACATTTCAATATATTCAAAACTATAAGTAACAGAACAACTAATTCTAATTATTTGCTGGACGGTGTTAAACATGAAGATGCAAATGAACCAATTCGCAAAAATCAATGTATGCTTAAGCATACATTAGATAGAGAAGCCAGGAAATGCATATATCTATGTCAAAAACCTGTATCAGACGGCAAAGTTGATCTGTGGAACAAAGAACTTCGCGCTAAGGAAGGACCGATCAGACAGAAATAGAAATATTGGGATGAAATAAGCAATGTTTCAATTAGAACTGAACTGGAAGTTTTTAACCTAAGACAAAATACGAGAGGAAATCAAGAAATGTAGTTTAAACGCTCAATAAAGTTCGAATGGAGGATGAGACCAACGAAAACAGCGTTAAATTTAAATTGAGTTTTATTTATGGACGCTCTTTAACTACTCTGGTTCCTTAGCATCCCATTCTATATTGGGCGTGAAAGACCTGTAATTTTGCTCAGAGGCCCCATTATCAGGCCTGAGGTTCTTTTACGTAGCGTAAATCTACGACACGTGACCACCGGCTTTACTTCCCTTCCGAAGGAAGCTATGCTAAGGATTTTTACGCCCGAAAAAATCCATCGCCCTCCGCCGGGTTTGAACCCGCGACCTTGGGAACTAGAGTCTAGCACGGTACCACAAATTATATGTGAGGTTTAATAGTATATCATAGGAGGACTTGTGAGCTTGTGTGGTCAGAACAGACCTTTTGTCCAGCTTGAAGATTTTAAACTATCATTGTATCTCCTAGCATTTGTTGCATCGCGAGGTAACAAAAACATACAATTTTATCGAAAGCAGTAAAACTGCGTCAGAAATGCTTGTAATTGTTGTGATACTAGCGTCTTACCCGGCGTTACAGGAATACATTCTGTAAGCAAGAGTTTGAAAATAAGGCCATGGAATAGTTTTAGAAATTCGGGAATAACCTTTTTTTTTTTAATGAGACCTAAAGCGCAAGTATCCAGGGTTTTGTCCATTTTGGTCAAATAATCCTGATTTGTAAGTAAGGAGTTGAAAATCTGAGGATGGATGGAATGTTTAAGGTATCCTGTTTCCCGGAATCCTGTTTTGTAAGTGCACAAATTTGTGCTGATTTTGACCATTCGCATTTTTATGTATAAGGGGTTGAAAATCAACGTAATTTTAAGAAATTCAGCATTCAAAATAAGGATAGAGCTAGGTTTTTGAAAATATACCTAACCTACGACTTTTTTTTTCAGGCTCTGTAGTTTAATTTCAATGCATTTGCCGCATATGCTAGACCATGCGGACTTGTGATAATATAAAAATATGAAAAATGTATTTTTTGGAAATTTGATGGTGGAGTTTTGCCGCTTCCTACTATTTAAGTGTACAAGGTTCTATCTATGCAAATCACTCAGTGTAATCTGTAAGTAAATAATGCTTTACAAATAAGGATAAAGGTAATATTTGAAAATATGAATGGGCTACACTTTTCTTTGTGACCTAAACTTAATTGTACAAGATTTTGCCCAAATTATTCATAAAGTACAGATTTGTAATAAGAGGTTGAAAATATAGTATAGGGTAGTCTTTGAAAGTAAGATAATTTTCTCCGAGTCCTATAGCTCAAGTGCACAATTTGGAGACCGATTGGCCACAGATCCCTATATAAGCATTGTTTTATACTCATTGTAAAAGAAACACATTTTCACCTTCAGAGTAGTTCATATTAAATTTGGGCCCAACTTTCGGACCATTATTGTGGTCACAATTGAGTTCATAAATCGTATGTGGCTTTACCAGTGAATTTTTAGTGAGTTTTCGCGAAATTACAATCCCCTAAAACAATGCCTGAAAATGGGAAAGGTATGATTTTCAGTTTTTTGTGGCGTGTACACCAAAAGTGCAATAAACGTGTAAATTCTTAGGTTTCTAACATTTCTGGTATAGTCTGTGCATTTCTACATACGAACGTTCCGCTTTATTATAGATATCAAGATATGCATGAACTAATGTGCTTTATTAACATAAATGGTATGTTAAACCTTTATCTTTAACACAGTTTAATTTTTTAAAAATGGCCACCTGTGCATACACATATAATTTCCGAGATCTTGTTGTGGGCTTGGTATACACCAAAATTACCAAGGTGCCCATTCACAACTCAGCACACAAGTTCTTAAGGCAATCTTCTATATATTCAATTAATCATTCTCAGTGGAGAAATATTGAGTGCGCTATTATTTCTTTCTTCGTGCATTTATTCGCATCGTTGGGCTAGAAATAACCCTCAACGTTAGGTATCTAAAAATTGGTAGCTGCGGAGGGCCTTAGACTAAACTAGAATCATAAACGCATGATAGAATCTTAAATTTTTACTTTGTCTACTATAGTAAGCAGGAGAAGTATTGCATTCCACTAAAAATTTCGATACCGAGATTTCACCGGAAATACATAATTTGAGGTGCCCCGAATCCAAAAAAGACTTTTTAGAAAAAGGTCCTATGTGTGTCTTTAAAGAGCATAACTCAAAAAACGAAAAGTCGGATAAATATCAAATTTGGTATTTCGATTCAGCATCTTTCAAAGATGCGACACAAAGATTTTCAAGAAAATCCCTCACCCCAAACTACACTTTGTATGAACATATTTTTTAAAATGTTGATTTTCTCAGAAATGGCTAACGATTTTGATTAAAATATTACATATGTGAGATATTTTCATGACAAATGAAATGCATATCTTGAATGTTCTGGCAATGTCCCCAAAAAGTCCCCTTCAATATGAATGGCCTTTGCATAACTGGTAAACCGTAAGAGGTAGACAAAGCTTTTCTATACAAAAAATGTAGATCTCTTTAAAACACTCAATTTATGTCCGACACTTTTTTTGTGGAATGAACCACTTTCGAGATATTTCTTGTTAGTTGTTTGAATTTTCCAATACTTTACACTTTTTCTCAAATGGGAATTCGTTCTTCTTTGTTTTATGTCTGGACGTGCAAAGATAATGGAATGCTCCACATAGCAACCATCTTTTAAAAATTTTACTATCTCTTAAAGCCTACCATATCCCCCTTGTACCTACAAGAAAATTAGCAATAAGATTAATACGATGTAGATCGAGAATAAGCGCTTGTATAAATAGTTTGTACAAGAGTAGAGAAAGTCATGTGAGTGTAACACATACGATTTTTCTTAATCTGGTTAACTTTGCTGTACCATCTTTTGGTGGCATATCGTTATGCTCATTGCAGATTAGTGTGATAATTATATGACTTGGAACGCGTACTCAGGATTATGCCCAGTGGCAATCCTGAAATATTGCTAAAGCTCGGATTCGATATTAAATACCCAATACCATACATGCAGGTACACTCACACACCAAACCCTGGATATACCGAAAAATATTCTTGTTTAGAGTAACATTAAATGAAGTTTGTTATTTATTATTATTGTCAATATTATTAGTTGTAGTAGTAGTAGCAGCACCAGTAATAATAATAATAATAATAATAATAATAATAATAATAATAATAATAATAATAATAATAATAATAATAACAATAATAATAATATTGTGGTTGTTTGGTTTGTCGGGCGCTTTGCTTGAAAAATAGCTGACGGTGTTACTCGTAGAACTAGGTTTGCGCCTTGATCTAGTTCGTTTTTTTCATTAAAAACACACACACATTCACACTAACATTAGTTATACTAACTTACCTGGATCTGTGGGTTAAGAAGCCAGAAACCTCACCACTCGACTACATGGCAATCATTAAATGATATTAATAAATGTTCAACGAAATCATTTAAGTTGTGCCTGTAATAGTTAAGGAGGGTGGAACCAAATCTGATTACGCCAGGCTTCTGAATACCACATTTCATACAAAATGTTAATGAGAGTATTCTGATGTTTCATAATCCTTTGTACCATCGTTAATTTATCCTCATTCGTGTGAAAACTTTCAACATTATTATTAATGTGCATAACTTAATTTAAAAAACTGATGGAAAAAAATGTCAATGACAAGCAATGCTGCCAACGTAAGTTATACAGTGAATGCTTATACCCAGAAGGCGGTAGAAATAATACTAAAATGTAATGCCATAGTGGCAGAAGAATGCATGAATGAGGAGATGGAAGCTGTAGAGGAGTAACACTTTACTTAGGGTTTATTGGGATACTTGAATCAGATGAGAAGGATCAATACGGTTACGGAGATTTCAGTGGTAGAGCGTCGGAACGTAGAGTCAGACGTACATAGTTAAAGTTGCGGTTGTGCCACTGAATTTTTAAAATGTTATTCAACTTTTCAACTTTGTGTCTACACACGAATAGCGTGAAAGAAGAATTACTAAATATTTATATATTTTTTAATTAATTAATAGAATTTTATTCTTGAAATAGTCAAGTTACATCCTACTCTAGTTTCATTTTTTCTAAATTAATTTAAACATGTTGTGAGATGTTACTTGACATACTAGTTAGGTCATGAGCTACAGTACAGCTATTCACGACGATTGTTTTAGGAGCTCTAGAAACAACTACGTCTGCTGTTAAACCGATGCTTGCGTTTCAACATGATCGGGAAAGTTACAAAGACATGATCAAGCAAAATAAATTCTTCGAAACTAATGCCTTAAAGATTGTAGACCATTGTACTTATATACATATTTAAAATACTTTAATCAAAGACTAAAGTAAATGTTCTATGAATTATACTTATATCTCAAACCTATTTGGTATTAAAAGTTAATGTGCAGATTTAATAAATTATTCAATAAAATCTTAGTCTTTTTAAAAATATGATTATTATTTTGAGAAGTATGTAACATTTTTAAATAATATTTTTCTTAATTAAGCTATAAAGATTTGAATTTTACTTAGTTTAAGCCAGCGAAAGACATATCTTCTTCTCAGAAGCGTTATCGTTCTTGAAACCTCAATGAATAAGTTAGCTGATTATGACTAATCCATTAATTAATTACGTTAGTACTCGAGTAAACGCCTGTGCACTAAATCACTTCCAAAATGTATCCTTTCTTGAAATGTGCTTTTAAAGGCCAAGTTACATTCAGCTATTTTGAGCAAACATGCCGCTTCAATACGTGAAAAGTATTAGTCATTTTGATAAATAATCTGAAGCGTAATCCTAAGGCATTTTGTATATTATAGGAAGAGTCTTTATTAAAAATACTTAGAAAATTTTTAACCTCTATAGTCGATAATTACATGTGGAAACCCTAAGTGTATAGTTTCATTCATAGGATGAAGTGCATGCAACATGGATTCACTAGAATAACAAGATATTAAAAAATATTAACACGCGTGAGCCCACTGCCAAGGACAAATGACCAGGAAACCTTTTTGAAGATGTTATCATCTTGACGTTAATGCATGTTTGTGCATGTTGCTGTGCATGTAGTGGACATTTTACACTATCAATCTTATTGTCATGATATTTCAACCTAAGACTTCCGGTTTTTGAGCTACTAACAAGACTACTTTTGCCAATGCATTTATCGCAACCTTCAGAAAATGTTCCTGGGACAGACGATTAATTGAAGGCTTTGTTATAAACGAAATTCAATTCCTGATCAGTAATAAAATCAACTGTTTTATGACTTACTATGTTCTTCAAAATAAGGTGAGGTTCTCAGCTGTTAATGACTAGGGTCAAGTAATTCGAGTGTCCAGAAAAGTGATTCGTTTTATTTGACTACGGGAAAAAAAGTAGAACAGGTTGTTTATAACTACTTTGCACAAAGTTAGTGTAATATATAGCTATAGTATACATGATTACCTAACACAAATTTTGCGTTTAAAATTATTCACAGTTGGAGATGACTAGGTCACCTGATATTATGTATTACACACACATTTATAGTTGTTGGGTTTATGCATAATATCGTAGCGTTTTCAGCTTCCCCTAGAAAGCAAATGTCGCAGACAATTGACTAATAAGACCTCATTGCATTAATAATTCTCAGGCTGATAGACGTATATTATTGTATAAATGAAACTGTTTAAACGTTATTCGTGAAGATGGAGAAAAACGCATGCGCAATTGACTCTTTGGGATAATTAGACATTTTATAGCTCTATTTCACCTATAGCAATCTCCCTGTACTAATCCGACATGTTCTTACCCACCTCCGCCACTTTTATTCCCTATCTTAATCTCAAGAAGAAGAAGAAGAAGAATAAGAAGAAAAGTATGCCGAAATGATTATTTGTTCTGCTTGATGCTCCCATCCTCTTTAGTCTGCAATTCTGTAATCTCCAGTATTCAAGTTGCAATTATAAACATAACATTCTCACCCCAAATGGCAAACGATGAACAAAACCGTCTACGAACATGAAACTAATATTTTACATAAAGTTTATATTTAAAATTATCACATTAAAATATTACTTGACTATGAAATGCTACTCGCTTGCACTTATTTTACACAAATTTCGTGTTTATAAGCATTCACAGCCAGGTATGCCTAGGCTTTTGCTATTAACTTGATATCTTTGATATTTTCTCACTAAACTGCAGATTTATGGGAAGTTAATTTCTCTCATTTTCACAACACCCTTTATAGTTTATTTTTCCGTGTTGTGACGTAACTTTCCAGTCTTTCCATCTTTGGGTTACCCGGCAGGTATGGCATGTGGTCGAACTGGAAATCCATTGGTCACTCGCCAATCAATGCACTACCGCATACTTCCGGATTACTGGTCGAATTGGCATACATCCGGTAATGACAACCTGGAATGCGCTACAGACAGTCAAGAAGAAGAAGAAGAAGAATAAAGCTATCATTACATACAATTTTATCAAGCATATTAGCTTCAGTTTAAGTGTAGACAATATACAAGGTTAAGCTCTATTTTTGTATATATTAAAAGGAGATTGTGTGATTGGTGAAGCAATGTTTAGCGCAAAATTTTCTTTCACTGCGTTAAAACATAAACATCAGATTACCGTAGCAGAATTATATTGTATTGGAATATATTGTGTGGAACAAAGCTCTCTCAGTCTATCTCTAACTCAATTGCGTTTAAGGTTAGCAATTCCTGTCATAAACCATAAGGCAGCAGCAATAGTTTCCACCCATGTCACCTTTCGCAGACCTGTCTTCAGTTTAAAACATTGTATCTATACTTATGAATGCAATAACTTGCCGCAATTAACAAATAACTGAATATGCTCGTCATGAAAATTGTATTTATCAACGTTTTATAAAAATTACGGGAAGAATGTAAGCTAATATTTTTATTTTATCAAAGGCTACGCTACGAAAGTTGGAAAAGGTTTACCCAAAGGTTCATAGGTTTTGAGGTGATGAATGAGACATTCGGCATTTTGTTTGTGAATGTGACCTCTAACCTGATTGGAAACCCGAACCGAACCGAACCCCGGACAGAGGAGAGACGAGTCATGCAATGACCGAGCTGACAAGTGGAGTGGAAAACAATCAAAGTAACGAGCGCATACCATGAACAGGTTCGAGGGCGACCACACACTCCTGGATGGGTCTTTAACCCTGAAAACTAATATGAAAAGCTGTAATGCGCCCGATCATAGCGTTCCGCCAACTTCCACAATTTATTGGTAGCTGTATCTGAACATGTCCTGTGAATCATTTTACCTCCTCGGATTTGTTTCAACAAGGGGATCTTCTTCGCTCTGCCAGTTCCACTTTACTTAATTGCTTTAAAGTGGCGACATTGTCTTATGGTTGGGTTGGATAATTTGATTCTCCATTTTTATTGATTTTTAGATTTGACACTACTGCGGAACAACTATTAGCGTCCTTTGTGTCTGTTCGTCCGTTCCTCTATACGCACGAAACATCTGGCCATGCGCAATCAGTGACATTTGACATCTGCCAATTTTACATTTAACAGAATTAAACTGCAATCATAAAACATCAAACATTTTTGTGCACCAAGCATAGTGTTCCAATATCTTTATGATTTGTTGAGAATATTCCCCGTTGCAAATTAAGGAATAATAATATAATAATATTAATAATAACAGTAAAGGCCAGAAAGTATATCATTGAATTAAAGTTAAAGGGATTCAAGTTATCGCAAATATATGAACAAACAAAATGAACTACTGAAGTGAAGAATAGAATTCATTCCTATATCTATATTACATCTTTAAGTGGACCTCCTCCACTGCCGTCAGAGAAGGGAGTTTAAAAAATCTGCTGTGTTATATTCGCATGGGTTTCTCCAACCTCTAGTGATTAATAGTAGGTATTACGAAAGCTTATTTTCTTATCTCTTCATTTCAATCGAGATAAAACTTTCCGGAAATAGCTGCATAACACATTTCGTTATAGATACAAAGGGAATAGCTATAGTCAAATGTTTAAGAAGTGGACGGTATATGCACCCTTTTTTCGTGAAATCGCTAGAAACCACTGAATATCGAAAGGACTTAAAAAGAATGACAAAGTATTGAACAATTCGATCCATTAATAACGGATATCTCGGAAATAGCTGATGCCACAAAAAAGTTATTTGAAATAAATTGTGTTTTAAAGAGGTTTGTATTTTTGTGTAATAAATTTTCATCTTTCTCTTAACGTTTGTGAATTTTACATATTATACAAAATTTCTTCTGAATGAAGTAGATTTCATATGCTATTCCCAGAAAATTCAACATATCCACCTTATTAGTAACGTAAATATAATTAATATATCGTATTTAAATCAAAATTTTAGAGCCAGTTTATAGAAAATAAAAAAATTCGAAATATGTACAGTGTAAAAGTAGTTTGGGGTGAGGGACTTTCGTGAAAATATTCGTAAGCCATCTTTGTAAGCTACTCAAACTAATTACAGTTTAGTATGTATCCAACTTCTCGTTTTTGAGTTATGCCGTTCAGACCGACATAAACACGATGTTTACTTACTTTACTACGTATAGTAAGTAGGGGAAGTATTGTATTCCACCCAAAAATTCGATACCGGGATTTCACCAGAGATATATGTTTTGAGACCACCTGAATCCAAAAAAAGCACTTTTGGAAACATGTCCGTGTGTGTGTGTATGTCTGTGAACAGAATAACTCAGAAACGAACAGTCGGATAAACACCAAACTTGGTATTTAGGCTCAGTATCTTCCAGGATTCGACACGAAGGTTTTCAAGGAAATCCCCCACCCCAGATTAACCTTTACATACGACATTTTTCGAAAATTTTAATTTTCTCAAAAATGGCTCTAATGATTTTGATTAAACTATCATATATTTAAGATACTTTTATGACAAATAAAATGTATATCTTGAATTTTCTGGGAATTTCTCGAAAAATATTCTTCATTGTGAATGACTTTTGTATAACTGGTAAACCATAAGAGATAGACAAAATTTTACTCCACAAAAATGTAGATCGCGTTAGAATACACAGTTTATGTTATATGCATTTTTTTTTGTTGAGTGAACCATTTTCGAGAATTGCTTGCTATTCCCTTAAATTTTCCAATACCTATTTATACTTTTTCTCAAATGGAAATTCATTATTCATTTTTTTTGTCCTGGTAACGCTAAGAGAATGGAATACTCGACAAAAAAGCAAACAGCTCTTAAAATATTTGACTATCGCTTAAAGCCTACCAATTCCCCTTGCATCTACAAGAAAATTAGCAATAAGATTAACAGTTCGATATCTCGATTAACATGAAGCATATGGAGAATAGTTTGTACAAGAGTAGTGAGTCAGGTGAGTGTAACACATCAGAATTTCTTTTTCTAAAAATGCTTTTGTTGAATTCAGTGGGCCTCAAAACATGCATTTACGGTGGAATCTCGGTAACGGTTTTTGGGTGGAATGCAATACCTTCTCTACCTACGTGATAGAGAACGTGAAAACCAGTTTTACCTTAACTCTACGATTTGTGTGTTTTTACAGCCGGACTCCTTAAAATGTATTTAAAGTATTGCACTAATACTAACATATTATGTGAACCTATGGCACAATTGTTTTGCTTGGCAGACAGAATGATTGAAAGAGTACAAATATCGAGAAGTGGTGTTTTCTTAATTTAGCTGGAAATCCAACGAGATTTATCCTAGAATCACTTCGGTGATACCAATTTTAATCGCATCATTCAATACAGAACCTCGTATTAGAACAAAAAGAAGTGATTTATGTTCCTATATAGTCTGCGCCTTGCAAATAATCGTGATGAGAGAAAATTGCGACCAAAGTTCCATATTAATCAAGTCTTTGAAGACTGTCCGCTGTTACTCATCTCTTCATCTAAAGAACTGTGTAGAACTACGTCCATTGTCTACTGTAAAGTAAGCTTCTAATCCACAAATATAGATACAAAAGGAATTTTATTCCATAAGTTCTGACCGGAATATACGAATATGTGCAAATCATTACTGTCTATTTGTAATAATTCTAGAATAGTATAAACACTTCTATAACCTTTGCTTTGTTTTTGTTGTTGTTTTGTTGTTTTTATTTACCTTCTATACCACGTACCTAGTAGATATAGAAGGTATTGCACTCCACCCAAAAATTTGATACCGATATTTCACCGAAAATATATGTTTAAGGACCCCATGAATAAAAAAAGCATTTCTAGTAAATGGTTCGCATTTGTGTGTGTGTGTGTGTGTGTATGTGTGTGTGTGTGTGTCTGTGAACAGCATAACTCAAAAACAAAACGTCGGATAAATACCAAACTTGTTTTTAGGCTCCGAAGATATGACACGAAGATTTAGGAAATCACCCCACCCCTAGCATGGAACATTTTTTGATTAATTTAGTTTTCTAAAAAATTACTAACGATTTTTAATAAAACACTATATATTAAAGATATTAACATGACAAATAAAATGCATGTCTGGAATTTTCTGGGAATAGCCTGTAAAGCCTTCTTTATTCGTAAGGAATTTTGTATAATCTTGTATAAATGCTAAACGTTAAGCGATAGATGAAAAAATTCATTCATTCATTCATTCATTCATTATCTGTTTACCCTCCTCTTATGTAGGACTTACATCCCCCAGGACTTACAAGCGGGTGCCTGGAGTCAGAGGCCCGTCGAGGAGCAGACACTCATGGATCAGACAGAGCATCCAGGATGGGTGATCAGCCCGATGCCTGGTATGGGATGAAGGAAGTAGATGAAACGAAATGTTGGTGAAATGGATGAAAGGAAAGGTGATGATGGAGCAGTTGGTGGAATGAATGGCGGGGGAAACCGGAGAAACCGGAGAAAACCCGCCCAGACGCCGCTTCGTCCACCACAAATCCCACATGCAATCCCTGGGATTGAACCCGGGTCGCCTCGGTTAGATGAAAAAATACTATATAAAAATTGAATATCTCTTTAAAACACACAATTTATTTGAAATAACTTTTTCGTAGCTTCAGTCACTTCCGAGATATTATGGTTATTAATGGTTCGATTTGTTCAATACTTTGTCACTGTTTTTAAGTCCCATCGCTTTTCAGTTGTTTCTGGCGATTTCAAGGACACAGAATGGAATTTAAGGCCAGCATATAGCGTCCAGTTGTTAAACTATCACTGTTCTCTCTGTATCCTAACAAAATGTGTGATGTAGCTATTTCTGCAAAGGTTTAAAGTGTAGTAGATATGAAAATAAGCTTTATTAAGAATAGTTTGTAGATCCACAAATAAACGATAGCGAATAGAGAAAGTCATGTATTACATGAGATAAGTTTTTAAAATAAGCTTTAAATGAAGCCGGAAATTCCTTTAAAGAAATGCGTTTTTGGTTTGTAAAACCCACCTTGAGAATTCTAATTGTAGGTTTTAGCGATATACACTATATGATCAAAAGTATCCGGATACCCCCACAAACTTACGTTTTTCATCTTAGGTGCATTGTGCTGCCACCTACTGCCTGGTAATCATTATCCGCGACCTCACTAGTCATTAGACAAGATGAAACAGCATAATGGGACGCTCCGTGAAACTCCGGACTTCAAACGTGGTCAGGTGATTGGGTGTCAGTTGTGTCTGAAGTCTGTACGCGAGATTTCCACACTCCTAAACATCCCTAGGTGCACTCTTTCTGATGTGATAGTGAAGTGGAAACGTGAAGGGACATGTACAGCACAAAAACGTACAGGCCGACCTCGTCCGTTGACTCACAGAGACCGCCGACGTTTGAAGAGGGTCGTAAAGAGTAATAGGCAGACATCTATCCAGACCATCACACAGGAATTCCAAATTGCATCAGGATCCACTCCAAGTGCTATGGCAGTTAGGCTTGAGGTGAGAAACCTTGAATTCCATGGTTGAACGGCCACACATCACTCAGGAAAAAGCCAAACGACGTCTCGCTTGGTGTAAGGAGCGTCAACATTACATTATTGAACAGTGGCAAAACGTTGTGTGGAGTGAAGAATCAATGTACACAATGTGGCGATCCGATGGCAGGGCATGGGTATGTGTGAATGCCCAGTGAACGTCATCTTCCAGCGTGTGTGGTGCCAACAGTGAAATTCGGAGGTGATGGTATTATAATTTGGTCGTGATTTTCCTGGAGGGGTTTGCACCCCTTGTTTTTGTGTGTGGCACGATCACAGCGCAGACGTACATTGATATTTTAAGCACCTTCTTGCTTCCCACTGCAGAAGAACAATTCGGGGATGGCGATTGCATCTTTCAACACGATCGAGCACCTGTTCATACTGCACGGGCTGTAACTTCCCTGTAATGGACTATCCTGCACAGAGTCCTGACTTGAATCCTATAGAACATCTTTGGCATGTTTTGGAAGGCCGACTTCGTGCCAGGCCTCACCGACCTACATCGATACCTCTCCTCAGTTCCGCACTCCTTGAAGAATGGGCTGCCATTCCCCAAGAAACCTTCCAGCACCCGATTGAAAGTATGCCTGCGAGAGTGAACGCTGTCATCAAGGCTAAGGGTGGGCCAACATCATATTGACTTCCAGCATTACCGATGGAGGGCGCCACAAACTTTTACGTCATTTTCAGCCAGGTGTCCGGATACTTTTGATCACGTAGTGTAAGTTCATTCCTAAGTTACAAATTGTAATTTGTGCTTGTAAAGGGGACTTATGGGTTTTATGATTAAGGCTTGCATAATTGAATGTTTGCTTTCACAAAATGGAAAAAGACTTCAGTGTGAAATAAAAACATTATAGCAAGAACTATACTTAGTGAACCAGCTCCTCCTCTGGCACCAACTACAGTCATTTCTACTTCAACAATGGTTTCCCTATCTGAATTCTACTTCATTATCACAACTGAAGTACTGAAAGACCTCATTGAGGTACAGTTAGCGAATAAAGCACCTGTAGAAGCAGTGTCCCTATTTGTGACTTCTCTGCAATTCTGCGGGTTGTGAGCCGTCTTATGACAGATTATTTACGGTGATATACTGAAGTTGAAGTGTTCGCCAGAAATGCCTTCTCTCATTGGCATCCTTAATAGAACACGGCATACAGACGGAGTTTCCCAAATTGTGTCCACTTTATTCGAATAGGAAGCCCAAATTACTTCAGGGTTGGAAAAAGTATTACTACTGTTTTAGAATTAAAACATTATGTAGAACTACTTGCTTCTGTTAGAGTTATTTTATTTAAATGCATTCTGCCACGGTGTACTAGACAAGTATACCTGGTTTACTAACATTTAACTTTGATTGTTACATAGATCTTAACCGACATACTGTTTGTGTATCCCTAATTGTATACTTCGTACTGTATTATGTTTACAAAGTGAATACCAATGCAATATTCCCTAATGCATTACAAATTAATTTTAATAATAATAATAATATTAATAACAATACACACACTCCATTATGAATCAGACTTCCGAAGATTACCCATTGGGTAGCTACTTTGACCTACATACACGCAACTGTGCTTTGTGGAGTAGCGGTTAGGATTGCAGGTTTACGTTGGAGGGCTTACAAGTTCGAATCTCTCCTCATCTGCAGAATTTTATATCTGTAATAAATAATGAACTTTACTTATGCATGCATGTATGACATCAAACTAAACAAAGAAAGTTAGTTATGTGGCATACCTACGTAATTAGGTCCCTATTTTCAGGCGTTTCGAGAAGGATTGGCTTATTAGTCTAGGTGAAATAAAAGCGATGGTTCTCTCCACAGGGCCATACAATATCAAGGTAACGAATATCCACACCAATCATTTGTAGCGATGTTGCTGCACGAACAATGTATCAACAACGGTTTCCGCAACGATGTTTGCCTTCGCGCCATAACTTGGAGCGCAATGTTGTGAGATCGGAGACCGGTCCGTGCATCTGTCGTCTGGCCGGTTGTTATGGGCGTCAGGAAGATGTTCTGGCTTTTATTTCACGAGGGCTCCCACATGAGCATCAGACAAGCCACAGACGCGTTAGGACATGTACCACTTCCATTCAAGGAAAGTATTAGGACAGAAGTGCATCCAGTTGTTTCAAGAGTTAACAGAAAATGAATTTCAAACCAGAACTACCTATTGCCTGCTGTACGATGCTATCTCCAAAAACAGTAGGATTTCATCCACCAGGTTATGTAGTCAGATAAAAGTACCTTCACCAGTACTGACAGTATAAACTGGCAAAACTGGTTTACTGGGCAGATCGCAATCCTCGGTTGTTCCATGAGCATCGCACCCAGATCCGCTGGAAGCTGAATATGTTAATGTGATATTTAATATGATATGACATGTGGTATGAATGTGATATTTGAGAAGATCATCCTATTGGATAAGGTTTCATGTAAGGCGATCTCGATGGAGGTTTCATGAACTTCCTTCGGAAGTGGATTGGCCGCAGCGGACCTATATCTTGGTCCCCTTCTTCGCAGGACCTCACATTCTTAGATTTTTTCTATGGAGCTACCTAAAAGCACAGATCCATAGCAAGACGCCAAGAACCATTGTGGCTGCTTGTGGCAATGTGACACCAGAAATTCTTCGGTAGGTGCACTAGGATACCGAATGGCGTCTTCATCATTGCATATACATGGGTGGATTGTCAACCGAAATCGAAGGATAAACGGAAGAACCACAGTATCGAGGATTATGTTACAAATGCCATCTAACATTAAAAACAAATAAAGCGGGAGGCGGAAGGTACAACGAGAAGTGCATTACTTGAATACTTACAGTGTATTACAGTGTTAATTTTGTAAAGTACATTAATGTTAATATTTGTATCATGATTTTATTATTGATTTATTAATGTAACAACAAAAATGTATCAGTAGTAATATAGTATGAAGAAAACTACATAGGATTTTAGTTTTGTCAAAACCTTAATGTTGTTTCAGTTTACTGTAAATCCATACTTTAACTTTTATCGCATAGCAAATGATTTGAACTGCTTTTAGTATCACATACATTGAATTCGATGGAGGTATTTCCATCAGTTATTTTAAGGTCCATCACAACCTATTTTGACGAAAATACATAACACTACATTCAAGATCTACAACTAACAGCAGATCAAAATTTGTACCACTTCTGAAATCTCTATAGGATAAAATCCCAAGTATCGCGTGCCATGCACAACTACGGGATATAACTTCAAGAAGTGGACGGGGAATTGGAAACATCCAGAGAAATGAGTGTGACGCACCTTTCTGATTCACCTAGTGTTTCTTTCTACTACCGTAGAATCCGCTTTCAAACACATACTGCTTATATTTTCGACGTGTTCTCTACTCTAGAACTGTAATACATGTTGAAAGAACAGTACCCATTCTGTTGCACTGAGAGGACATGAAAATCTTGCTTTCCAAGCCAATCGTGTGAAAAGCCAATTGCCATTGCAACAATCGTTACATTTTTGGCTTTTACGCAGCGACAACAGTGTCATCGTGAGAACGAGCCCTTAAACATTTAATAGTATTAGCTGGTATGATTTGTTGGAGTTCTCTCTAACGAGATGTTGACTCGTGGTCTCTAAGGAAATACCAGTAGGTGTAACTAAACCATGCTCAGCCGCACACTAGACACTATTGTTTTGCTGTGGATGCATGTCCGCTGTCTTTGCATTTAGGCTTGAATGAGCTTCCTAACACCTTGAAATAATGCAGAAGATGTACATCCACCTTTACAAATGCAACGCCAGTAGCAGTATAGTCCGTCTTTGCGATGTCTATATACTCTTAGTTATAATTTACTCTAATAGTAATTCCCTTGCAGCTTCGACCGACATCAAAATAATGTAATTAGAAGTTAAGTGCAGTATTTTTCAAGTGTAAGAATGGACCCAGACTTAAAATGTAGCACATTGCTATGTATTAAAATAAATATAAGTTTTAAAAATTATGTAACTGTTAACATTCTCCATTTATTTTTGTAACTTCCGGTGAATCGTAGTGAATGATCGGCAGAAATTATGATAAAGTACACACTGCTACATTTAGCTACATAGGAAGCTGAGAAAACAGTCTGTTTTAAAGGCAGGTCCATGTATACTAGTCTTGATATTGTAAACTAAATGAAGAAGTACATGTGAAACATATTATTGACGACTTAACATTTAAGCGTGCACTACCTAAAATATAACGGGGTTTAAACCAACACAGCTATTTTTTCGGGCATGGTTAACGATTAAAATCGTTTATTTGTCATAAATTATACATTTTAACCAGTTTTACATTTTTTTGTATAAACTCTTTACATATTATATGATGTGGTTTCTAAGATACATACAATTTAATTAAAACGAAGAAGAAATCCAAAATTCAAGATATGTATCATTCACCATACCAATATCTGAAATACGCACATTTATCTTTCTGATGAAAGTCGTGTAAATATAAATTTAATTTTCAAGTCAGACATCTTCCAAGCATCCATGGTGAACATTTGCAGAGAATTTCCTGCACTTCAACTCCAACTAGGAAAAATGTTCGCTATTTTTATTTTTATTTATTTTGAAAACATTGAATGACGAAAACACACACACACACACACACACACACACATATATATATATATATATATATATATATATATATATATATATATACCGCGTGAGTCTTCTCATCCTGCGGATTCCTTACTATACCTTTTTCACTATAAGCTGAAAGGAGAAGTAAACAAAGCTTAAATGTATCACTCCGCCGAGCACATGGCAGCACCACGTTGAGGATGACGGGAACTGAGTAGACAAATAAAAGTTGTACCTGAACAGTTCGGCATCTGTAATTAAAGGTACTGGATTAAACTGTTTTTAACTTCAGACTTTAGAAATCATTCATTTAATGACTAATATCAGTATACCACCTTTGCTTTAACCTTTTATGAGTCAACAAGTTAAATAACAATTAGCACTATAGGTTAAAACACAACAGAAAACAAACACGACCCAAGCTATCCGAGCAACAATTCGTATCACTAACAAAGAAGTTCAATTATTGCTAAACAATGCCCAACCATATTCATTGTCGATTAAAGGTGGGTACTTTTCACACAATTTGTTAAAAGCATTTAACGCAGTTGTCTTCTTTCCATTTCCCGCGTTTATGTTTTCTACAGTGGCAGAAGATTCTCAATGGAAACCGGAAACGAACTGCAGCGCTTGCGCATAGCCCCTTAAACCCTCTGCTATAACGGTTCATTTGGTTATAGGTGAATCTGAACAAACACATTTAGTTTTACAAATTGAACTGTTACAATAATGAGTTCTTTTTTAATTTCTCTGCACTAGATAGCCACACAATGTTACGATCTGAAGCGAACTGCTTTTTGTAGAGGAAGAGACGACATATTAAACGTGAAGGGTTGTAGTTTGTCAACTAGCCAATGAAGTGCTGTCTTGTCACGTGGTTTTGTTTACTTCTTCTTTCAGCTTATAGTGAAAAAGGTTTAGGCAAGCCTCTATTTTACAGACAATGCGAAATGCAGGCGCGGACACCGCATTCTTCAGCCCGCTGATTAGGGCTACGGTGGGACTCGCGGCTCTAGTAGCTCAATGGTTAACATGCTGGCAAATCATAATGAAGGTTTAAATCACATGAGTATTTTTTATTCTTTTATTTATGATGTTCATTAAAGCATATTCCTACAAGTAGCAATTTGTTTTTAATGAAATTCGCATAATTAAACTAATTAAATGAAACGACACTTCCATGCCAAACTATCAGTTCTCGTCAAATTTATTAAACATAAAAAGTACCTTCAAGTGAGTATTTGAACCTGGGAGCTTCACTACTGAAGGCCAACGGGCACACTGTTGCTTACAAGTGAAAGCTACTGCATGCACAGCGCTACAAAGCAGACATTTGGACAGAAATTGATACGACGCGATGCAGTGGACAGTGCTGCATTAACTATTTCCGAGATATTCCTTATTATTGTTGTGAATTTCGAAATAGGTCCTTATACTTTTCTCTAGAGAAAAATAACTATTTTTTTCTTTCTTTCTTTCCTTCTTTCGTTCTTTCTTTTCTTTGTTTTGTGTGGGCGTCACATAGCACCCGTGCTTAAAAAATATTAAGTTCCACTTTGAGAGTATTGCACTCTCTTAATCCCTTGCATCTACAAGCATATGTAATACAACTATTTCTGCAAATGTGGAGTTGAATTAACATGAGTTAGATGGAAGTGTAGGCTTTTGTAATAATAATTTGTTAAAGAATGGATGGAGAATGTCATATAAAGGTAACACATAAGATTTGTTATACTGCTTCTACAAACTATTCTTACAAAAGCTTATTACATTTTCTGACACCTACTCTATAGGAAGAGGAAAAAACTGTATTGCACTCAAATACATTTTTGACGACCCCTGAATAATAAATAGCACTTTTGGAAAAAGGTTTTGTGGTGTGGGTGTATGTGTGGGTACAAAAACGAACTTCCCAATAAATAGCAAACTTGGTATTTAGGTTCAAAATCTTCCAGATATACGACACGTAGATTTTAAAGAAATTCCCACACCACAAACTACCGATTACATGGAAGATTCTACGAATTTTTTAATTTTCTCAAAAATGACTGTAACGATTTTGACTAAAATATCATATGTTTAATACATTTACATGACAAATAAAATTTATATCTTGAATTTTCAGGAAATAGCTGTGAAGTGCTCTTCATTCGGAAGGAATCTTATATTTTGCATAAGGGGTAAACTATAAAATCTTTATTATTCATTTCTACATTTCGCTGTAGGTATAACAATACATTAAGCTAAAGTGATAGTCAATTATTTTCAAAGCCGAACGCTATGTGAAGACTTTGAATTATTCTCTTCGTACTGCCTTTCTAAGAACATGGAAAAGAAAGAAAGAAGGAAAGAAAGAAAAATAAAAGAGTAGTAATTTGCACTGAAGAATGTATAAATAATTTGAAAATTTAAAGCGATAACAAAGTATATCCGGAAATGATTAACGCTACAAAAAATTTTATTTGTCAAAATGTATGACTTAACGAGGTCTACATCTTTTTTGTACTAAGCTTGGTCAAATTATAAAAAAATCATTCAGAATGAAGACGACTTAAAAGGTTATTTTCAGAAAATTCAAATTCAAGATACATGTATTTTAATTTGTCCTGCAGATATGTTAAATGCATTGTATTTTAATCAAAATCAGTAGAGCCAATTTTGGAAAAATCGAAAATAATGAAAATATTTTGTAAAAGTTAGTATGCGGACTTTCTCTCTCTCTCTCTCTCTGAGAACTTTTACCAAAATTGCTTTTTTTATTCAGGGGACCTCAGAAAGTGTATTTCTATTGAAATCTTGGTATCGAATTACTATAGGTAAGTAGTAAAGAATAGTATATGTACAGATACGAATAATAGATGACCTCACATGTTTCTGTCCATTAGAAGAACAGACGCCTCATCTTCGGATGCCCA